>CM068367.1:916521206-917121206 GCA_034769895.1 Magicicada septendecula | reverse complement strand
CATTCACACAACACAAGCTATGCGCACAAACACTTGCACACCAACAAGGTCAACAAAACACTACTACAGAGATGCAAAAGTCCCAACCCTTTTATAGTAAAAGTGAAACTAGGTATCAAACACAGCCTATGTACAAACTGCTAAGGCCACCCAACAACTAAGTGCTTAAAAAATGGATACAACCCTAATTTAATAAACAAACTACACAAACACATCATAAACAAAAACAACAAAACACTAAATACCAACAACACACAACAAACTAAATACATCACACTCACATACCATAACTCCAACACACACAAAATCGCCAACACATTCAGAAAACACAAGTACAAAATAGCATAAAGAACAAACAATACCATCAAAAAACACATCAATGATACAAACATGGACATAGACAAATACAACAAAACAGGTGTTTACAAATTAAATCGTAATGATTGCAATAGTTTCAATATAGGCCAGACAGGAAGATCTTTTTCATCTCATTACTCTGAACACCTAAAAGCTTTATCCAACAACAATATACATTCTGCATTTGCCATACACATACACACAAAAAACCACAGCTACACCAACATAGATACTAATCTTGAGATATTACACTACTTACCCAAAAGTCGAAAACTTAACACAGCAGAACAATATGAAATATACAAACACTACAAAACACAACCAAACAACATACTTAACGACCAATTAAACTATAAATCACACACACTGTTTGACATAACTATACATAAAACTAACAATAATTTGGATCCCCGCGCCAATCCCCTTCCTCCACACACCACCACCACTAAACCTTCCAAACAAAAACCGTTACGTGTTACTGGCCAGTCTGTCTCAAACAGCTGACGAAGGCGAACACCACGCCGAACGCGTACGGAAAGAAAAACAAGTAAGTTTCACAAGTGAAAGTTCTATTTTCTATATTAATTATTATTTGTATGTCATATTCTTACTAGGTATGAAAAAGCTGTCTGTGAGATGGGTGCAACGTTTATTGATAACTGACCAAAAACACATGCAAATGCAAGCTTCTCAAGCATGTTTAGACTGTTTTAAGAAAAATCCAACACATTTTATTTATAGATTTGTAACAACTGATGAAACTTGGGTCCATCACGTCACTCCAGAAACAAAACAACAGTCGAAAGAATGGATGCATAATGATTCTCCACCTCCAAAAAAGGTAAAATCAATTTTGTCAGCTGGAAAGTACATGGCTTCAATTTTCTGGGAGGCTATGGGAATGCTGTTAATAATTTACCTTGAAAAGGATCAAATGATAAATGGAGAGTATTATGCTAACTTTTGGGGGCAATTAAATAAGAAAATTAGAGAAAATGACCAAATTTTGGAAAAAAGAAGATAATTTTCCATCAGGATAATGAACAACCTCACACAAGCATTGTTTCTGTGGCAAAAATCACTGAGTTGAATTACGATCTGTTGTACCATCCTGATCTGTTGCCTTATACGCCTAATTTAGTGCCACTGGCCTTTATTTATTCCCAAACCTTAAACAATTTCTTGGGGGGGGGGGCGATTTTCTTCAGACAATGAGCTAAAAGTGGCAGTAAACAGTTATTTTGAGGACCTAGTAGAATTGGACTTCTGCAGCGGAGTAAAAGCACTGGAGCATCAAGTGTTGGAGTACGTGTAACTACATGAGACTATGTTCAAAAATAAAAACAATTCCATAAGGAAAAGGTAAGTCACTCATTATCAGGGCACGAACTTTTCAAATTACCCTCATATTATATATCATATATGACTCAAAATTGTAGACACACACCTGAGGATATTTTTCCTTGGGTAGAAGAGCCAAACAATTTTTAAGCAGCATCCTAATTGTACCAAGCTGTAAAGAGGCATTATCAGCTGAATGCTTCATGTTTCTAGCTACTCTGTACAATAACATGGCAACAGGTACTGTGAACGGATTCTGCCCTTTGTCAATCAAACCATCTGAACACAAACAAGTTAAATCATACAATTTAACTATGTCCTCGTCCTTCCCTGAAAAAAGAATGTACAAAAATTAACAATACAAGGTCTTTCTTTAATTACACAAACCTTTATACTATAAACTCATGTGAAAATACACTAATTCATATGTCTGTACAATAAGCTTTAATCAATAATTTTCAAAACTTAGGACATATCCACGACAATACTACTAACTTTACTAATATTGGCCGTAACTTAATATTAAAGGAAATGTAGTTAAAGGAACTACATAAATATATATTAAATATCATCAATTTCTGTTCAAACAACATCATAACAAAAACAGTAATATTATCCAACATTTAAATTAACCATAGAAGTTCATTCCTGAATTTCATGAAAGTTTTCAAAAACAAGATGTGTTACTAAAAAAGTTCACATGTAGGCATTTCAGAAATCTAATACACATTAGGCACTGTTACCATTTATATTTATACAGCAGTGCATAACATTTAAAACAAAACAACATGAACATATTCACACTTCATGCTTATATTGAAACCATTTCTCCATCACAGAAAACACTTTATTCACTGCCTAAGCATCAATTAACTATAACTTCTCTCTTATAGAATATTACAAATTATACGTATCTTATATGTCAATTTTATGAAATCTTCAGGCAAACTGACTGCTCATGTTTTATATAAATTACACCTAAATAAAATATTTAAAGTGACAAAATGGGGAGTTTTTAAATCTACTTATATAACATTAAAAACATTCTTATATTTCTGGGTTTTGAAGAAATACCGTGTGATTTCCAATCAGATTTAATACATACAATGTGTTACTACTCATCTGATAACATATCTTAATGACTTTTTTCTATATAGGTATCTCTCATATTGACCTTATGATAATAAGATTAGGATAACATTAAGGCCTTGGATTCTATGAATCACAGACGTGCTAAAAGTGATGCGTGAAGTGTGATTATGTCAACACACTGAAATCTGCTGCAACTATTAACATGGGCGGGATTTTTAAGAACACGCTTCAGTGATTCCCACCAGAAAACGCAAGCGCAACACGGATGCATGGCACACACAACAGTCAACATCCAGTAGACACGTACATGACATGCAGTAGTATTATTCAGCAATAAATCATGGAATCAAGGCTTTTAAATTCAGATTTTGACAAAAAAACTAATTCATTTAGTTTGAGAACATGGAATGTTGTATGACCTTAATGACAAGAACTACAAGGACTCTTCAGTGAAGCAGATGGCAAATGATTTTGGTATCATAGTTTACAAAAATAACACCGAACAAAAAATTCATGAACACTTCATGTTGAAAATTACATGATGCTTAATATTACACAGATGGAGGAAGTGAAAACTCAAAAATGAAAAAGTGACATAATAGTTATAATAACTATAATTTTTCCACAGCTCTAAATTATTATGTTGAATTTCATTATTACAGGAACAGTAAGTATATAGAACAATATTTGGACATAGTACACACACATAGTCTGTCCATTTAGGTCTTTCTTACTTGACAGCTTGTCTTAAAAATGAAATAAAAACACATTAACAAATAAAACCCCAAGTAAATAAATTAAAAACTTTATGAACATTTTACCTTATCCTATTTGATTAATTTATCTTTGCTTACAGACATGATTCAAGCGCCAGTCCACTGCTCCTAGGGCACTGCAGTGTCTATTTCTGTACACAACTTGAGTACCATTACCTCTCTCTCCTTATAGTGAGCAGTATCATGTTTTCTGTGGGAAGAGGAACATTTTCTTCTTCTCCTTTGGTAGGATGAAGTATATTATATGATCTTAAAAGGTTGTGCAAATATATATGCCACAACAAGGTCTTTAACTGTCATTAACGAGGTTCAATAGCATAGCAACTAGAGTAAAAAAACTCAAAAATATTGGCAAAGAATGTTAAATGCACTTTCACTGACTCGTCTTGCTCTGCTGTGATGATAGTTATAACCTACCTTCCTTTCGTACACTTGTGACTGTTCTTTAGGATAGGTGCACCTGAACGTATTTTTCAACTCAAAAGCTTCATCACCAATGAAAACGTATGGTAAATCAATGTTTGTGCCAGAAAGGGGGATGGATTAGGTAATTATAAGTTCCTTCATCTGAAGCTTTTCCATGAAAATATTTTTGTAAAATGTTGGCATCACCTTCTTTCCTGTAGTTTCCTACGTCAATTACTAAAAACCTGTAGTTGTATACAGGTGTTCAGCCTCTTTATCCACTAACATTCCTATTGCAATATGCATTTCTCACGTGCTAAGTTATTCACTAACTCGATCGAGATTGTCTGCAGTGCGAACAGTGTGCTCTTAAAAAACACCCTCTCTGCGCAATATGGAAGCGTGACTCCCCCGCACCTTAACATTATGCATCATGTATTGTGGATCAGTAGTTCATAGTAACTGTAGACTAACAATGTGTCAATCATTTATGTTAAAATTTATGTCAGGATGTGTATTACAAAAACGCTTCTGAAGATGCACAGCAAGTGAATGTTGGGCCTTATTGTTACATTTGGGCAAATTCATTACATGTGTAAATCATGAGTTACTGGGACTGCACTTTTGGTTATATATAGTTGTAATAAAATTTTACAAATTTTAAAAAAATGTCAACATTTTTTGCAGTTTTTTGATTTGATCTAAAAGGTTACATTTTAGAAAAGTTTTGTATACAATAAAAAACATGGGTGATGTCCACTAATTTTTTTCTAATGAATGTCAGTTATAATAATATATTTTCTTTCCACAAAAAAGTTAATTTACTAAGTCATACAATTTTACAACATACAGCATACATATTTGTGTACCTTATTGAATTCTCCTGAATGTTACCTTTAATTTGATATAGAATGTGACATATTCCAACTACAAATAAAAATGTCAGTAACTTATTAGTTAAGCATGCATAATAGTGAAATGTCCCTTGCAGCTACAAAAGTTATAATTCCCGCTTCAAGGATTAACGAGTAATCTAAAAGAAAACGATGTGAAGTTTTTCAATTATTTTAGAATGTTACAAACCATATTCAATCAGCTTCTTTATTTACTGGAACTTCATATCCAGATTAAAAACACAAACATGAGACGAAGTATACCTGCTGAAGAGAGGTTTGTAATCACTTTGAGATGAGTTATAAATTAGCTCACATTGAATCCTGGTATGAAAATATTACAAAGTTCTTCCCATGCCCTCCCTTTCGTTAACTTATTATTGTACTTAAATCTCAAATTGCCCTCCCTTTAGTCTCAAATTGTTGGTATTTGCTCTAATTTTATTATAAATCTGTGGCCTATATGTAAGTGGTTTTAATCACACACACACACACACACACACACACACACACACACACACACACACACACACACACACACACACACACACACACACACACAATATTACTTTACGTAACATCAATAATATTTAGAGTTTATAGTATGTATGTTGTGAGTATTGCTTTACCAACAAATATAACAATAATGAACACTATCCATGCACTAGTCAACGTCCCAATGCAACGTCCCAACATTCCAATGGCAACTGACTTTGAAATGTACATAAATTTTTGACAAAAATGTTTTCTAAGAGTCCCAATTAATGTTTGTTTCTTTAGACACAAATATGCACATAATCCTCAAATGTGTGCCGTATTGCTCAAACTGCACTCATCAAGAATAAGAGATTTAAGATTAACTGGCAAAAGGGTTTCATTACATCCATACAGAAACTAAGTGTCACAAGGTAGCTAGAGTTAAAAATTATATCAAAGGACTGTATCTAAGAAGCTAGATTAGTTGATAATAGCAATCTAAGCTGAAAAGTCAACACCTATATAAAAATATAACTGTATTTTTACTACCGTGTTTGGTATAGCCTATACTTAAATCACTACTATTACAAACTTACAAACATTGGTCAGTATTCTTCATATTCAGTTTAAATACTAGAGAAATCAAAATTTCGTAAAATTTGTAGCAGATTCCCCCTACTTGGGACTGGTGGTGACTTACTAGTTAACTGCACTGGGATACTAAATAAACGATTCTGATCAAAACTTCACACTTTGTTAATAATAATTTTAACTCCATAATGATTGTACTTGAACTTCCAAAAAAACAGAATTCAAACAAATAAGAGCAAAAGACAGTCTATTATTCTAATCACACGTTAGCAATGTTGTGGAATTGTCACCTGTCAGGTCTAGATCACTGTTTTTATATCATATCTGAATCCAACAATATTGACTTCAAACAAGATTCTGAGATTATGGATTCGTAACAATCGACAAGTATGACAATATAATCTGCCCAAAACAGTTTCAAGATAGGTATGTCATTACAGTGGATTCTGCTTTCTCGGGACACTTCAGGACCATGTCAAGTTGGCCCAATTAAGCGGCTGGCCCTATTATCTGGAATTTCTAAAAAGTAAGCAAATAAGCCTTATAAATCAAAATTTCTTAATAACGGTAAACCAAATACGAATCTTAACTACAGTAAACACCACAATTATAAGATCTGTTCCTTACAAAATAAGTCTAAGGAAATAGGCTACAATAATAAAATAAATATATAATAATAAATTCTTGGATTTCGTTGTCCATGATGTGTCCGTTACTTAACTAAATATAATTATTTCACTACCAACTTGGAACACAAAAGTTTTTTATGGGTAAACACGTAAAAGTTTTACCTTATAGCTTGAACCAGTTTTCGCTTTTAAAAGCCTTCTTCAGAGGCTGCCATGAGGTGGTTTGCAAAGGTGGATTCTGTAGTGGAGTGGAGTACCTTTGTGTGTTCAATGTATCTTTGTTTGAAGCTACGTCCTGTCTGGCCTATGTAGAATTTGTTGCAATCTGAGCAATTTAGTTTGTAAAGTAGCCTTCGCAAACCACCTCATCGAACCAAACCACACATACAAAAACATCGACAATAACATGGACATTCTACACATACACACAAAAGGCTGAAAACTAGACACTCTAGAACAATTGGAAATATACAAACATACGAAAACACATAAAAACGACATCCTAAATGAACAGACACAATTCAAATCACACGCATTATTCGAACACACACAATATAGATCTTTCAAAAGTCGATACCGTCGCCAACAACTCGACAGGCAGTGCTCCCAGCGGTAGCCTCTGAAGAAGCTTTTTAAAAGCGAAAACCGGTTCAGGCTATAGGTACAACTTTTACGTTTTTACCCACAAAAAACTTTGTGTTCCGAGTTGGTAGTGAAATAATTATATTTAAACAATAATACTATAATTACAGCATAATGAAATAGCAGGAATAGGCCTATTTTTAAGAAACTAAAGTCACACACCTGTGATTACTGTTTCTCAAAAAATTCATCCACTTTGCGTTGGCATTTTTTTTTTTCGTGACTGTCTCTGCAAAGTCTGAACAAATTTCCAATTTTTGCATAGGGCTGTTTTAATTGCCTTCTTGCATAATGTATTACTGAAGTCCAGCTATGAACTTTTTCACATCCTGCATTGTTACCTGCTGAATTTCCATTTCATCTTCATCGTAGTCATTTTCATCCGCTGCATACAGGCCTACATTGATCCTTTCTAATATGGTATCATTGCAATCTTTGTTTTCGTTAAAACATTCCATATTTTCATCAATCTGGATGAATTCTTCTTGATTTTTAACCTGTTCCTATAAGCAGCTTGGGTCTTCATCTGCAACTATTGCTCTGGCAACAGAAGACTCGCTTTTTGACCGACAGAGAAACCACAGTGGGCAAAGCAGTTTT
Organism: Magicicada septendecula; assembly: GCA_034769895.1. Classification (NCBI taxonomy): domain Eukaryota; kingdom Metazoa; phylum Arthropoda; class Insecta; order Hemiptera; family Cicadidae; genus Magicicada; species Magicicada septendecula. Next base: position 917,113,403 of record CM068367.1, on the reverse strand, counting down.
GAATTGTAGCTACACTTACTTTTTGCCAACCATCTGCCACAAACCTCATTGCTTGAAGTACTGTGACTCTCACACTGACTTCTGTAGCTGTGGAGGATGAAGTTAAAACGTTTTCTTCTATTTTGTGCAAAATGTGGTTTACTAATTTGTCCCTGTAAATTTATTTTCAACATTTTATTATACCCATGTTAAGGGATTGAACTAGGTTTGTGGTATTGTAACGGGGCGAAAAGGGGTATTATATTTTGTTGTAACTTTATTTGGTTTTATTCACGGTATATGGGCCCAAAACAGCAAGTCACCTACATAAAACGGTTCAGTGCGTTGGAAGCCGGCGTGGTCAACAACGGTTTAATTCACAGAATTCCAGGGCGCACATGCCGGTGCTTTCCGTTGGGAAGAAGAGTAAAAAACTTTGTAGCCAACAACCATCTACAATGGAATGCGTCAGGTATGCAACCACGCAATACAATTCTAAGAACTGTAGTACTGTGCGACGCACGCAAACACCAGCAGGCGCGCAACTGACGCCGAGAAGCTAAAACAGCATGGCTTGGAGGTGATATTTTCCCAACATGTGCTCCTGTGCTGGCGGAAACACAATGAGAAATCCCACCCATTTGTGTGACGTGTAGAGAGGCAGTGAGATTTCGTCGATGTATAAAACACACGTAAATCACATGTGTTGTGTGTGCAACAACTAAGACTTTAACAACAAAGGCTATGAACAGCGACAAAATTTAAGTAGCAGGAAAGGCAGTGATATCCGCCCGCTGTTACAGCAGTCGACTTATAGCCGCGGCGGCGGCCAGACGCAAGCTAAGACTCGTGGGCCAAAAGTAATCTTTTAAATGTAGTAAGTGACAACCCGACCGTTTAAAGTGTTTAGTAAAATGAGTATAACCGTAAAAAACAGGCAAATCAACCGTACCATTAAAGTCAATAGTGAGAACAGAATCGTGGACTTTTGAATGAATCTCCAGAGTGCAGCACGTGGGCGTACAAGGGAACAGAGAAGTAGCAGGACAACCTTTTCTTAATTTTTCTAAGTGTATTAAATTTTCAAAAGCACTAAACCTAAAAGAATTGGGATGTAAATTTGAATGAATGAGTGTGTGCAGCAATCTGGGTCGTCTATAATAAAATAAAATAATTAGGTTCATGTATAAAAAAATATATATTTGTCTGTATAAAAATGATTCAAGATCTTGTTTATGTTTTAAATATTAAAAGTTGTTGTTAATGATATGAAGGCAGAGAAGTTTAAGTCAGCAGGAAATTTGAGTAACTTTGAGTAAAATTTTAAAAGTAAATAAATAAAATGTTGAAAGTTTAAAGAATAAAATAAAATTTTAATTGTTTCTCTTCATAAATGCGAGTTGAGTCTGTTATTAATATAACCTTGCAATCATTCTTGCATTTCAACGTTCGTGTGACGGACTCTGGGCTGAGAGGAAATTTTTAAGGTAAGTGGAAGACAAATAATTTTATGATTTAATGTATGAATAAATAATTAACGTCACAATTGGCGCCACGAACTAGGAAAGAGTTCTAATTAAATAATAATTAAAATTCCACACCTACAGAGGAATGCAAGTTTGATTCAAGGTTGAGTAACGGTACGCAAAATATACGTAAAAGTGCGTAAATTACGTACAGATTGAACGATATGTAGTATACGTAGTTAAGACAGACAAGATGAAAAAATATTGAATATAAGATTGAAATTGTGTTATAATGAATTAAATTAATTAGAGTAAATTAACAAATCTTATAAAGAAGAAATAATGGCTACTAACGAAAATGAAAGTAATATAATTGTAGGCGATAAAGCCAAAAATAAGTTAATGTATGAAAATATGTCACCTGAGTCGGCCAACAAAGGCGACTCAGGAATTCAAATGAGTGAAAGTAATGATGAAGTCAGCTTCACTGACAGTAATGTAGAAAGCCAATTAACCGAATCAAAAATAATGAAAGATGTCGAACATCAAACGACACCTATTTCAGTCAACCAAAATAAGAAGTCCGATGAGGACAATATGTTAACACGATTGTATAATATGTATAGTAATTTCAGTGAACTAAGAGGGGATATATTAATATTAAATTCGATGAACATAAAAACGAAATCCAAGAAATTAAAAGTAGTGTTAATGAGAAATTTAATGAACAAAATAATGAGATAAAATTAATGAGAAACGAAATTAAACAACAGAATGTCAAGTTGAATGAGCACGTAAATGTAATTAATACAAATTTAAATAATATGAAAGAACAGATAATAAAATCTGTAAAGAATAATTGTGAGAAGATGGTTAACGAAGTGAATAAAAATCTAGACAGAAAATTAGATCAGATAATGAATAAGAAGTTAGATGACAATGTTATGAATATTAATAATGACAAAATAGTGGAAGAGAATAAAATATTGAATAGTGATGAGATAGAGATAGTGAGTGAGAGTGAGAGAGTAATGGGAGTAGTAGTTAGCGTTGATGAATTAGAGAAAGAGTGGCAAGAGAGATTAGTTGAGTATGTAGGGCAAAGGGCAAAATTTCCCCAAGTTTATGGTGAAACAGAGGTTTCACAGGTTGTTGATGAGGACAGAGTTTCCTCCAGTAGTTATGTGGGAGACATGGTGTCTCAAATTGTCCCTTAGTTTTTTGTGATTTAGCTGGTAAAGCCAGGAGATGTAATAAGTATTTTGTGTGGCCCTTTGCATGGAATGAGATAGTTCAGGGGGGTAGTGACAGGTGTTATGATGATGAAAGATGTTTTGAGAGAGAGTTGTGTGCAGATAGGGAGATAATAATATATCAGTTAAAGAGAAAATATAATGAGTTGAAAGAGAGGTTAGAGTTGAAAGAAATATATGATATAAAATACTTGCATTATGAAACAGAGAGATGAATATTTTAATAAAACTGCTATAAATGATAATATAACTTACCTGATGTTAACCAATAATACTGATGGAGACTGGACAAAAATAACTAGTGTTGACAAGGTTTATGAAATAATAAAAGGAAGTAATCCTATAAATTATAATGGTATAATGAATGACATAGAGTTACTAGGTTATTATAATAAGAATAATAATAAATTGAGTGTGAGTAAGAATGAGAAGTGTTATAAAAAAGTAAGACTATTATACAATGATGGCGGTTAGATAAGCAATCAATAAATGGACATTTAAATATATTAAATATTTTAAAGTATGGTTATGACCCTGCTGAATTAGGAAATGAAGTGTGGTAAAATTGAACAAGTAATGAAGAAGATTTGTAAATAAATTTTAGTGAAATTGATTGTGTGTATTGTAACAAGTATGTAATGTAAACAATGTGTATGTAATAGAAATTGATTTTAATAATAATAATATTTTATCAGACAAAAGAAATAATGAGTTGGTAATTAATGAATTGTAATTGCGGAAGTAAGGTAATTAAAATATGTTGTGTTTTTAATAATTGATTGAAGTAAATAATTTGAGATGATTAAATATTTTTGATTGATTTCCAATTTTATATAATTGAATTATCTAATGAATGTAAATTATTTTATGAGATTTAAATGTGATAATACTTAATAAATAAATAAATGTTAAATTGTATTTAGTTGTGGAATCATATTATCATTATTGTTTCAGAAGGTACATGGAGTTACCGGTGTTGATATTTTGTGTTTATGACAGTGTATGAGTCACACTGTAAGTATGAATTTTATGATGCCAATTAAATAAAGTAAAATGTTCAATGTCTAAATAGCAAATTTTAAATGAAATGTTATAAAGAAAATTTTTTGAAAAGTTAAGGATATAGTAAATGATAAAGAATTGATAATTAATTAATAGAAGTTCAATTGCAATTAAAATATAATGTTTATAATTTTATATGCAAATGTAAAGTGGTAATTTGTGTAATTGGGATCAAATTTAAATGTGAATTGTTTGTTGTAATGAAATAATCGCCATGTTAATTATGAGTATATTGTATGATATGTATTATGTTAAGAACCAATTAAGTAATTAATATACCCAAACATATAAGAGTTGACCTTCCGTGAATTGCAGTAGCGGTGTCAGCGTGAACCTTATATGTCTTTTGGTAGTTTCCCCACATTTCGGGCGGTCACGGTTTCACCAGGCCCTGGCCGTGGAATTATGTAATTAGTTACAAAATTGGTGAACGTTGAATTTGAACCAGGGGGGTAACAGGGGAAACTACATAACTATGGAACAGCGGCTATCGTCGAAGGTGGTGATAGTTCCGTATATAAGGGTGTGTGAATCATTTTAGTAGGATTACTGGTGTCCTCGGACATCAGTAATACCGAGTTTTTTATGTAACACTGAACCAAGAACGGTATAGTCAGCGATTATACCTTATACATGTAACTTCAGTTCTTGGGGATGCAAATGGACGCCACAGTCCACCATCAGAAAACAATAGTGTGTGTGGTAAAGGAGCTGGCAGTTACAAGCCAGGGGCACAGATATAGCATCTGTGCACAAGGTAAATACCTAGACCAATCGGCAGGTGGTTTACCTAATTGTAACTGGGTAAAGGGGGGATTTTAAGTAATGATGTAGTGGGAGTGTAGCTGTAAATGCAGTGAGAGGGTGACCGACCTCTGTAAACGGCGGGCGGTCAACTTATAACACGACTGTATAGAGAGAGTTGGAGGTTGACAATCCATAGAGCGGTTCAGTAACTGTTGCTATGACTATGTCTCAATGAGTAGCGATTTATGTCCCTATGAGATAGAGCAAAATGATTTTAAGTACCAGAAGTAACTTGTAATGAATTCAAATAACATTGTAGGATAACCATATAATTTTGTGTATGTGTATTAATTGTATGTGGTATGTTAGATATAAGGATTGTAAAAATATGTATTTCATATAATTGTAGAATGTATCAGTAGTAAGGTCATTTACCTTGCCAAGAAAATCAGCTGATTGCTGAAGTTATAAATGTAGTATATCACTTATAGTAATTTGAAAATTCTTCAAGGTAGTTTAATGTTTGAATATAAATATATTCAATATATTATATGAATATAATATTTTCAGTGTGGTTAAAAGATTTTGATTTAAATGAGGAAATGTATTTGAGATAGTTTGTATTTTTGAAGAGTTAAAAGGTAGAATATGGTAAATATTAGAATTGGGTGATTATTATTTCGTTAGGACATTCAAATCAGTCCAAGTTAAGTTTAAAAGGGGAGTTGAATAAAGAAAGCTTGTTATGAATAAAGGTAATGTAGAATTTGAGTATTGATAGTGACACATTAGCTATGGGGATAATTTGTAGAGTAATGAGAGTAATATATTGGGGTAATAACCAGGAGATATTGTTGTAGATGAAAGTGAGATAATGGGAGAGTAATTAGTTGATGGTGATTTTGTAAAGGGGGGTGGTGTGATAAGGAGTCCGCAACGACAGGCGTTGTGGCGGGAGGGGAACCGATTGGCGCCGGAAAGGGTTACCTAGGGGGAGTCCAGGAACCAACATAAGGGAATGAGCACTGGGAGGGGAACACACATCCTGAGTACAAAGGGGTAGAGAGTATTTTTTTTATATTAGGGTAGAATGATGCGATATGAGTAGAGTAGTAAGTTGGGATTAGAGAATGGTTGATAGGTGTTTTGATAGAGGGGTGTCATATTAGTTAAAGCTGTTAAGTGAGTATTAGAGTCAGAAGGGGGGTAAGATTATATATACCAATGCTAAGTTGATAAAATGAGTTATTGGGAATAATTAAGTCACCCAAACTTATGGAGACTGAAAATGCTAAAAAACCAAGTCATAGTTAAAATGTAAAAATTAATTGAAACAAGTGACAGGTTTTAATAGAAGTTGATAATCATTCAAGCTAAAATGTGTAATATTGGTCAATTTAAATGCAAATTCTATTGTTTATTGTAATAACCACCATGTTAATTTTAAAGGTATTATTGTATTATGTTGTATTATGTTTGAAGATAAGAAAGTTTAAAGATGTTTTATGTACTTTATGAAGTAGCTCTATGTAACATAGGTATGTCAAGGTCGCTGACTTGACCCAGAGAGATCAGCTGATGGTTGATGTTATAGGCAAGACCTGTTTCTGGCAATTGATTGATGCAAATTGGTTGCTTAATTGAATTAAATGATTTTGATTTTTTCCAAAATGGGAAAAAATAATATTTTGATAAATTAAATTTTTTTGAAAAAAAAAAAAATTTTTTTATTTTTTTCCGTCTGCCATATAGGTGATGTTTGAATTTCAAGTATATTATCGTTTATGTGTGTTACTAGTGTTTAAGGAATTATATTGTTTAGAATATAGGGGCAAACAAATGTTAGAGTAAGTGAATTAAGGTTTTAATGAGATGTTCGATTTATTTGTTTTTCTGATTATTAATAGCAATGAAGAAAATTGATAGATTTGATAGATTCAGATAAAAGATTTTCAGTTTTTTGGGTTTGAAGAAAGAAATGGTAACAGAACAGATTGATTTGGAACTTAGATGAATTTTTAACCAAATTTAATAATTGGAATTTAATTTGTTTGCTATATCGCAATTTGAAGAATGATTTTAAAATGTTTAAGGAGTTTGTTTAGGATGTATTAATAAGTATATGTATGCGCCCAGTATTGCTGAAGGCGACCCAGTATGCATGACAAGGGGGAACATATCGGTTGAGGATCTGGCATGGTATAAGACCAAGGGTTTGGAGTCTGTGGGGGTGGCATGTTAAAAGGTTTGGTGCACTGTGGTGCGTGTCTGTTCGATTTTATGGTGTTGGGATCTCGTATAGAGAAGTCCAGTAATATCGCTCAGGTGCGGCAATAGTCTCCGAGCTAGGGGGGTAGTTTACCCATGATGCGTTAAGGATTAATGGGGGGTTGTTGGCACCATATCCTCTCCGATCCTCTTAGGGGTTTAGCAATGAGATTTCTTCTGTTTCGGCAGAAGATCTCTCATTGGGGGGGGGGTATTGTAACGGGGCGAAAAGGGGTATTATATTTTGTTGTAATTTTATTCGGTTTTATTCACGGTATACGGGCCCAAAACAGCGAGTCACCTACATAAAACAGTTCAGTGCGTTGGAAGCCGGCGTGGTCAACAACGGTTTAATTCACAGAATTCCAGGGCGCACATGCCGGTGCTTTCCGTTGGGAAGAAGAGTAAAAAACTTTGTAGCCAACAACCATCTACAATGGAATGCGTCAGGTATGCAACCACGCAATACAATTCTAAGAACTGTAGTACTGTGCGACGCACGCAAACACCAGCAGGCGCGCAACCGACGCCGAGAAGCTAAAACAACATGGCTTGGAGGTGATATTTTCCCAACATGTGCTCCTGTGCTGGCGGAAACACAATGAGAAATCCCGCCCATTTGTGTGACGTGTAGAGAGGCAGTGAGATTTCGTCGACGTATAAAACACACGTAAATCACACGTGTTGTGTGTGCAACGACTAAGACTTTAACAACAAAGGCTATGAACAGCAATGAAATTTAGTAGCAGGAAAGGCAGTGATGTCCGCCCGCTGTTACAGCAGTCGACTTATAGCCGTGGCGGCGGCCAGACGCAAGCTAAGACTCGTGGGCCAAAAGTAATCTTTTAAATGTAATAAGTGACAACCCGACCGTTTAAGTGTTTAGTAAAATTAGTATAACAGTAAAAAACAGGCAAATCAACCGTACCATTAAAGTCAATAGTGAGAACAGAATCGTGGACTTTTGAATGAATCTCCAGAGTGCAACACGTGGGCGAACAAGGGAACAGAGAAGTAGCAGGACAACCTTTCCTTAATTTTTCTAAGTGTATTAAATTTTCAAAAGCGCTAAACCTAAAAGAATGGGGATGTAAATTTGAATGAATGAGTGTGTGCAGCAATCTGGGTCGTCTATAATAAAATAAAATAATTAGGTTCATGTATAAAAAAATATATATTTGTCTGTATAAAAATGATTCAAGATCTTGTTTATGTTTTAAATATTAAAAGTTGTTGTTAATGATATGAAGGCAGAGAAGTTTAAGTCAGCAGGAAATTTGAGTAACTTTGAGTAAAATTTTAAAAGTAAATAAATAAAATGTTGAAAGTTTAAAGAATAAAATAAAATTTTAATTGTTTCTCTTCATAAATGCGAGTTGAGTCTGTTATTAATATAACCTTGCAATCATTCTTGCATTTCAACGTTCGTGTGACGGACTCTGGGCTGAGAGGAAATTTTTAAGGTAAGTGGAAGACAAATAATTTTATGATTTAATGTATGAATAAATAATTAACGTCACAGTATTAGGTGGTTAAAACTCAATAATTATATTTTTTAAACAATCTATACATGGAAGTCGAGTGCAACTGTATAATTAGAAGAATTTTTCTTGACTTTCTTTGTAACTCCACTTCCAAATTTTCAAGCCACTTCTGAAAAACTGTGCTCGTCATCCAAGCATGTTTGTTAAAATCATAATGAACCTGTAAACTGTCGATTCTGAGCCATTTAAAATGAGGCTTAGCCAACTTGCCTATCACAAGTAATTTGAATTTATCACTTCCAGACACATTCGTACAACAGAGCACAGTGACACGGTCAATCGATTTTTTTGTGCCTGATAATTTTACAAGTTTTTAACACAGAGAACAGTCTGGTGTGGCCCGATAAAACAAACCAGTTTCATCAGCATTATTTATATCATCTGCTGAAAATATCTGTAGGATTTTGGGTAGTGTATTATTCTTCCAGTTTTCAGCACTTCTGACGTCAGTGCTAGCTTTTTACCCATGGGCTTTCTTAAATAAAATTTGTTTCCTACTTTTCCAGCAAGATAACCAACCATCTGTGGCTTGAAAACCATCATGGTTTAATTTCTTGGCAAATTCTCCTGCTTTAATTTTAAGCATTGGGCTGCTAACAGACAAATCTCAAGCAGTGACAATGGAAAACCATTCACTGAAAGCATCTTCAACAAGTGGATCCATCACGTTTCCGTTTTTGTGAAGCCCTTTGAAGTCCATGCCTTAAAAGCCACTCTTGTTGTAATTTTTCTTCCTGTAGCAAGACGCAAGAAAGTCTACTTTTCGGTGCTTCAGCAAGTTTTTGTTGACTAGTGTTAAGCGGGTAATTTTTTATCATGCCAAGTAACTCAATTCTTTCAGCCAAAGCCATGTCATTCTGCGGCATATTCATAGTTTAAACGAAAAATTGTACATCAAAAAATTTAAAAACGAACTGACAAAACAAAAAAGTCCCTATATAATGACAACTAAAATGTAAATAATAGTCACTACACAATAAGGAAATGAAAAAAGTCACAACTGTTCGATACATGTAACAGTAACAAATTGAGAGAGCATATGTTTACCCAAAATGACCGGCTATAGACAAATGTGTCAACGACCTGTGTTGAAAATATCAGGTAGTTGAAGGGAATGACACAAAGAGACTAAACCGTCCATTACTAAACATAACAATCTGGTAGGGACTAGTGGTGTGTCTGTAGCTGGATTATGGTATGTTACTAAGGGCAAACACATAAATTCTGAAACCATACACATGTTGTCGGGGTTATTGTTAACATACTATACTGTAATGGTGTGTTGCCCTCACTAGTCTACTTGTGTAAATACATACTCAAAATAAAAAAAAAGCTTATTACAGTGAAACTTCGATTAACCATCAGGGTCAGGACCGACGGTTAATCGAATAGACGGATAACAGAAAAACCTTAAACAACAACCCGCCCCCATCCATTGCATATGAACGAATGATAAAAAGTTCACGTTTACGAACTGGAAATACACTGTACATACATCTATTTTATTTTACAGAAACAAACAATATACAATTTACATGAACTTACGCTCCAGACGTACATACATATTCAAATTTTAAAATAGTCTGTCATTTTCTTTTGTTTCTTCGAGGCTCGTGCTTTCTGAGCGGCAATGTTCCATACTTTACGTAGGAGAAGTATCTGCGTTACGTTTGCCTCTTCTTGCCCCTCAAACCACTCAATGCATTTTGATAACATTGTTCTGCTTCTGTATGGCTTAACGTAGTTTTTTTCATTCAAAATATAACACTTGTCTTCGTCAATTTCTTCTTCTTCGTTGTCAATCACACTGGAAACAATTTCATCATTGTTCAAAATGTCAAAGCCTCCGCCCAATTTGTCACATCCCAACCACTCTGTTACTTCTGCTGGCGTTATGTCTTCAGCATTCGGTACATTATTGCACAATTGCACAATTTCGTCGACACTAAGATTCCCAGTTTCCTTAGGTTCGCCATCATTAGCTTCAGGCCAGAGTTTATTCCACCCATTTTTAAGATTTGACACTTGAAGATCATCCCATGCAGCAGTAACATTGAAAATTGCATCTTTTATGTTGTACGTTTTCCAAAACTCTTTTACAGACATTTCATCATCAGATGAAATCAAACTTCCAATAAAAGCTTTCCTATAACGACGTTTCATGTTTTCGATTATGCCCTGGTCCATAGGCTGGACTAGTGGTGTTGTGTTTGCTGGAAGGAAGAGGCATTTTATTTTGCCATCATCACTTTTAATTCCGCAAGTGGGATGTGCTGGAGCATTGTCCATTAGCAGCAATGCTTACTGTGGTAACTGCATTTCACCCAAATGAGCTCTAACTTGTGGCACAAACACTTTGTGGAACCAATCGGAAAAAATATCTTGAAATATCCAAGCACTCTTTTGTGCGTAATTAAAATTTTTTAATGCACGAGGTGTTGTTGCTTTTCCAATCACAAGCAGGGGTAACCTGTGATTGCTGGTGGCATTTGCGCAAACCATTAAAGTGATCCGATCTTTTTGGACTTTAAAAGCCGGGGATGATGTCTCCGAAACTGATGCCAATGTCTTTTGTGGTAAACCTTTCCAACTAAGCCCGGTTTTGTCGCAACTGTACACTTGTTCCCTAACGAAGTTTAATTTGGCCACTGTCTCTTTAAATTGTTCTCTGTACTCGGCAATAACTGCGCTATTTGCACTACGTTTTTCACCACTAATGTCTAATTTCCGAATGCCATGGCGACACATAAACTTATCGAGCCATCCTATGTTTGCTTTAAAATTAGGATCTCCGTCAAGTTTTTTGTTCATTTCAACCGCCTTGGCCATTATTACGGGGCCTGAAAGTGGGAGTCCTTGACTCCGTGCTTGTATAAACCATTGATACATAATAGTGTCCAGTTGGTCATATTTTGCTGATTTCATGGTTTTACAAGTCTTAGATCTCCATCGATGTTTTGCATTTTTGAAACATGTTGTTCTATTTTTTCAGCATCACGTTTAATGTCATTCACTGTGGTTCTTCCAACACCGTAAATGAGAGCAATACTAGTGGGAGTTTCACCTTTTTTCAAACATTTAATAATCTCAATTTCCTGGTTGAGATCTAACACGACCCGTTTACGCTTTCCAGCCATTTTTTAGCTGTTGCACAAAAACAAAAAAGAAAAGAAACCTTAACAACAAAACTTACTGGTGTGAATGTCACTATCGTATGCCGAAACAATTAAGCCACTACGCAACAAATAACGTACAGCACCAAGCACAACAGCTTCTCAGCCACAACTGAAACTGACCACGTGTGTGATAGCTAGGCGGGCCAAGAACGTGACTCATCAATAGAACAATAGTGCGCCACTCCGGCGCCTCCACCGCTCACCAGTAAAGCAAGGATGATTTTTCTCGGCAATCTGGTTACTGTACACAGAGTACGGACTGACAGTTAACAGACACTGACGGTTAAAAGAGTGACGGTTAATCGAAGTTTCACTGTACTTCTGGTTAAGAAGACAAAAACTGAGCCATTACTGGACTCACTAACTGTAACGTATTGCCACGTTACAAATCCAGGGAACCCATCTTAACTGACACTTGCCAATTAGATGGGCTGCCTACGTTGTAACGAACTGTTATTAAACTCAAATTAATAGAACAAATTACATAAGATAATTATAAGGAAACAAGGGAAGGTATTTCACTGATTTATGCACTCATATTCATGTGTAACAAGATGACTTCTCTTTATTAACAACTGTTACTCAAAGATCCCATGACATCATTAATTAGATTAAAATATTTAAATACTTTTCATAAAAACTTAGGGATCAAACTGATTATGTATTCTTTTACCTCGGATCCGAGTTTACTTTAAGTATATTTATAGCAAAGACTTCTAAGTATTTTGAGTTCATCTAGACGCTTGCAAGACTTCTTTTACCATTTGAAGAATGGTATTATTACTTAAAGTGATTATAAATTACATTTACATTTAAGGCGTTACAACGTACGATATTGAATCTTACAGTAAACTCTTAGCTTGTCTCATTTTAATTTTAAACAAAATTTATAGTCTTTGAAAAGTCTCTTTTTAATGTGAGTTGTGTATCAAATATGATTAACTCTCGATAGGCAAGCTATCGAGTCACCTTTACAATTGGTCGTAGTAACCTCGTCCTGGGGTGTCTCTCTTTGGAATTCTTGAAGTCGGCATCATCATCTGGGTCGTGTCTTCGGCAAGTACTAGATAGGATGTTCACTGCGGAGATTGAAGTTTCTTTTGTGAAAGTAGGTGTAGATCCACGGAGGTTCTCGTCAGCGTCTTATGCATCGTATACGTGTATTTATGAAGTTTATGCAGATCACATCTTCATGTATAAGGCTGTACTTGTATTTACCTCTTGAGGGCAGACGTCATCTTGTTTACTACTAGTTAAGTTTTTGTTTTACTTATTACATTTTTCTTCTTAACACATCTTTATATCATTCACACATTACACAACGCTCGCCACGTTTAGCAGTGGTAGCTAACATTTTAAAATTAAATTAAAAAAAACAAATGCATTTTCGTGGAGCTCTCGCTCATACGTCTGTACGGTCTGACGGCAGCATAATGACTCTCTACTAGATTCGACTGGCACATAACAACGGAGAGGGGCAAGTACTCCGCGACAATATAGTTCCTATTTTTATTTAAATTGACATTCTTATTACCAAAAACAATACATTAATTATACATATATAATTTAAGTGAATTATTTTAACTACTACTCGTGCCTTAAAATTTCTAATTACAAACATTATGATTTTTATATCTTCCTAAATTACAGACGACTCGATAAACACGTTGAGTCCGGAACTAACAGGTCACCGCATGATGACTAGCAAAGGGTTAATTGTGATATTAATAAGTTTTTTACAATTCGACTTTTTATTAGCGCTTCTGTTGATTTTCATTCACTTCTCATTCTCATTCTGATTTAGTACAGGGGCTTTAGGTCTAATAGTGCGATTTAAAAATACTTAATCGCTCGCAAATTTAATTTTTATTTATTTAAGATTACAGTTTCAATTAAATCGTCACATACTCCACCGCTTAAATTTCACGTTACGGGTGTTTTGTGAGTCTAACGCACAATTGGGGACTTGGAGTATGTTTGGTGTCAGTGTGTGGAATTTCTCTCACATAGTTATTGGTAAGCGTTATATCCACTTGTTTCTTCTCCACAACACAATATACTTTTATATTTTGTTATAAACTACCTTTTTTTTTTACATACTATTCACACTTAATATCTACATTTTAAAACACAAAACTCTTTCTTATCTCTATCACTTAAATCTACTACCGGTTTTTTCTTGGGGTTTTGTTACTCTCTCCGTACAGTAATTTTCTAAATCTTTTGCTATTTAGAATTCAGTTTAGTTGTCATTGAGTACTCATTTACTTATCTTTCGCAGAACTGGGTCTCAGGTTGATCAGGCCTCATTTCCAAACTCTACGATTAACATTTAGCACGGTTTCAGAAGTATGATATACTTCACTACCTAGTATTACCTTTTCTACTTTTGGTTACACTATTCCTTCTCTTCTTCTTATACAATTTTATCAGCGAAATATGTGTTCGCCGCACATATTTTCAAGTCGCAGGTTCATACAGGGCTACTGTAACTGGAGTTAGGTACTTCTGGATTTGGTAAGGGCCACACCATCGGTATGATAGTTTAGAGGTGGTCTTATCAATTGCACTACTAGTCGGGTGAGTCTTATACATTACTAAGTCACCTACTTGGTACCTAATTGAATTGTTATGAATACCTTTCTCGTGATATTTTCTGGATTTCTCTAAGTTCGCTCTTAAATTAGAGCGGGCTTTATTCCATATTTGCTTTATCTGCTTATTCGTTATTTGCGGAGGTAGCAGGTCGTGTATTTTCCATTTAGTGGACAAGGGGTGGTTTGGCTGGTATTTGTACAGTAACTCAAACGGGGTCGACTTGTGACCTTCGTGATAAGCCGAATTAAAGGCGTATTGAATCCAGGATAGGTTTTGGTCCCACGACGTATGATCGTTCGCATGATAGGCGATTAACGCAGATTTGAGGTTTCGTAGATACCTTTCAGCAATATTGCCTTGCGGTCGATACTCCGTAGTGGTTATATGGTCTATTCCTAACTTGAAACACATATTCTTAAATTCTTTCGCTTTAAACTGGTCCATTATCTGATACTATACGTACAGGTGTACCGTAGTCTTTAAATAATCTTTCCTGTAATATTTTTACAGTCGACGCTAATGCTCGTCGCATGGGATACATCCAATCAAATTTGGTGAATGAATCTACACAGATAAGTAACATAGTATTACCTGATTTGGATCGTGGATAAGGACCTGAAAATTCTACATAAAGTTTAGAAAAAGGGGTCTTAGGGATTTCCGAAATCAATTGGCTTACCTGATTATTTCTGGCCGGTTTACTGAGAGCACATAATTTACATTTCTTTACGAAACTGGCTATTTCGCTGGTCATATTGTTCCAATGATATTCCTTTCGAACACGATGTATTGTCTTATTGATTCCCATATGGGCTCCTATGGTAGATGAATGGAAGTACTCCATCAGCATGGGCTTAATCACATCAGGGGCTATTATTCTTAGTTCCTTTCCGCTTCTTATTTTATGGCATAGTACATTTTTACTCAATACGTATTTCTCGGATTTAATACCTTGCGCAAGTTGTTCTATAATAGGCTTCAGTAAGGGGTCTTGTTGTTGATACAGGGCAATATTTGTAAAGGCAAGGGGGAACCCAGTAATTACGGCGTTAGCAAGTGCTATTTCCGGATTCTCCTTGCTTTCGGGAGTTTTAGTGGGCGACTGGAACATACGGGACAGGGTATCAGCGACTACGTTTTGTGTACCTTTAATGTGCTGCACTCTGAATTTGTAGCAGTTTAACTTCAATACCCATCTTCCAATAAATCCTAACTGTTTAGGGTGATTCAGTAACCAAGATAATGCTTGATTATCAGTTTCTAAAAGGAATTCTTTATGTTCTAGGAAGGGTTTAAACTTCTCGAATGCAAAAACAATGGCTAAACATTCCAATTCATATGCAGAATATTTTCTTTCTTGGTCGCTCAAGGTTCGCGATGCATAACTAATAGGTAGTCTACTGTTTTCTATCTCTTGATATATGACTGCACCTAACGCTACACTGGAACTGTCGGTCTGCACTACGAAAGGTTTTGTGAAATCGGCTAGTTGCAAAACTGGGGGAGATATGATACTTTCTTTAAGTTGCTCAAACGCATTTTGATGTAGTGAGCTCCATTCAAACTTCGCTCCCTTCTTTCTTAAGGAATTTAGGGGTGCTGCTAGTTCGGCAAGATGGGGAATATATTTGTGGAAATAATTTACCATTCCCAAAAATCGGGCTATACCTTTTGCATCTCGTGGGGGTGAAAATTCTCTAATAGCGCGGGTTCGTTCGGGGTCAATGCTTACCTTTCCATTCGCTTTTACGATGTGACCTAAGAATGAAAACTGAGGGATGGCAAAATTTACCTTCTTTGGGTTAACAGTTAATCCTGCTCTTCGTAACCGAGATAACACTTCGCGTAGGTGTTTAAGATGTTGCTCCATTGATTCGCTATAGATAACGATGTCGTCCAAATAGTGATACATATATTTAAATTTAATATCGTGAAATATCCTTTCTAATAATCTACTACATACGGAACTTCCTTGAGATATTCCAAAGGGTACTCTAGTAAATTGGTACAAGTTAAAAGGAACGGCAAATGCGGTTAGACGTTTTGATTCTTCCGAAAGGGGTATTTGGTGAAAAGCTTGATTCAGATCCACTACCGTAAAGACCATAGCTTTCGTGAAGTAATGGAAAGCACTATGGATGTCTGGAAGAGGAATAGATTCAAATTCTATTCTTTTGTTTAATTGCCTGTAATCCACAACTAGTCTGTGTTTATCATGACCTTTCGGTACTAAAAAGGAGGGTGATGAATATGGGGATGTAGAGGGTTCAATGACTCCTTGCTCCAACAACTTGTTGATATGGTTTCTCATCACTTCCATCTTGGGAGGCGACAACTTGTACGGAGGTAGGCGTATTACTTTCTGATCGCTCAGATTAATTTTATATTCTATTAGTTTAGTGAGTCCTAGTTTAGGTGTAAGAACTGAGGAAAATTCTTTTATTAATTTCAGTATTCTCATTCTATCTCTACTCTCTAGATGAGATAAATCAGACTCTTGGTGTATTACATGTGCAGTAGATGAACAATTTTTTTTCCTGTTTCTCATTATTACAATCAAATCTACATTTCCGTGTACGGTCGAATCGAAAATAATATTTTTGCTCATAGATGTCAAGAATCATACCCGTTTTACTAATAAATTCTGCTCCTAATATTAAGTTGGGTCCTAATTCATTACATACTAACATTGTAAAAATCCAGGTTAGGTTCTTGATTTTAACCTTAACGGTAATGCTCAGTTTTATTATTATATTTCGTTTATTGGCGGTAGCACACTTTATATTCACCGGTTGACTCCGTTTTACTAGATGGTGTTTCGCTAATTTGTCTGCTAACTCTTGACTGATTAAGGTTCTGCTAGATCCCGAATCAATTAATGCGATTGTGGAGGTAACGCCTAAGTCAACTCGTATTAAGGGTAATAGACTTTTAGTCAAGTTACATTTATTTATCGCGTTACATTTTTCAAGAAATTGTCTCACGTAGGGATCTATTTCCTTAGAACTTCTTTTCCTTCTATTTTGGTTATAAAATATATATTTTTTTTTTTTATTTGTTTCTTTAGGTTCACCAGATTTCAAGTTGCTGCGGAAGACACAGGATTTCGGGTCTCCCTGCCTTACATGTTTTTTGGATCTGAGTGTTTACGTTCCAATGGCTTGCTCTTGCAGTCTTTTCTTATGTGTCCATATTTGCCGCAATTATAACAGATGGGTTTATTACGAGGAGGGTACCTTGTTTCCTCTTTAGATGGTGTTACACTTAACTTACCAGATTTGCGCACATTGTGAGGTCTATTGAATACTTGCTTTCATGCAGGGTTGTTACACCGGGCTCTAGGGCTCGCAATTCATTTCTATTTGTTTCTGCAGATTTCATCGTATTTCTATTTTGATCGGAGTACCATACATTTGACGAATGGATACTGCATCGTTCTAGATCTGCAATTGTGTTTGGTCTATTTATCAAAGCTAAACGAGATCTTTCCTCTGGTGACAGTCCTATTAAAATGGTGTCGACCATCTGTGTCTCATTCCAATCTACACGTAGTAGTCGAGATGACTCTCTGATATCGGAGATGTAATGAGCTAATCTCTCGTGATTTCCTTGTACTCGGAGTACGGTCTTTCTTTTAATTTCTTCATAAATTCCGGTTGGAATAAAGTACTTTATTATCGAGCTATGTAGGTCTTCTACTGGAAGTGTAGAGCTCAATGCTTCTATTACACGATTCTTTAACGGTGGTTTACATTTTGGTAGCAGAACTTGCAAAATTTGCCAATCATTCAGCTGCTGTAGATCTTTTATCTGCAGGAGATATTTAATGAAATTTAGTAGTTTGGAGACATTTAATCCATCGGTGTAAGGGATTTCAGTTAAGATTTTCTCCACAGGATGAGTAATTTTTCCGTATAGGTCAGCGTTATGATTCAAGGTTGGCATTCCTTTAGGAGAACGATATGAT
The DNA here is from genome assembly GCA_034769895.1 of Magicicada septendecula. Taxonomy (NCBI): domain Eukaryota; kingdom Metazoa; phylum Arthropoda; class Insecta; order Hemiptera; family Cicadidae; genus Magicicada; species Magicicada septendecula. The sequence continues at coordinate 917,095,343 of CM068367.1, read as the reverse complement.
GCATTCGGGGTGGTCAATTCGTGAGTTCCGGGGTGAATCTGGAAACTATCGGGAGGAGGGGCATTTAAATCTGTATCTGTATTTTGCTCTTGGTTAGCTTTCATTTGCGATACGGCGGGTGAGTTCCGATCAGTGTTAGGCGGAGGTAGATCAGTAGTACGGGATGTACTGGGGAGATGTGTAATTTCTTCAAGGACTTCTCTATTTCATCCATCCGGAACGAGTCGGATCTTCTTCTTAAGTCATTAATAATAGTGGGTAATCGACGTAAAGCTTCGTCAGCTAGGTTTTGCACTTCACGCGGTATTTCCGTAAGATTAGGCCAGATCAACAAATTTTTCATTCGCCGGGTTAAATGCTCTATTCTCTGGGTAGTCCTCAAAATTATTGCCGGAGTTTCTTGTCTTGGAGGGTTTGAGACAATAAGGTTAGCTCACTATACTTGGCATTACAAATTTCTCTCTCGATCTCATAATCAAGTTCGCTTAGGTTGCTTAATTCCGCGAGTGTATCAAATCCACATTCGCGTATTGATCTACGCAATTCCGCGACTGTTACATTCGCATGGGGTAGTCCACACAAAAGAGCTTCGTAAGACAGCTCGTCCTTTAATAACAAATCCGGATTAAATTGGGCCATTTTTTCCTCTTATTTCTAACACATTAAAACGTACTTAAAACTGATTCTACAACACTACACACTAATTACATAGATAAGATGAATTCTTGGGTAAATCATTTGCGTAATTCAGAAAAGAACAATTTCTCTTCTAAGGGAGAGACAGAAATTCCACACACACATATTTCAAAGTTAAATCGCCGATCAGCTGTTTGCTGGAATGTAGGCCACCCTCTTTTATTTAGTAAACAAAGGCAGGGTAAGTGTGTGAGTGAGAATGCGGGGTTTACGCTCACGTATTGTTCTCTACACAATGCCACAGACTAACTTCCTTGACAGGTCTTAACTGGAGAAGCCAGCTCGGACACATGGGGTGAATCTCATTCAACAAAGCACGCCATCAACTTACACGTGTATTACGGTTATAACAGTCTGACTTTATTAATTCTCGTACTTTCCCCAATTAAATTAATTACTTATTTTGGTAACAAATTTAAGTTACGAAATTCTTTCCACGTAATTAACCGGGTCTACTTTACACAGGAGCATTATTATTATTTCTCTCTTTTTTTTTTTTTCTTTTACCGTGACGACAGACATACACTAACATATACTATGCAGGCATATTCAAGAAACAACAGGTCTTGGATTGTCATAATATAAACCTGTTAAAGACTGAGCAGATCACCAAGCACTACAATTCATGTACATACTTGCATTTGGCTTCATACACTGATATTTCAACTTATACTGACTATCATTTGCGTATCTTAAAACAAATTCATTTTATGAAAATTAAAGTTACATCAAATACATTGCCTGAGTGCATAGATCAGACAACTGAGTGCCAAAAGTTATCTATTTTACTACTTAACAATTACTTTAATTAGCAGGGTGACGTATCTCTGTTAATGTCACGATGCTTACTACCTTTTCACTAATTAAGCAGAGTGGCGCAATTTTGTAACGTATTGCCACGTTACAAATCCAGGGAACCCATCTTAACTGACACTTGCCAATTAGATGGGCTGCCTACGTTGTAACGAACTGTTATTAAACTTAAATTAATAGAACAAATTACATAAGATAATTATAAGGAAACAAGGGAAGGTATTTCACTGATTTATGCACTCATATTCATGTGTAACAAGATGACTTCTCTTTATTAACAACTGTTACTCAAAGATCCCATGACATCATTAATTAGATTAAAATATTTAAATACTTTTCATAAAAACTTAGGGATCAAACTGATTATGTATTCTTTTACCTCGGATCCGAGTTTACTTTAAGTATATTTATAGCAAAGACTTCTAAGTATTTTGAGTTCATCTAGACGCTTGCAAGACTTCTTTTACCATTTGAAGAATGGTATTATTACTTAAAGTGATTATAAATTACATTTACATTTAAGGCGTTACAACATACGATATTGAATCTTACAGTAAACTCTTAGCTTGTCTCATTTTAATTTTAAACAAAATTTATAGTCTTTGAAAAGTCTCTTTTTAATGTGAGTTGTGTATCAAATATGATTAACTCTCGATAGGCAAGCTATCGAGTCACCTTTATAATTGGTCGTAGTAACCTCGTCCTGGGGTGTCTCTCTTTGGAATTCTTGAAGTCGGCATCATCATCTGGGTCATGTCTTCGGCAAGTACTAGATAGGATGTTCACTGCGGAGATTGAAGTTTCTTTTGTGAAAGTAGGTGTAGATCCACGGAGGTCCTCGTCAGCGTCTTATGCATCGTATACGTGTATTTATGAAGTTTATGCAGATCACATCTTCATGTATAAGGCTGTACTTGTATTTACCTCTTGAGGGCAGACGTCATCTTGTTTACTACTAGTTAAGTTTTTGTTTTACTTATTACATTTTTCTTCTTAACACATCTTTATATCATTCACACATTACACAACGCTCGCCACGTTTAGCAGTGGTAGCTAACATTTTAAAATTAAATTAAAAAAACAAATGCATTTTCGTGGAGCTCTCGCTCATACGTCTGTACGGTCTGACGGCAGCATAGTGACTCTCTACTAGACTCGACTGGCACATAACAACGGAGAGGGGCAAGTACTCCGCGACAATATAGTTCCTATTTTTATTTAAATTGACATTCTTATTACCAAAAACAATACATTAATTATACATATATAATTTAAGTGAATTATTTTAACTACTACTCGTGCCTTCAAATTTATAATTACAAACATTATGATTTTTATATCTTCCTAAATTACAGACGACTCGATAAACACGTTGATTCCGGAACTAACAGGTCACCGCATGATGACTAGCAAAGGGTTAATTGTGATATTAATAAGTTTTTTACAATTCGACTTTTTATTAGCGCTTCTGTTGATTTTCATTCACTTCTCATTCTCATTCTGATTTAGTACAGGGGCTTTAGGTCTAATAGTGCGATTTAAAAATACTTAATTGCTCGAAAATTTAATTTTTATTTATTTAATATTACAGTTTCAATTAAATCGTCACATAACCGGTGGTCCGGACCTATTAAGCGAAGCAATTTTTTTTTTTTTTGTGTAACCCTGTTTTGTTTTTGTATTTTGAATATTGGCCTAATAAAGCGGCTGGCCCTAATACCTGGTGGCTCCATTAACCAGAATACACTGTACTACACTGCAAACGCCAAGGAAGACACACAACACAAAACTATGATCAGCATATCAGAAAATCACAACCTTTGACTGTCAGAGGGTTACAGTCCTGTTGTGCATTGGAATATCCTTATATAGAGAATATATAAACTGTGCGAGATGTGTCTTTACTATTTATTTAAATTATTATCTCCCACTTACACTACTTATTAACTACTTAAGTGATTTATGTAGCAACTCATATGTGTAATGTGGGTCTTGAAATATAAGATTAATTAACATTGTTATTCAGTTTTGTTATGAAACTTCAGATTTATAAAACCTCACCAGCTGGTATAATGTTTCCTTTAAAAGCCAGTACTAATTTTACAAATATCATACATGTTCTAATTACCTGTCATTAAGGCAGTGGATATCAAATGTTTTCTGTCCAGCAAAAATAAAATGGAAGCAATGTACAAAATGTAAAGGCCTGAATTCAGAAGTTATATTTTCAATAACTGATTTTGCATAAAAACTAATGTTTTTAACATCCAATCTAATATTTTTAATCATAATTATTATAGGGAAATTATCATTAATGACTTTCAATTGAATAACAATACCATTTATATTAATATACTGTAATCGTGACAGTCTTTTACAAAAATCAAGTGGTGCAATGTTCAGCCTAAAATTAACAATCTTGAATACTTACTTAAATTTAAATTTTGTAGTCAGTAAATAAACATGACACAACAGGATTTGACTTTAAACTTCAGTTTTGTCCACAGTTCTACAACAGAAAATCAATGAAAAACCTTGTACTTTTTAGACTTCAAATTTTAATTATTGAAAAGTATTTTGTCATGAATAAATACATTTCAGATGGGTCCCCACACATATCTTGAACATTCATGTACACTCTACTAGTATAAATATTACAAAGTTATGCTGAGCCATTCTTAACACAGTAACATTCACACTAACACAAATTGTGTTGAAAGTAATATTATTATTGTAACGTGTCAAAAATTTGGGTAATTTCATTTATTTCATTTATTGCGGGTAGGGGCATTTGTATTTTATTTATTTTATTTTGGGGTTTTGTAAAATTATTGTGCAAACATTAACTCTATTGGAACAGAACACGTGGCAAGTAGAACAGTTTGAAACAAAGGCAAGACGCAATTTGTGTTGAGTAAGTCGGCAAGGAATTTGCACCACCCTCGAATTTCTCAGAACTTTGCATAAGTGTGATCGCGCGCCCACGAGCATTACAAGTACGCGCTCGGAAGGACGCCGTCAGCCCGAAAACCAAGATGGCTTGGGCGAATTTAATCAGCAATATGCGTTTGAGTGGCAGGAAATAATGTCTAAGTCCGGCCCCTCCTGTGATGTTAGCCAGTGCCTAGCTGAAATCATCTGCTATCGTCACTCCAACAACTACATGCATAGCATAGGACGAAACTGTGACGAACAAATATCAGGCATTGGTTTCCTCAACAAACGACGAAATCGAGGTAGCGGTGAATGCCTTACCATTCTGGGCAGTCCGATTCCACATCTTACCTGGCCAGGTATAATCCCAAGTGGGCTCATCTTAAAATTTCTTAATTTTCAGTAAAAGTGGAACTATTGGTGAAAATAATTATCTCATTGATAAACAGTGGAGTGTTTATTTAATTGAAGAACATAAATATCGGTTTCGGGCTCCAAGCAGTTTAAAAAACGAGAAGTCATAATGAGCGTGAGTGAAGCACGTTGCCGACGGGGGGAATATTCCAAAATGTTAAGGGTTTTATAATTTTTCGGGGTCTGTGTGTATGCGTGAGTGAGCAAAGCTGGGCTGTTTGTGTTTGTATTTGTGTTTGTGTATTTATGAATGATACATAAGGTAAGCCATAGTATGTAAGTCAATAATATAAAAGTACCTATTACAAGTAAGATGTAATAGTTGCACAACCTTTTAAAACATGTAAAACCCCTATTTTGGAGAAAACTTATAAATTCAACTTTTCTGATTAATAAATAAAAAGTAATTTCTCTTCTAAGAAAAAATTCTGAGAGTTAAATTCTTTCAAAACCTTATTTCGTTTTATGTACTGTCAAGTTCGTCGAACGAATTGGGTTCGTCCCCACCATGCGATCCGGCCAGATCGAAGATTAAAGGTAAGTGGGAGTTTCGATATGACTAATAAAAAATACCAAAAAGAAATAAATGTTACAATTGTTGCAGCATGACCAGGATGTAATATAACAAAAAAGGGTTGTATTACACTGGCTTACATTTGACAGTGCATAACGAAGTACGGTTACGAAAGCGAAATTGTATTGATGTAAACTTACGTAATTATGATAGAAGGTTGATTGTATGTAGGTTGTAATATCAGTTTTGAAAAGAGAGTAATCATTGGCAGTTGTTACGTAAGAAAAAATAGATCAAGTAAAAATGTCTGAGAATACAGAAAAAAGTAGTGTAATAGATTCAGTTATGAGTGAAAGTGACCTTGAGTCGCAATCGCTGGATGAAAGTGGTATGCTGAGGGGGGGCCGAGCGCTGTTACAGAAACAGCTGTTGGCAGTAATGTAATCGTTCACTCCACTCCGATTGCGGCTCAAACACAACTAAGCGAAACAGATGTTGACTCTGGGATTCAGTTGACCCCAGTGTCAGCCAATAAAAATAAACAATCAGAGGAACTAGATATAATGAGTTTCTTACGAAAAATGGACAAAAAATTTGATATACAGAATGACAAGTTTGATGCAATTGACAAAAAATTTGAGAGTCGTTTTAATACTAATGACGAGAAATTTGAGATTTTAAGTAACGAATTCAAAGAACAGAAAATAAAATGCGAACAGCAGAATATTAAAAATATTATTTTTAATGAAATTAAAGAACAGAATATTCAGTTTCAGCAGAATATTAATGTGCAATTTGATAATTTGAGTCGTGTACTAGACAAACATATTGATGAACGTTGTGAAAGTATGAAATCACAATTGTCAGAGTCCATAAATGAGCAATTAGAGTGCCGTGTTTCTGATATTACCAATAATATAACTAATAAAGTAGAGAAACAGATCACGGAACAATATAGCGTCATAAATACAATTGTTGAGAAACAAATAAGTGAATGTAACACCAATACTGAATGTAAGGTTGGTTATGCTATGAGTCAGATTGAAAATAATAATAGTAAAATAAGAGAAATAGAAAATAATTGTAAGATTGAATTTAAGACCATACACGATACAATAAGTGACCTTGATCTGATAGTAACCTTAAGTTAATGAATGTTAAAAATGAATTGAGCATGGCCATCAGCCAACAAGTAAACACTGTTACCGAACGAGTAATTATGACTCGCGACGTAAGCAGTGAAGTTGAGTTAGAGACATTCAGTTGTGACAACAAAAGAGTACATCCTATGCAGTTTATAAATAGAGTGAGAGAGTTCAATAAGTTTAGTCATATTAACTGGGAAGTTCAATTATTAAAAATTTTAAAATGCTTCAAGGGTAGTTCGGAGATATGGGCCGAGGTACACAAAACAGAATGGGGGTGTTTTGAAAGTTTTGAGTCCGCATTCAGAAATAAATATTGGTCCGAAGAAGACCAAGAAGTGTTACGGAGTAGAATTATGGGAACCGGGAATTTTGGGGGACCCAATAATAATATAACAGGGTATGTGATGAGAATATTTAATGAGGCGAAATACTTAGAACCGCCATTGCCATTTAGATCCTTCGTGAGGCATATAAGCAAGCATTTGCCAAGGGAAGTACAAATAACACTTATGACGCGGGAGGTAGCTAATATTAGCGAACTAGAAAATATTTTAGATGTGTTTCAGAATATACGGGACCAAGAACTGAGTCGTCGTCAGAACCAGCAGAATATAAATAATGGAGGTCATCAGGGACCGCCGAGAGGACCTACAAATTGACCGGCATACCCCAGGCGAGAACAAAATAATCGAGGACCAAAATGGACTTGTCCGGCATGCTCACAGGAGAATTATGCGACACAAAATTTTTGTTTTAGATGTAGGAGGGAGAGACCGGGTCAGCGACAGGGACAACAACCCGCACAGAACCAGCAGGCATACCAACGAAGGAGAGAGGGACAAGGAGGAGCGCCGAGAGGCCACGCTCAAGAACAGCGAGGAAACCAGCACGAACGAGGATACAACCCTGCAGTGGCGAGCACATCTGCGGGCAACTAAGAGAGACAATGGAACACCGGACCCAACCGTTGTCGCCGGAAGTTTCTGGGGTCCAAATGGATAACAGATATCGAAACAACGTGGTTATAACGGATTTATCTGAGGAATTATTGGAGGAGGAAGATTTCGAAGCAGGGAGACGGGAGAATGGACTGACTGAGGTGAAAATCAACATAGAAGGTAAGGAGATTAAAACTTTAATAGATACAGGTAGCGAAATCTCGGTTATTTCTGAACACGTACTAGATGAGTTAAAAGAAATAAATAATAATATTCCATCTTTGCCAGTAGCAGGGGTGACGATTGTAGGTATTACGGGAGTTAGAAGTAAAAGAGTCACGAAACAAGTACATTTAAACATAATTAACGGGGTAGGGTACGATAATACATTTCTAGTCGTACGGGGATTAAATCTTGAGGTTATATTGGGAAATGATTTTCTGATTAAACATAAGGCGGTGATTGATTTTCATAAACGGGTGTTAGAATTAAATAGTGAAGGGGAACCAGTCCGTATTAATTTTGAGCGGGTGTTAGATGCGGTAAGAATTTCAGGGGTAAGGGTGATACATAATCGGGGTAATAAACAAGAAATGGAAGTTAGTGTGAATGTATGTAGTGAGAGTAAAATAGAATGTGAGGAGAATGTAGATCACTTATGGAATGAGAGAGCACTTAGATTTTGTAGTGAGGGTGGCGTAATAGGGAGTTCTCAACGTGAATCGTTGTGGCGGGTAGTAGAGAATTTTAGAGAAGTGTTTGCCGATATACCAGGGAGGGCAAGAAACTATGAGTGCGAGTTAAAGGTAAGGGAACACGCACCCTATGTGCAAAGAAGTTATCCGGTGCCATATGCGAAGAGAAGAGCGGTTCAGATTGAGTTAGAGAAAATGTTAGAGGGAGATATAATTGAGCGATCGGTATCACCATATTCTAACCCCTTAGTAGTAGTGATTAAAAAAGACGGTAGAGTCAGGTTATGTTTAGATGCCCGCAAAATTAATCAAATTATCATTCCAGACAGGGAGTCACCTGAAGCAATAGAAGAAATTTTTCAGAAGTTCAGTGGCGTACAATAGACCTAACCGCCGGATATTGGCAAGTTCCGTTGGCAGCGAATAGCAGAAAATATACAGCCTTTTTATTCAATGGAAAGAATTATCAATTCAAGAGACTACCATTTGGCTTGAACACAAGTGTAGCTAGTTTTATCAAGTGTCTTGACGAAATTTTGCAACCCCATAACTTAGATTTTTTAACCATATACGTTGATGATATTCTGATAGCTTCTAGAACATTTGAAGAGCATGTAGAACATTTAGAATATGTATTGGAGAAGTTATACCAGGGAGGTTTGACAGTGAATTGGGACAAATCGAAATTTTTGCAAACTGAGATACATTTTTTAGGTTTCATCATAACACCTACAGGGATACGTGCCAATCCGGATAAAGTAGAATCCATCCTGACGTTTCCGGAGCCTAAAAATATAAAACAATTGCAAAGTTTTCTTGGTCTCTGTAATTTTTACAGGAAATTCCAGCGGAACTACGCCCAGACGACGGCCCAACTCAGCGCAGTGCTGCAAAAGAATAAACAATGGAGGTGGGGAGATAACGAAAGAGCAGCGTTCAACGAAATCAAAAATAAGTTCGCTGATATGATTTTAATGAACCACCCGAATTTTAATGATAAATTTTACTTACAGACAGACGCCAGCAATATAGCACTTGGAGCGGAACTATACCAAGAGGACGAGGCGAAAGAACACAAAACCATTGCCTTCGCCAGCCGGACGTTGCTAGCCGCAGAGCGCAACTATACTACCACCGAGAAGGAGCTCCTCAGTATAGTGTTCGCCGTGAAGAAGTTCCGTACGTATCTGCTGGGTAACAAAACCATCATCAGGACGGACCACAAAGCGCTGTCGTTCCTGAATACTTGTAAACTCACACACAGCCGGATAACCAGGTGGGTGTTAGCTCTTCAAGAGTATAATTTTTCTTGGGAATACATTAAGGGTGTAGAGAACAGGGTGCCAGACACACTATCACGAGTAGACACAGATAGAAATAGAACTGGTAGAGATATTAAGGAAATAGAGATTTATAGACTATCCCGGGAAGATAAACTTTTTGGGGAAGAATTGAAGTATATAAATGTAATGCAAAGGGCTGATAGTAAATTAAATTAAATAATTACTAGTGTAGAATCAGATGTAGATGAGTTTGGTTATAAACAATATTTTCAGGTGTTTAAAGGGAGTTTGTTTAAAAAGGTAGAGGGGAGAGAGAGAGATTGGAGGTTAGTTATACCTGAAGGGTTAGTAGAGAAAATAGTGTGGGACTGTCACCTTAGATACGGGCATTTTGGGGCACGGAAGTGTGTGAATGTGTTAAAGGAATCTTGTCTATTTAAAAATATGGAAAAATGGGTCCGAAAAATACTTAGAATTTGTGAGCTATGTCAGAAATCTAAAGTTGTGAATTATAGGTTAGAGGGAGAACTAAATTACATTAAAGTAGAAAAACCATTCGATTTAGTAGCTGTAGATTTGTATGGCCCATTGCCAAAGGGTAGGGGTGGAGTGATGCATATTTTTGTTGTACTTGACACGTTTTCCAAATATGTAAGGTTATATAGCGTGAAGCGAGCAACAAGTAAGGTGCTGAGTGAGAAGATCACACGCGACTACATGATCAACGTGGGAAAGCCGAAGGTGATATTATCCGACCGTGGACCGCAGTTCATCAGCGGGAGATGGCGCCAGACTCTCGGATGGGAAGGTATCATCCCAAAGCACACCGCAGTGTATCACCCGCAGTCCAATCAGGCGGAGCGAGTCATGAGGGAGTTGGGAAGAATTTTCCGAACATACTGCCACGCCAAACACAGCGAGTGGCCACTCTATGTCCAGAAGATTGAAAATTGGCTTAACTGCACCACCCACGAGTCGACAGGGTTCACACCTTATGAGTTAGTAAGAGGGAAGCGTCCACAGAGAATTTTGGAGCAATTAATTGAGTATCCACCGGAAACCAACACTATTGGTCGCGAGGTAAAACTTAGGCTAGCGAATGAAAGTTTATTGACCAAAGGGGAGAAGAGAAAACAGAGGCATGATATGAAAGGTAAGTGGACGCAGTACGAGGTCGGACAGCTGGTATTGGTGCGACGCCACGATTTATCAAGTGCACAAGATAAGGAGATCAAGAAATTTTTCTTACTCTATGAGGGGCCGTACGAGATAATGGAGGTAAAAATGAAGAATTCATATGTGTTACAGAATAGAGAAACGAGGGAGATAGTTGGAACGCACAACACTACAAATTTGAAATTATTTTGGTCAGCATAAGGATTTGTATCAATGATTAAGTGTATGGATGTAATTTAATTGTTTTTTCTATATGTTTCTAGAAGGGATCCTCCCCCATTTTCGAGCGGTCACGATCTTACCAGTCCTGGCCGTGGAATTCGGAACTCGGAGGCGGGCCATGGTTGGCAGATCTTCCTTCGGGCGGTGAAAACAACGATGGTCCGGCTCCACCAAAATTGGTATAAACTAGAAAATTTAACTACATATTTGAACGGGGAGGGGGACCTCAACAGGTACGTTACACGAATTAATTTTTTAATACACTCCAGGTGCAGCGGTCTCGGTGTACCTGTCACGTGCCTGCACTGCCTTAGAGTGTTGTACATAATGGAGGCTGCACCTAAATACAGGGCAGTGCATACAAACTTAAATATTTTTAGTGTCAATGGCAAAATTCAAGTTGAGCCATTGACAATAGTTTTGCTTAAGCCAGAAACGAAGAGTTTTGCGGAGAAAGATGGGAAATTTCGGCTCAGACGACGGGTGAGTAGAGATGAGAAGATAAGGTAGCACAGTTGAAAACAAGGGGAAGTAACTGCACAAAGTAGATCTGAGTTGAAATTTCTATATCTTTCACCGCAAAACACCCCCATTTCAGGCGACTGCGATCTTCCTAGATGTGGTGAAAGTTAAGATCGAGTCAGCCTCCAATGTAAATAGGAATTTTGAAAAAAAAATAAAATAATAAAATAAATAAATAATTTTGGATGTGTATAATTTTAAATTTAAATAAATTTTAGCATTAAGTGACCAAATATAATTGTCAAGTTTTAGTATCAGTGAGTATGGGAACGTTTTGAAAAGATGTGTAATAAAATAAAAACTTGTTGTGAATACAAGATGTGGGGATAGTTTTGGGAGGTAGTTTGGTGCTCAAAGAAGTGATAGAACAATGGAGTGTGGAACTGCAATTGTTGAAAGTTTTAGTTTATCAATTTTAATTAATTAGTTATTAAGTTGCTATTGTGGGGGTGGCCTGTGCTCTCATAGATAGCGAAATGGGTTGGGGGTAACAGAGAGTGTTACCTCCATCGGAGGCCAAAATGGCGAAATTGTGCGACACACCTTTTTCGTGCAAATTAAATTTGCACACTGATAGACGATCGTGTCGCACATAATAATGATGAGTGTAACAGGCACTGAAATGAAGTTAGATTTCCCCGACTTTTCGGGCGATTACTACCTTACCAGCACTAATCGTGGATTTGGCTAGCGGCCAGCTATGGTCATATCAAGTCCCTTGACCATAGCTGACTTGAAATTGGTATATAGTAGAAATTAAATGGGGGGTGAATTTTAGGGGAAATCCAGGTACTATGGAACAGCGGCTACCACTCTGTTTGCGAAGGAACAGCAAAGCCAGGTGGTAGACCCGTTTAAGGGCGTTTAATTATAGCCACGAGTATGTTGATATTCAATAATTTTAAAATGTAACAGCCGAAGCAAAGACACGGAGAGGTAAAACTACTCCAAAATATGCCGTCTTTGTGGAGGCGAAAAGGGCGATACAGTCCTCCAAAATTTGCAATAGAGTGTGTGGACGGGAGGTGGCTCAGATGAGCTACGAATTTAAATTTTACAACATAAAAAAAAATTTGCTAATTCAAATTTGATCCAATAAAAAATGCTTGTGCTCTGTTTAAGTAATTAGATGCTCAGACATTCAATATAAGGTATTCATTCCATAATTTTAAATGTATTATTTTATTGTTGTACGTTAGATATAGGTATTGATAAAAATATGTGTTTTCATTATGTGTGTATTTTTTAAACTAAGCAGATAATTAAACCGTCTGGCAGGCGGGTAACACAAAGTATCAGAATCAGAAGGAGAGGAAACAATGAGGTGAGAGGTAATGATAAATAAATATATATATATATATATATATATTTCATGTAATTTGTTCAATTTGGAGATGTGTTTTAATTGTGTTAGGGATATCAGCTGATCAGCAATAACATGTCACTGGTAAAATGGTTTATAAATGTTCCAAGTAATTAATGTTCAATGTAATGTTTTAATGTATTACCGATGCTGTTTTAAAGTAATGAAAACAAATAATTTGATAAAATGAGAAATAAAGTCATAATTTATGCAAGTTAATAAAAGATAGTTTTGGGCGATGAATATTTTATGGGACATATAGATCTGTCCAAGCTGAAGTCAAAGTTAAAGTTAAAATAGTAGAGATGAAGATGATGTAATGTTGTTTTGAAGTAATGTTGGAGAATTTTGAGAAGTATTGATGTTGACACAGTAGTTATGTGGAATATGTAGAGTTTTGAGTGATATATTAATGTTTATAATTGATGTTGTTATTTTGTTGTATTTGTAGTAAGGTAATGAGATTGAGATTTTGGGGATGGCAATTTTGTAGTAGGGGGTAGTGTAATGTAGGAGTCCGCAACATAATGATAGTTGGGACGGGATTGGGATAGATGTTAGTGGGACGGGGCCGCCTTAGGTAGAATCCAGGGGCCAGATAAGGGAAATGAGTTTTTTGGGGGAGGGGAAACACGTATCCTATATACAAAGGGTTAGAGAGTATTTTTTTATGTATCGAGAGAAGGTGGCGAATTGAGTTTATTGGTAGGTTGAGGTTTAGAGAGTGTTTGATAGAGATTTTGATAGAGATGGGTGTCATGGGAGTTGAAGTTGTTAGAGGTTAGAGTCAGAGGTAGAAAGATGATATATGTATACAGATCAAGTAGTACAGTCAATGAGAATAAATAATTTAAATCACCCACAGTAATGGAGAGTAAGATTGTTAAGCAAAAAGAGAGATTTATAATAAAGATACAAAATTTTTATTTTGAAACCAGTGACAAAATTTTGATAGAATTTGAAAATAATGTAAAATTAAGAATTGTTTATTTTGAATAATTTAAAGGTCAATTTGCTTATTATTTATAATAATATTTTGTTATTTTAAATGTTTTATTTTATTATGTTTTGTGTTTCAAGTTAGATTGTTGCAGAGGTTAAATGTCTTTTCAGATAGAACCTATACATAACACATGTGGGTCAAGGTTTTGAACTTGACCTAGTTTCGATCAGCTGACAGTGAGGTCATATGCATACTAAGCTTGTTTCATAAGGAAGTTAATTCAACTTTGGTTTTGATCAATTTAAACAAATTCTAAATAATTTCCATATATAAAGGAAACATTTCAATAAAATTAAAATTTTTTTTGAATTTTAAAATTTTTTGGAAAAGTTTTTTGAAAAAAAAAAAAAAAAATCTTGATTTTTCGCCTGCCAGCTAGTGGATTTTAAGTTTTGATTATTTTATTGTTTGTACATTAACCATGTTTATTTTTCTTGATTTATTGTATTGAATGGTATTGTTAGACTTTAGGCAATCACCGGTTAGGCTAAGGATGTTGTGTTTGATTTTCAGAAGTGTTCCATTGGTGTAATTTTTTGTTGATAACAAGAAAAGAAAACTAAGGAAGAGAATTTTTTGATAAAATATTTTATTTTGAATTCTGAATTTTTTTGATGGAATGGTAAATTTTAAAGAATTTTTCAATGTATAATATGTAATGTGAGTTTGTGTGAGCCCAGTGTCTGCTAAAGGCAGCCCAGCTTGCATACAAGAGGAAACATATCGGTGGAGGATCTGGCCTAATCTGAGCCAGGGATTGAGGATTTTTGGGGGGTAGCATGTTAGAAGGTGAGGTGTGCTGTGGTACTTGTCTGTTCGACTTCTCGGTGTTGGGATCTCTTACGGAGAAGTCCAGTGATCTCATTCAGATGCGTCCATAGTCGCCAAACCAGGGGGGTTGTGTACCCATGAGGAGTAAGAACAAGAGGGGGTTGTTGGCACCAGTTCCTCACCGGTCCTCTTAGGGGGTTTATCAATGAGATTTCTTCTGTTTTGGACAGCAGAATTCTCATTGAGGGGGTATTGTAACGTGTCAAAAATTTGGGTAATTTCATTTATTTCATTTATTGCGGGTATGGGGCATTTGTATTTTATTTATTTTATTTTGGGGTTTTGTAAAATTATTGTGCAAACATTAACTCTACTGGAACAGAACACGTGGCAAGTAGAACAGTTTGAAACAAAGGCAAGACGCAATTTGTGTTGAGTAAGTCGGCAAGGAATTTGCACCACCCTCGAATTTCTCAGAACTTTGCATAAGTGTGACCGCGCGCCCACGAGCATTACAAGTACGCGCTCGGAAGGACGCCGTCAGCCCGAAAACCAAGATGGCTTGGGCGAATTTAATTCAGCAATGTGCGTTTGAGCGGCAGGAAATAATGTCTAAGTCCGGCCCCTCCTGTGACGTTAGCCAGTGCCTAGCTGAAATCATCTGCTATCGTCACTCCAACAACTACATGCATAGCATAGGACGAAACTGTGACGAACAAATATCAGGCATTGGTTTCCTCAACAAACGACGAAATCGAGGTAGCGGTGAACGCCTTACCGTTCTGGGCAGTCCGATTCCACATCTTACCTGGCCAGGTATAATCCCAAGTGGCCTCATCTTAAAATTTCCTAATTTTCAGTAAAAGTGGAACTATTGGTGAAAATAATTATCTCATTGATAAACAGTGGAGTGTTTATTTAATTGAAGAACATAAATATCGGTTTCGGGCTCCAAGCAGTTTAAAAAACGAGAAGTCATAATGAGCGTGAGTGAAGCACGTTGCCGACGGGGGGAATATTCCAAAATGTTAAGGGTTTTATAATTTTTCGGGGTCTGTGTGTATGCGTGAGTGAGCAAAGCTGGGCTGTTTGTGTTTGTATTTGTGTTTGTGTATTTATGAGTGATACATAAGGTAAGCCATAGTATGTAAGTCAATAATATAAAAGTACCTATTACAAGTAAGATGTAATAGTTGCACAACCTTTTAAAACATGTAAAAAACCTATTTTGGAGAAAACTTATAAATTCAACTTTTCTGATTAATAAATAAAAAATAATTTCTCTTCTATGAAAAAATTCTGAGAGTTAAATTCTTTCAAAACCTTATTTCGTTTTATGTACTGTCAAGTTCGTCGAACGAATTGGGTTCATCCCCACTATGCGATCCGGCCAGATCGAAGATTAAAGGTAAGTGGGAGTTTCGATATGACTAATAAAAAATACCAAAAAGAAATAAATGTTACATTATAATACGATTTCATTACATAACACGTAAAAATGAAATTCAAATTTACTTTTAATTTTATAAACAATAGCATCAGGTATGATCAAACAAGTAATAGTATCAATAATCACTCTGTTAAAAAAAAACTATCTTATGTAAAAATGCACTGCACCATACACACCTAATTTTTGCACCAGTACATAAATACATACATGCTCAAGAAGTAAGGAACTGTGGTGTGTGTGTGTGTGTGTGTGTGTGTGTGTGTGTGTGTGTGTGTGTGTGTGTGTGTGTGTGTGTGTGTGTGTGTGTGTGTGTGTGTGTGTGTGTGTGTGTGTGTGTTCAGACTATTTATATAATGTATCAACAGTAACTTTGCATACCTTTAAATAACCAATACGTGTGACCAGCCTTAGTCGCATTTGATTTAAGGAATGACAAGATATTCTGAGCAACATCACGAATTATTTTTGGAGAAAATTTTGAATCTTCTAAATGAGGAAGATCTTCTGTTTTAACTAATTCATATCGTTGAACTATTCCATTTAGGTGATAACACATTACTACTTCAGGAACATTACACATCAAGTTATCTAGCCAGTAATCAATTCCTGTTAGTACGCTGATTGGTTTTGCCATGTCCCTGCCAAACAGAAGTAATGTTCTCTTTAAAAATTATAATAAATATTATACAAATATAATAAATCTACATACATCAATGTTGAATGTGGCATTAAAATCTCCACCGTTTACAATATGTCCTCAAAGGGGTGCTGAAAAAGTCTTTAATACTATGTGGTTTGTGTACAAGTACACACTACATTAAATGTGCTATATTTATCATTTAGACACTTCAACTCATGAGATTAATATGATAAGGTAATATCATATTAATTACTAATATGGCAAAATCACAATCACAAGTGTGTGTGTGTGTGTGTGTGTGTGTGTGTGTGTGTGTGTGTGTGTGTGTGTGTGTGTGTGTGTGTGTGTGTGTGTGTGTGTGTGTGTGTGTGTGTGTGTGTGTGTGTGTGTGTGTGTGTGTGTGTGTGTGTGTGTGTGTGGCATTGATCATTTATATAGTTTTGAATATACCTATTGAAATGTATGATGAAGAACATGTGCAATGAATTCAATTCTTTGTTTTTTATAAACAGTAAAGAATGCTTATAAATATTTTGAAAAATAAACAATCAATTTCAGTTGCAAAAAACTAATTTGTAACTTAATTGATATGAAATTACTCAAATGGTAAAAATTACTTGAAATGCAGACTGATATCTAATGACAGAGAGGAGTTGATTAGAAAGAAGTGATGAAAATATCAGCTGAAAAATAAAGTAAGGGAAAATGATGATAGGTGAATACTCTCTGTGTGAACACAAGTAGACCACGAAACAAACTGATTACAAAAAAGAGTAGAAATAAGAAAAAACTAAAATGCAAAACACATAATTCAATTTGACAACACTAAAAATTTGGAACATCTATCCCAAATACCAAAGTCTACTTCAATGTGGATTGAGTAGATCTGATATAATAGAAATCTTCCTTCTAAGCTGCCTTATAAAACAATGAGCAAAACAACTTTTTTACCATTTATTGTTGATGACTTAAAAAACAAAAACAAAGTTATGCATGTCAGGAATTAAAATCAACAATCAACCATACACTTTAAAAATGGTTATTATCTTTGACTTACAGGAAAATACTTTCCACTGTTTTATATGAATTTGTTTAATGTCTGTACATTATTTATTACTAACACCATTTGTTACTGGATTCACCATATCACATTAGAATTCATCTAAATCCAAGTTTTTGCCTAATCCATAGTGGCATCTATTTTGCAATACACTCTTTACTTTCCTATAATATAAAGCATATCAAATATTTCTAGAACTGTATACGTTACTCACTACATGCATAATAATTTCTGTTTAGTGATATGGTTAATAATAATTCAGTTTACTAAATACATGCCTTAATTTAACTATTTCTGTAACTACATTTGCTATAAAAATGCTTGTGTTAAAAAAGTTTTGATGAATCTAAACCCTTCCAGATCTGTGATACAAAATCTATGCACGTTACAATTTTGTTGCAAAATTATTTAATAAAAATTAAGATTTTTATACTTTACCTCAGCCTAAGGCTTATGCAAGGATGTGTTGAACCTCCAAAAATTGGCATATCAATGCCAAGAAGCATCTGTATGTCTTCAAATGTCCACACTACATTACGGTTAAAGGTGTGATCAGTTGCCGGGTCAGGTGATTCTTCTTCCAGTCGTGGCTCAGGAAGTGGAGGCCATTTCTGATCAGACAATAATAAATTCTAGTTACATAAAATAAACAAATATTAAAATATGAATACGAATAAGTTGATTTTATGAATTAAAGTCAATGTATTTATAGAGGTATATAACATACTTCAAACAGTAATTCATAAACATATGCACTAATGTCATACACATTTACTCACAATAATTTATACAATCTGTCAAGATTATACTGATTATTTAAACTGCAAGTGTATAGGCCTCCTACTGCAATTTTAGTATGCATGCAAATAGCCATAGTGCACACTAGAAACAAAACAGTTGCAGTCTGTCACAGTCAGATGGGGGGGGGAAGAACAGAGAGGCCACTCCTACAGTCTCAAACACAGCAAACACTTGCAACAAAACAGCTGCACGATTGTTATACAACAGCTATGAAAAACGTAGAAATGATCAGTATGGATTACACTATGGATTTTGATGATTCTGCAGTAGCTTATACATTATTATTAAGGTTGAGAAAGAAAAAACAGCAAAAAAAGCAATGGGTCCACCCAATTTATTTTGAAAGACTATTAAAAGGAAGTTTTATACATTATAGAGTGACCTACTGTACAGCAGTATCCATCCAAATTTATCAAATATTGAAAAATAAGTGTTGACAGTTTTAATGAATTATTATCACATTTACAACCATCAATATCATACAAGACTACGCCGTGGAGACAAGCTGTACCAGCTTACGAAATATTGGTAGTAACTTTGAGGTAAGGGTGTAGGAAAAATAATTTTAGATGTACACATTTTTGTTACACTTTTTTACTTATTCTTTACTAACGCATGTTTATTGTGTGCTATAATTAACAGTTTTGCATTAATGAAAAAATATTGACATGATATTTACCATGTTTTCCTCTCTTCAGGAAACAAATCATGCCAGCTATCTACCACACATGTGTAAACTTCCTCCCACAGCTTCTTCAAATTTAGTCTGCATAATCCTTTAACGATATGAGGTAAAGAGGTGGGTACTTTTCAATTTCACCTATTAGTTTTTGTATATTGTTGTCATACATGTTGATAATTTAACTGCGTGCACATAAATTTGATATAAACACACTTCCACAAATTCAAATTTTAGAAAAATAAGCTCAGATATACTTTACAAACAATATACTATGAAGGGTATGGCTGACTGACATGCAACCGAATAGTTGGTAGTGTGTGCACCTCTATCTGAAAACACTGTTTGTAGCACCAGTCTGCCACAGTTTTGTCACGCATAATTTACTAGCTGTCGAGACTGTTTGCAACAGCTCTGCGACTGTCACAAGGCAGTTTGAGATAGTGTGTGCATTCCCATTTAGCACAATGGTACTCAAACGGAGTGCAACTGTCATGCAACAGTCCTGCAACTGTTTTGTTCCTAGTGTGCGCTATACCTTAAACTCATTAAATATAGTTATCCAAAATTGAACTGAATCTTCATCCCATCTACCTTATGATTTTAGAGATCCATGGCCACCACACTGCCATGTGGTTTCTATCACATTTTTTTCTATTCAACCTCAACCATATGATTGTTTAGTATACAAGAATGATACAATGGAATGTAATAACCACAACAAAATTGGTAAGAGTGAATATAAAAAAACAGAGCAAATAGTTAAACTGGTAACTGAAGAGATCCAGTGTATTACCAGTAAATAAGTTATATGGAAATTTAGTGTCACAAATTTTGTTACAGGAATATTTTAGTTGAAATAGTCAAGCTATACTACAAAAATACAAATCCGATTTAGTACTGTGAAATATAGCCAATCAATAGCCACTTAACCATACTTAGCAGTTATACTTATGATTGCCAATATAAAAGGTAAATGATATCCATAATTAGCAAAGTTTTTTTTTCAGTGAGCATCTATTAACCATATTCAACATAAGGCTAAAAATTGTTTTCTATTCATAAAACATACTACATTTCACAAACATAAACTATAAACTGATTTTCATCACTACATAGTATGTGACGGGACAAAAGCCCGTCTTAGGATTTATTTGACCTAAATAGAAATTTTTATTGTAATTTGAATTAATTAAGGATTATAAGGTTGGTTCCCTGAGAAACATAAAACACAACGCAGTTGTCACCGTATGATTCGACCTCAAGGCCGAGGGTGTACGTGAAAATTCGCACGTAGTTAATGGTTGCTCTGATCGACAATGCTGGAGTGTCATAACATAAATCGACACACATCATAATGATGACGGAAAACAATGCCGTCATCCGCATCAGACAAAGAAATAATATTGGTTGATCCCCTCCACCTGTTGATTTTTACGACAGGGTGAGGCCCACTCTGAAGACATCAGCCCAAGCGGCAACAAGTTGTACAATTCCGCTGGCTGTCATGGCCATTAAAAGTGTAAAAATCAGCTAAAATGTGAATAATTGAATATGAGTCAACAATACAGTACTTTCAAATCAGTTAATTACAAGTGAAAAAAAAATGTAAATTCTAAATTCAGTGCTTAAAAGGAGAACAGAACAGTTGAACAGTGAGACCTCGGCCCAAAATTTTTAACAGCAGAAGTAAACCAGACTACCAGAACTTCGAATCTACAAGCAGGAAAGTTAAAATTCCAAAATTTATCCAACCTTTTAATATATATGAGCTCAGAAATACAAATGAAATAATATGTAATGTGTGTGTGTGCGTGAACGCATGGTAGAGTGAAAGGCCGGCATAGAAGGTAAACATTGGTTTGTGGAACGTACTTTTATTACCATCAGTAAATTTGCAATAACGACTGACAAAAAGATATTAAGCCAAAATGAATAAGTAAATAAGAATGAAACACTGAATATTAAATATCGATGTAAGAGTAATTTGTAGACGCCATCTTGTTTTGTAGGCAATGACGCCACTGTAATCTGTATTACAAAATATGCAAAATTGGCTTTAGTAAAAGTAATGTTCATGTCTAAAAACGCTAACAGAGTCTTTATTTCACACTCCACTGTTTCCGCAATCTCGCCTATAACGAACCTGGACCCAATAAATAAAGTAATAAGAGCAAGTGAACCATGAGTACCGGAGCAGTATACCATAATTATGTGGTAAGTACGATGATTATGTACTTGGTAAAAAATAAATAATAAGTCACTGTAGGAGTAACTCTACAAATGGCCCCTGAACTGTGACATTATATAAAATTATTTTATATAAAATAGGCCAGATTCGGAAACAGCGGGAGTGGTGAAACGATTTGTAACATAATACGTGAGAGGTTATAGAGATGAGTAGGTTATGTTGACAAAGTAAAGACGTATAAGCGACAATTACAATTCAATCGTTATTTTATTATTAGATCAAATTTTCACTAGAATGGCAGAAAATAACGAGAGTATAGAAATGAACGACACCGAAACAGAATCTACGATGTTGAACGAAATAAGTGCCAATTCGACACCTATGGCAATTAGCAATAAAGTGTCATTGGAAGACTTGTTTCAATTAATGAAAATACAAAATAATCAATTAAGAGAACAGATTGATGAAAAATTTAACCAGCAGAATGTTAAATTTAATGTAAAGTTTGACAGTTTTGATGCCAAATTAAATGAACTAAAGAAACAGAGTAATTTGCAAAATGATAAATTAAACCAGTTTGATGTAAAATTAGATGAGATAAAAAACGAAATCAAAGAACGAAATGATAATTTTGATAAACATTTTGAGGAGTTACACACGAAAATGAATAAAGTAGATGACAATTCTAAGAGTAGAGAAATAGACAAATTAGATATGAACAAAGATGACAAGGTAAGTAGTAGTGAAAATTATGATAAAATAAATAAAGATATGATGTTAGAAAATGATTATGTAAACATGGGTAGTGATAATGAGAGTTTAATGGGAATTGAATATGATAATGATGAAATGTTAATGTATAGTAATAAATCAGAGAGAAGGAGGGAGAGTATAATTGTAAAAGAGTTGCAGGGGGTAGATTTTTCCCTTAATGATGTAGTTGGGGGTGAAGCCCCTGTGTTGAGGAAGGACGAGAGTGCCTTCAATGTATATTTGGGAGATGGTAGGTCTACAAATAAAGTTGTCCCTGTTTTTTTTAGTGCACTTCACAGGTGGTGCAGTAATTGTGAATTAGTGTCCCCTGCAAATACAGAAAGAGAGAAGGTAGCTTGGTGTGGTAGAGACAGATATATTAAGAGAGAGAGTACAGCGTGGTGTTGTGAGAAATATTGTGAGAAAAAGAGAGAAATAGAGATTTTTAAGATGAGTAGAAACTACGAAGAATTTATGGAAAAGTTAGGAGTAGAGATGATGTATAATAAAAGTAAAAGCTTACCTTGTAATGAAGCTGATATAGCAGTGGGAGAAGATGATAATGAAAATAATGACTTTATAACGTACCTAGTGGTGACTAATAATACTAAAGGTGACAGGACAATAACCAATCGTGACAGGTCGTATGAGGAATTGGTAGGTAATAACCCTATTAATTATGATGGTTTTATGGAATATAAGAATTTAAATGAGTGTTATATTAATGATAGTAATATAATGTTTTCAAGTAAAAATAAGTTGTATAGACATAAGATTCGACTATTGTTTGACGATGGAGGATAGATATTTTATTGTGTTAATGAACATTTAAATATGTGATAGTGTTTTTCAAGATGGACTGTTTATGAACTGGTTTTTGGTAAATGATTAAATGATAATTTTGGATTGTATATTTTTGTGTGTATTGATGTTGTAACGTCACAGAACGTTCCATAAAGGAAATCATTTACATAGCAATTTATCATAAGAGGAAAGTGAGGTGAACAGTATCGAACCCAAGTAGTCCTAAAAAATTGTGTAATATTGTCTATAATTATTTCTACCAACATGAAAAACGACCAAACTATGACTAAGACACAAACCCCATATATATTATTAAAGTGAATAACAGTGAAAAACCCATAAGACACTATAAGAGAGACGAATAATGTCAGAATCAACCAAAATGAAGTCATTAATTATTAAGTCTGAATAGAGTATTAAGAACTATTTTTTGTGAATGAATGGACATGATCCATTATTATATTATGTAATGTAAATAAAATAAATGTATTAAATGATTTAAATACATTATTAGAAAGAATCTAAGTTAAAATAAAAATTATATATTTGTTATGACAAAAAATATTAATGTGTTGGATTTGAGACCATACACCCAGATTTCATGAAAAAAATTAATTATTATCAGATTGAAATAAAAACTATATGTAATTGTCAAGCAGACAAAAGTGAACAATTTATCTTAAATAAAGAAAGCTGTCAAATGAATAAAAGTCAGTCGAAATAGCCAAAAACAGTATTAACTAAAAACATGTGGTTGGCATATAATATTGTATAATTTATGGATTTAATGTTGCCAAAATGCAACCAAATTGCATTAGAAAGTTGAAATATAATATAAAGCGACTATACTAATATATTTGACTAACTTTAACATTGTAATAGTCAAGTTAGCAAAATATTTACCTATACCATATATAGCTGGAGCCAATCAACCAGTACAAAAATAATCATATCTGGCTAAATATTTACAAAATGCTAACAAAAATAAAATAGAATGGTACAATACTTCAGTATACCTTAAAGAACGAACAAACTCAGTTGAAAATAAAGTCAATTATAAAAGAATTTAACTTATAAGAGTGAGATTTGTCACACTATGAAAAAGGACATCTCAAGACCAATCAATGATGCTATGTCATCCTGTGATAAAAATAATATATGTAAAGAGTAACCAGGTATCACAAAAGATAGACAATATAATAAACTCTGAGTGTACATTAGTGAAATACTACATATGTTAAAGAAAGAGACTAATCATTGTGCTATAACAGTGACAAAAATCTAGGCCATGGGCAGAGGCCATGTAAAATTGTAATTATATATGTATTACCTATGTTAAAATTTATTTGTTTTGTTGTAGGAAGGTAGTAATATTATATGTTCAGATTGTGGAAGGAACATAATAATTCCACAACAATTTTTGTTCTAAAAAGATTGAATTTTAATGACAACAACCAAGGTGAGAGTTGTATATTGTGTTACTTATTAGACTTAATTTAATTAAAAACCAATCATAATTAGTATCACTAGATTCAGTTGAAAACAGAGAATCTAAATGTAATAATGGCATACAAATTGTGAGTACTAATGTAAAACTGTTTGATAAATACCAGAGTAAATTTTTGAAATATCCTTAGTATGAAGAATAAGAAATTCGTTCTAAAAGCTTCGACGGAAGTGAAAATTGTTCCATAATGTTCCATTTCGTTTATTCTCGAACAATCTAGAAAGAATTTTTACACAAATATACCGGAAGTCGATGAAAACAATCAGCCTGAATTAGTATAAAAGAGAGACCAAATTCGACCCGAAAACACTTGAAACTTGAACTCCAGAACTGATGCATCACCCACGACACTGATCAACGCAGCTAAGGCGAAACCGAGAGGCGAGAAATCGACACAAGACCCGAAGAAAGGCTTTTCCCGTACATTGACAAACAGACTGACTTAACCTCAACAAGAATCTACGCCAAAGTGTTGCTGAAATAGAGCAGCGACACGGCAAATTTTAATAGAAATCACGCAGCCAGAACGTCAACGGCCCAGGAGGGACCAAAACTTTAAATAGAGAACGAATTCTGCTGTGTTCGCATAGACTGACTAACTTGACAATAATCCCCTTAACATAAACAAACAAAACACCAAGCCTTTCTCTCGACACTGCATGGGAACCAGCGCTGCGGCGGCCAATTTCTGAATCAACACGAAACAGATGATTCGTAGTGGCGGCGTTTGAACGAGAATCTACTGCCAAACGTTTTTACAAAAAGTGCGGAAATAGTAAATGATCGCAATTTTGACTTAAAATAGATTCAGTGCACATATGAAGAGGCGAGATTGAAAAACTACCCGAGAGGAGTGTCTTGTGCGAGATTAATTATTCATTGGAACGTGAGTTACCAAAATTAAAGTCATTTTTTACCTGGTTACATTTATCACACAGTTGTACTACACATGCCACACACACCTTCAAATCACTTAATTTTTCTTGTAAAGCGTCTTATTGATATGTCTTGGTAGTTCAAAGGAGTCACGTCCTGAGAGTCAAGATTTTTTTTTCACGTATTAAACTCATGCTTTTCAACTGAGTAAAAAATTGAAAATACTAGCCGATACTTGATTGGATATATAAAATTGTCAATAATAATAATAATAATAACTTGTGATTTTTTTTATTAACTCTGCAACTGTATAATTTTTTTATGAATGTTAGTCCTTCAGACGATTTGTTTGTTTTTGAAGAATCATTAAACTTACCTGATTTTTTCAAGCTAAACTGACTTGTTTATATTTTTTCATAGAAGCAAGATTTAAAAATTTTAATTTCTTTATTAATCACATTTCATTCTTGGAACAAACGATTCCAAGTGGCGCCCACAAAAAACATAGTATTAAGTTGTGTTACAGGACTACATCACCGCAGAGGATCCAGTCAACAGTAAGTAACAAAAAGTGCGCGGAGGTAACGCCCGACATTTTACAACACTTTTACACTACACCACTTTTTCTATTCGTTATAAATTGGCAGCCCAACTAGTGAGGCTTGAAAAAGACGAAACAAGCCCGGCAACTACCAACAGATCAAATTGCCGCAACCTAAGGGAAAAAAGGTGAAGAAGAATGTGGAACCCGAGTTAAGTGTGGAAGACGGAGAGGCAGTACAAATGGAGGAAACGGAATTAGAACCGCCTACACTAGAAATGGAAAGACCGGTACAAACGGCAGACGAATTAGAGGAGCAAACGGGAGAAGAACCCATACAAATGGTAGAACAAACAGAGAAACCCGAACCAGAAAAAATAACAGAGAGCGTTGACGCGAACGTAATAATGATGATGTTCCAAACGCTGAGAAAAGAGAGACAGGAAGATAAGGAGGAAATAATCAAATCCTTGAAGGAAGATATGAACGAAAATACTAAAAAAAGTAATGAACTAATGTTCCAAAGGATGGAAGAAAATATGAACAGAAATAAGGAGAAATTAGATAAAAACATAGAATCTTTGAGGAAGGACATAACCGAGAAAATAGATGACAACGGGAAAAAACTGGAGATATTTCAGGAGGAGAATAAAAAAAGTATAGAGTCCCTGAAAAAAGAAATTAGCATAAAGTACGAAACAGTAAACAAAACGATCAATGATAATAAAATCGATAGTGACAGGAAGGTCGAAAACATGGAGAAACAGTTGGAAAGGTTACAGGAGGGAAATAATACACATTTCGAAAATCTAGAGGAACAAACAGTAGAGACCAAACAAGATGTTAGAAATCTCGAAAACATGGTAAGGCAGAACCAAGACGCCATCATGCAGGAGGTGGGAGAAGTCCAGAAAGACGTTAGCGAGAGGATGCAGAAAACATATGACATCGCTAACAGGCTGGACGAACAAATAAAAACTAACAAAAATAGCATACTGGAAATAGACCAGAGAGAGAAGAACCTGCAGGAAAGATTAGAGGCGCTGAGAGACACGCCTATATTAAATACTCATACGTGTCATGGTGAAAACAGGGAAGTAATCAACTTCCAAAACTATCGACGAAACCCAATGGAATTTTTAGAGAGAATAGAGGAGTTTATTGGGAGAAATAGAGAAACAAGGTGGGACAGGATAAGGGAGATGCTAGACGAGACGTTTAAAAACACTAGGGATAACTGGTGGATAGCGGTACGACCCGAAATCACGAATTTAGCAGAGTTTAAACGCCAGTTCAAGGAGAAGTATTGGTCGGAGACTGCACAAAACAGAGTAAGAATGGACACATTCTATGGTAAATACGACGCGTCCAATGGACAGTCCCCGACGTCTTATTTCCTAGGAAAGGTATGTTTAGCACGGAAGTTGATACCGCCGATCCCAGTAGAATGTTTGGTAAGGCAATTAGCCGGACATTACAGCTATGGTATCAAAGATGCCCAATTATACCAACAGCTCAGTAAAATAGCCGATCTGGCCAAATTATTAGAGAATTGTGAATCCACTGGGAGATTCCAGGATTACCAACCCCCCAATCGTAAGGTAGAATACAATAACAACAATAACGGACCAAACCGGAATGGAGGTGGAAACGGTAATAACCTGAACACAAATAGTCAGAACAATAATACCCCACCAAATGGCCGAAGTGATAACACTCAGGGTCCAAATAACCGCAACTATCCGGGACCAAACAGAGGTAATTACACCGGGAATAATTACGGTAGAAACTACCACCAGGGAAATAGTTATCGCGGAAATAACTATAGGGGAAATAATTATGGTCAACGTAATGGTTATCGTAACGGGGGAAACCAAGGAGGAGGCGATAGGAGAAACCAAAATGAATATAGACCCCAGGTAAATTATATAATGGCCGATAATCGACGACCATATCCACCCGATTTACCAAGTTACGGGTATATGACTCAACAGACGCGAGGTAACCAGGGTGATACGGTGAATAACCGTCAGCAGTTTTCAGAGGGTAGGAGTTGCGAACCACCCAGAAACGTAAATGACAACCAACAGGAGCCAAACGCTAACCAAAATAATAATGAGAATTGGGTAACAGTCCATGAAAATCCGGGTTTTTCATTACAGCATAATCAGGCAAGTAATGACGAAAGACCCCGAACAGTTCAGGTAAACCATATATTGGCAGAAACTAGCCGAGAACCAAATAATAACCCTAGAAATGAAAGTGAAATAGAGGATGAATTCTGCTATGCAGAAAAGATATGGCCCAAACATGTGGTGAGATGGTAAGGCCATGGATTAATCATCCAGAATAAATGTCATAGACCAGGCATTTGAAGGAGTAGAGGAGCTAAACATCGAAAGTCGGATATTGAGAAGAGAAGGAATTAAAAAGGAATGGGAATGATAAATAACGACATAATATAAGGATCACACAACCAAAAGGGGTTGAAATAATCAAAGTAATTAACCCAAACTGACAAATATAGACTCAAATATTATCAAACATAAAAACAATACCTACGAGGCAACTGACACGGTTAGTAACAAAGTAAAAGGCACGTATAACCAAACATCATTGAAAAAGTACCATGATTAAAAATCACAAGTCAAATACTCAATCAGTGACCAAGTACCATGATCAAAAACCCAAGTCAAATACAGCACCATTGAGAAGGTACCTTGACTAAACATGTTAACGTGAATTTTTCAACTTACCCAGAATTAGAAAGGAGGTAGAGATTATTAAATAAATATAAATATTATTGTATAATGATTATTGTTAATAAATATTGCGAGAAGGACACCTTACACCAAAGGCATAAAGATATATATAAAATATAGATTTATTTCCAATAGCCATGTCAACGTATATTTACCAGCTTACCCGTACTTAGAGAAGGAGAGAGATTATTATTAATAAATATTGCGAGAAGGACACCTTACACCAAAGGCATAAAGATATATATGAAATATAGATTTATTTCCAATAGCCATGTCAACGTATATTTACCAGCTTACCGGTACTTAGAGAAGGAGAGAGATTATTATTAATAAATATTGCGAGAAGGACACCTTACACCAAAGGCATAAAGATATATATAAAATATAGATTTATTTCCAATAGCCATGTCAACGTATATTTACCAGCTTACCCGTACTTAGAGAAGGAGAGAGATTATTACTAATAAATATTACGAGATGGACACTTAGTAAAGGAGAAAAGAAGGAGAAATACTGTCATATATTTAAATGGAAATGATAAATGAAAAAAAAAAAAAGGAAAAACAGTGTGTTACATAAGGAGGTAATGATGAATATGAATATAGCTATTAACATTGAATGATTTTAAACGATAATTTAACCTGCGGAGAACGATATATTAATATAATTGTGAATTAATCAGAAGAGTTTAAGAAAGGGAATTTATGTGTAGGAGCCTATGATCTTTGAATATTGTATTTTTTTTATTATTATTATTATTATTTGTTGCAAAGGTGCAATTATTATTTTCTGGACAGGGATGTGTTGCCTCTGATTTCAGTAGTTATAGATAGGAAGGGCAGAGAATGTATGCCATAGCGAGCCACTCTGACTCCCAACCCTCTATGAAAGTTAGGGAATTGATAGGGAATTATATCAAAGATTAATTAATTAACATCAAGGTAAAAAGGAAAGGAATAGGTGATACGACAAAGAACGAAATAGGAATATTGAGTTGGATTAATATATTAAAGGAGTAGTACAGGAATTTAATTATAAGATAAAAGAATGAAATATAAAGAAGCTAATAAAAGGTTAATATAGAGATGATAATTTCATCAAAACCAAAGATATGTTTTTCAAAAATTATCAACTTTAACGGAGAGGCATATGTAACGTCACAGAATGTTCCATAAAGGAAATCATTTACATAGCAATTTATCATAAGAGGAAAGTGAGGTGAACAGTATCGAACCCAAGTAGTCCTAAAAAATTGTGTAATATTGTCTATAATTATTTCTACCAACATGAAAAACGACCAAACTATGACTAAGACACAAACCCCATATATATTATTAAAGTGAATAACAGTGAAAAAACCATAAGACACTATAAGAGAGACGAATAATGTCAGAATCAACCAAAATGAAGTCATTAATTATTAAGTCTGAATAGAGTATTAAGAACTATTTTTTGTGAATGAATGGACATGATCCATTATTATATTATGTAATGTAAATAAAATAAATGTATTAAATGATTTAAATACATTATTAGAAAGAATCTAAGTTAAAATAAAAATTATATATTTGTTATGACAAAAAATATTAATGTGTTGGATTTGAGACCATACACCCAGATTTCATGAAAAAAATTAATTATTATCAGATTGAAATAAAAACTATATGTAATTGTCAAGCAGACAAAAGTGAACAATTTATCTTAAATAAAGAAAGCTGTCAAATGAATAAAAGTCAGTCGAAATAGCCAAAAACAGTATTAACTAAAAACATGTGGTTGGCATATAATATTGTATAATTTATGGATTTAATGTTGCCAAAATGCAACCAAATTGCATTAGAAAGTTGAAATATAATATAAAGCGACTATACTAATATATTTGACTAACTTTAACATTGTAATAGTCAAGTTAGCAAAATATTTACCTATACCATATATAGCTGGAGCCAATCAACCAGTACAAAAATAATCATATCTGGCTAAATATTTACAAAATGCTAACAAAAATAAAATAGAATGGTACAATACTTCAGTATACCTTAAAGAACGAACAAACTCAGTTGAAAATAAAGTCAATTATAAAAGAATTTAACTTATAAGAGTGAGATTTGTCACACTATGAAAAAGGACATCTCAAGACCAATCAATGATGCTATGTCATCCTGTGATAAAAATAATATATGTAAAGAGTAACCAGGTATCACAAAAGATAGACAATATAATAAACTCTGAGTGTACATTAGTGAAATACTACATATGTTAAAGAAAGAGACTAATCATTGTGCTATAACAGTGACAAAAATCTAGGCCATGGGCAGAGGCCATGTAAAATTGTAATTATATATGTATTACCTATGTTAAAATTTATTTGTTTTGTTGTAGGAAGGTAGTAATATTATATGTTCAGATTGTGGAAGGAACATAATAATTCCACAACAATTTTTGTTCTAAAAAGATTGAATTTTAATGACAACAACCAAGGTGAGAGTTGTATATTGTGTTACTTATTAGACTTAATTTAATTAAAAACCAATCATAATTAGTATCACTAGATTCAGTTGAAAACAGAGAATCTAAATGTAATAATGGCATACAAATTGTGAGTACTAATGTAAAACTGTTTGATAAATACCAGAGTAAATTTTTGAAATATCCTTAGTATGAAGAATAAGAAATTCGTTCTAAAAGCTTCGACGGAAGTGAAAATTGTTCCATAATGTTCCATTTCGTTTATTCTCGAACAATCTAGAAAGAATTTTTACACAAATATACCGGAAGTCGATGAAAACAATCAGCCTGAATTAGTATAAAAGAGAGACCAAATTCGACCCGAAAACACTTGAAACTTGAACTCCAGAACTGATGCATCACCCACGACACTGATCAACGCAGCTAAGGCGAAACCGAGAGGCGAGAAATCGACACAAGACCCGAAGAAAGGCTTTTCCCGTACATTGACAAACAGACTGACTTAACCTCAACAAGAATCTACGCCAAAGTGTTGCTGAAATAGAGCAGCGACACGGCAAATTTTAATAGAAATCACGCAGCCAGAACGTCAACGGCCCAGGAGGGACCAAAACTTTAAATAGAGAACGAATTCTGCTGTGTTCGCATAGACTGACTAACTTGACAATAATCCCCTTAACGTAAACAAACAAAACACCAAGCCTTTCTCTCGACACTGCATGGGAACCAGCGCTGCGGCGGCCAATTTCTGAATCAACACGAAACAGATGATTCGTAGTGGCGGCGTTTGAACGAGAATCTACTGCCAAACGTTTTTACAAAAAGTGCGGAAATAGTAAATGATCGCAATTTTGACTTAAAATAGATTCAGTGCACATATGAAGAGGCGAGATTGAAAAACTACCCGAGAGGAGTGTCTTGTGCGAGATTAATTATTCATTGGAACGTGAGTTACCAAAATTAAAGTCATTTTTTACCTGGTTACATTTATCACACAGTTGTACTACACATGCCACACACACCTTCAAATCACTTAATTTTTCTTGTAAAGCGTCTTATTGATATGTCTTGGTAGTTCAAAGGAGTCACGTCCTGAGAGTCAAGATTTTTTTTTCACGTATTAAACTCATGCTTTTCAACTGAGTAAAAAATTGAAAATACTAGCCGATACTTGATTGGATATATAAAATTGTCAATAATAATAATAATAATAACTTGTGATTTTTTTTATTAACTCTGCAACTGTATAATTTTTTTATGAATGTTAGTCCTTCAGACGATTTGTTTGTTTTTGAAGAATCATTAAACTTACCTGATTTTTTCAAGCTAAACTGACTTGTTTATATTTTTTCATAGAAGCAAGATTTAAAAATTTTAATTTCTTTATTAATCACATTTCATTCTTGGAACAAACGATTCCAAGTGGCGCCCACAAAAAACATAGTATTAAGTTGTGTTACAGGACTACATCACCGCAGAGGATCCAGTCAACAGTAAGTAACAAAAAGTGCGCGGAGGTAACGCCCGACATTTTACAACACTTTTACACTACACCACTTTTTCTATTCGTTATAAATTGGCAGCCCAACTAGTGAGGCTTGAAAAAGACGAAACAAGCCCGGCAACTACCAACAGATCAAATTGCCGCAACCTAAGGGAAAAAAGGTGAAGAAGAATGTGGAACCCGAGTTAAGTGTGGAAGACGGAGAGGCAGTACAAATGGAGGAAACGGAATTAGAACCGCCTACACTAGAAATGGAAAGACCGGTACAAACGGCAGACGAATTAGAGGAGCAAACGGGAGAAGAACCCATACAAATGGTAGAACAAACAGAGAAACCCGAACCAGAAAAAATAACAGAGAGCGTTGACGCGAACATAATAACGATGATGTTCCAAACGCTGAGAAAAGAGAGACAGGAAGATAAGGAGGAAATAATCAAATCCTTGAAGGAAGATATGAACGAAAATACTAAAAAAAGTAATGAACTAATGTTCCAAAGGATGGAAGAAAATATGAACAGAAATAAGGAGAAATTAGATAAAAACATAGAATCTTTGAGGAAGGACATAACCGAGAAAATAGATGACAACGGGAAAAAACTGGAGATATTTCAGGAGGAGAATAAAAAAAGTATAGAGTCCCTGAAAAAAGAAATTAGCATAAAGTACGAAACAGTAAACAAAACGATCAATGATAATAAAATCGATAGTGACAGGAAGGTCGAAAACATGGAGAAACAGTTGGAAAGGTTACAGGAGGGAAACAATACACGTTTCGAAAATCTAGAGGAACAAACAGTAGAGACCAAACAAGATGTTAGAAATCTCGAAAACATGGTAAGGCAGAACCAAGACGCCATCATGCAGGAGGTGGGAGAAGTCCAGAAAGACGTTAGCGAGAGGATGCAGAAAACATATGACATCGCTAACAGGCTGGACGAACAAATAAAAACTAACAAAAATAGCATACTGGAAATAGACCAGAGAGAGAAGAACCTGCAGGAAAGATTAGAGGCGCTGAGAGACACGCCTATATTAAATACTCATACGTGTCATGGTGAAAACAGGGAAGTAATCAACTTCCAAAACTATCGACGAAACCCAATGGAATTTTTAGAGAGAATAGAGGAGTTTATTGGGAGAAATAGAGAAACAAGGTGGGACAGGATAAGGGAGATGCTAGACGAGACGTTTAAAAACACTAGGGATAACTGGTGGATAGCGGTACGACCCGAAATCACGAATTTAGCAGAGTTTAAACGCCAGTTCAAGGAGAAGTATTGGTCGGCGACTGCACAAAACAGGGTAAGAATGGACATATTCTATGGTAAATACGACGCGTCCAATGGACAGTCCCCGACGTCTTATTTCCTAGGAAAGGTATGTTTAGCACGGAAGTTGATACCGCCGATCCCAGAAGAATGTTTGGTAAGGCAATTAGCCGGACATTACAGCTATGGTATCAAAGCTGCCCAATTATACCAACAGCTCAGTAAAATAGCCGATCTGGCCAAATTATTAGAGAATTGTGAATCCACTGGGAGATTCCAGGATTACCAACCCCCCAATCGTAAGGTAGAATACAATAACAACAATAACGGACCAAACCGGAATGGAGGTGGAAACGGTAATAACCTGAACACAAATAGTCAGAACAATAATACCCCACCAAATGGCCGAAGTGATAACACTCAGGGTCCAAATAACCGCAACTATCCGGGACCAAACAGAGGTAATTACACCGGGAATAATTACGGTAGAAACTACCACCAGGGAAATAGTTATCGCGGAAATAACTATAGGGGAAATAATTATGGTCAACGTAATGGTTATCGTAACGGGGGAAACCAAGGAGGAGGCGATAGGAGAAACCAAAATGAATATAGACCCCAGGTAAATTATATAATGGCCGATAATCGACGACCATATCCACCCGATTTACCAAGTTACGGGTATATGACTCAACAGACGCGAGGTAACCAGGGTGATACGGTGAATAACCGTCAGCAGTTTTCAGAGGGTAGGAGTTGCGAACCACCCAGAAACGTAAATGACAACCAACAGGAGCCAAACGCTAACCAAAATAATAATGAGAATTGGGTAACAGTCCATGAAAATCCGGGTTTTTCATTACAGCATAATCAGGCAAGTAATGACGAAAGACCCCGAACAGTTCAGGTAAACCATATATTGGCAGAAACTAGCCGAGAACCAAATAATAACCCTAGAAATGAAAGTGAAATAGAGGATGAATTCTGCTATGCAGAAAAGATATGGCCCAAACATGTGGTGAGATGGTAAGGCCATGGATTAATCATCCAGAATAAATGTCATAGACCAGGCATTTGAAGGAGTAGAGGAGCTAAACATCGAAAGTCGGATATTGAGAAGAGAAGGAATTAAAAAGGAATGGGAATGATAAATAACGACATAATATAAGGATCACACAACCAAAAGGGGTTGAAATAATCAAAGTAATTAACCCAAACTGACAAATATAGACTCAAATATTATCAAACATAAAAACAATACCTACGAGGCAACTGACACGGTTAGTAACAAAGTAAAAGGCACGTATAACCAAACATCATTGAAAAAGTACCATGATTAAAAATCACAAGTCAAATACTCAATCAGTGACCAAGTACCATGATCAAAAACCCAAGTCAAATACAGCACCATTGAGAAGGTACCTTGACTAAACATGTTAACGTGAATTTTTCAACTTACCCAGAATTAGAAAGGAGGTAGAGATTATTAAATAAATATAAATATTATTGTATAATGATTATTGTTAATAAATATTGCGAGAAGGACACCTTACACCAAAGGCATAAAGATATATATAAAATATAGATTTATTTCCAATAGCCATGTCAACGTATATTTACCAGCTTACCCGTACTTAGAGAAGGAGAGAGATTATTATTAATAAATATTGCGAGAAGGACACCTTACACCAAAGGCATAAAGATATATATAAAATATAGATTTATTTCCAATAGCCATGTCAACGTATATTTACCAGCTTACCCGTACTTAGAGAAGGAGAGAGATTATTACTAATAAATATTACGAGATGGACACTTAGTAAAGGAGAAAAGAAGGAGAAATACTGTCATATATTTAAATGGAAATGATAAATGAAAAAAAAAAAAAGGAAAAACAGTGTGTTACATAAGGAGGTAATGATGAATATGAATATAGCTATTAACATTGAATGATTTTAAACGATAATTTAACCTGCGGAGAACGATATATTAATATAATTGTGAATTAATCAGAAGAGTTTAAGAAAGGGAATTTATGTGTAGGAGCCTATGATCTTTGAATATTGTATTTTTTTTATTATTATTATTATTATTTGTTGCAAAGGTGCAATTATTATTTTCTGGACAGGGATGTGTTGCCTCTGATTTCAGTAGTTATAGATAGGAAGGGCAGAGAATGTATGCCATAGCGAGCCACTCTGACTCCCAACCCTCTATGAAAGTTAGGGAATTGATAGGGAATTATATCAAAGATTAATTAATTAACATCAAGGTAAAAAGGAAAGGAATAGGTGATACGACAAAGAACGAAATAGGAATATTGAGTTGGATTAATATATTAAAGGAGTAGTACAGGAATTTAATTATAAGATAAAAGAATGAAATATAAAGAAGCTAATAAAAGGTTAATATAGAGATGATAATTTCATCAAAACCAAAGATATGTTTTTCAAAAATTATCAACTTTAACGGAGAGGCATATGTAACGTCACAGAACGTTCCATAAAGGAAATCATTTACATAGCAATTTATCGTAAGAGGAAAGTGAGGTGAACAGTATCGAACCCAAGTAGTCCTAAAAAATTGTGTAATATTGTCTATAATTATTTCTACCAACATGAAAAACGACCAAACTATGACTAAGACACAAACCCCATATATATTATTAAAGTGAATAACAGTGAAAAAACCATAAGACACTATAAGAGAGACGAATAATGTCAGAATCAACCAAAATGAAGTCATTAATTATTAAGTCTGAATAGAGTATTAAGAACTATTTTTTGTGAATGAATGGACATGATCCATTATTATATTATGTAATGTAAATAAAATAAATGTATTAAATGATTTAAATACATTATTAGAAAGAATCTAAGTTAAAATAAAAATTATATATTTGTTATGACAAAAAATATTAATGTGTTGGATTTGAGACCATACACCCAGATTTCATGAAAAAAATTAATTATTATCAGATTGAAATAAAAACTATATGTAATTGTCAAGCAGACAAAAGTGAACAATTTATCTTAAATAAAGAAAGCTGTCAAATGAATAAAAGTCAGTCGAAATAGCCAAAAACAGTATTAACTAAAAACATGTGGTTGGCATATAATATTGTATAATTTATGGATTTAATGTTGCCAAAATGCAACCAAATTGCATTAGAAAGTTGAAATATAATATAAAGCGACTATACTAATATATTTGACTAACTTTAACATTGTAATAGTCAAGTTAGCAAAATATTTACCTATACCATATATAGCTGGAGCCAATCAACCAGTACAAAAATAATCATATCTGGCTAAATATTTACAAAATGCTAACAAAAATAAAATAGAATGGTACAATACTTCAGTATACCTTAAAGAACGAACAAACTCAGTTGAAAATAAAGTCAATTATAAAAGAATTTAACTTATAAGAGTGAGATTTGTCACACTATGAAAAAGGACATCTCAAGACCAATCAATGATGCTATGTCATCCTGTGATAAAAATAATATATGTAAAGAGTAACCAGGTATCACAAAAGATAGACAATATAATAAACTCTGAGTGTACATTAGTGAAATACTACATATGTTAAAGAAAGAGACTAATCATTGTGCTATAACAGTGACAAAAATCTAGGCCATGGGCAGAGGCCATGTAAAATTGTAATTATATATGTATTACCTATGTTAAAATTTATTTGTTTTGTTGTAGGAAGGTAGTAATATTATATGTTCAGATTGTGGAAGGAACATAATAATTCCACAACAATTTTTGTTCTAAAAAGATTGAATTTTAATGACAACAACCAAGGTGAGAGTTGTATATTGTGTTACTTATTAGACTTAATTTAATTAAAAACCAATCATAATTAGTATCACTAGATTCAGTTGAAAACAGAGAATCTAAATGTAATAATGGCATACAAATTGTGAGTACTAATGTAAAACTGTTTGATAAATACCAGAGTAAATTTTTGAAATATCCTTAGTATGAAGAATAAGAAATTCGTTCTAAAAGCTTCGACGGAAGTGAAAATTGTTCCATAATGTTCCATTTCGTTTATTCTCGAACAATCTAGAAAGAATTTTTACACAAATATACCGGAAGTCGATGAAAACAATCAGCCTGAATTAGTATAAAAGAGAGACCAAATTCGACCCGAAAACACTTGAAACTTGAACTCCAGAACTGATGCATCACCCACGACACTGATCAACGCAGCTAAGGCGAAACCGAGAGGCGAGAAATCGACACAAGACCCGAAGAAAGGCTTTTCCCGTACATTGACAAACAGACTGACTTAACCTCAACAAGAATCTACGCCAAAGTGTTGCTGAAATAGAGCAGCGACACGGCAAATTTTAATAGAAATCACGCAGCCAGAACGTCAACGGCCCAGGAGGGACCAAAACTTTAAATAGAGAACGAATTCTGCTGTGTTCGCATAGACTGACTAACTTGACAATAATCCCCTTAACGTAAACAAACAAAACACCAAGCCTTTCTCTCGACACTGCATGGGAACCAGCGCTGCGGCGGCCAATTTCTGAATCAACACGAAACAGATGATTCGTAGTGGCGGCGTTTGAACGAGAATCTACTGCCAAACGTTTTTACAAAAAGTGCGGAAATAGTAAATGATCGCAATTTTGACTTAAAATAGATTCAGTGCACATATGAAGAGGCGAGATTGAAAAACTACCCGAGAGGAGTGTCTTGTGCGAGATTAATTATTCATTGGAACGTGAGTTACCAAAATTAAAGTCATTTTTTACCTGGTTACATTTATCACACAGTTGTACTACACATGCCACACACACCTTCAAATCACTTAATTTTTCTTGTAAAGCGTCTTATTGATATGTCTTGGTAGTTCAAAGGAGTCACGTCCTGAGAGTCAAGATTTTTTTTTCACGTATTAAACTCATGCTTTTCAACTGAGTAAAAAATTGAAAATACTAGCCGATACTTGATTGGATATATAAAATTGTCAATAATAATAATAATAATAACTTGTGATTTTTTTTATTAACTCTGCAACTGTATAATTTTTTTATGAATGTTAGTCCTTCAGACGATTTGTTTGTTTTTGAAGAATCATTAAACTTACCTGATTTTTTCAAGCTAAACTGACTTGTTTATATTTTTTCATAGAAGCAAGATTTAAAAATTTTAATTTCTTTATTAATCACATTTCATTCTTGGAACAAACGATTCCAAGTGGCGCCCACAAAAAACATAGTATTAAGTTGTGTTACAGGACTACATCACCGCAGAGGATCCAGTCAACAGTAAGTAACAAAAAGTGCGCGGAGGTAACGCCCGACATTTTACAACACTTTTACACTACACCACTTTTTCTATTCGTTATAAATTGGCAGCCCAACTAGTGAGGCTTGAAAAAGACGAAACAAGCCCGGCAACTAAAAACAGATCAAAATGCCGCAACCTAAGGGAAAAAAGGTGAAGAAGAATGTGGAACCCGAGTTAAGTGTGGAAGACGGAGAGGCAGTACAAATGGAGGAAACGGAATTAGAACCGCCTACACTAGAAATGGAAAGACCGGTACAAACGGCAGACGAATTAGAGGAGCAAACGGGAGAAGAACCCATACAAATGGTAGAACAAACAGAGAAACCCGAACCAGAAAAAATAACAGAGAGCGTTGACGCGAACATAATAACGATGATGTTCCAAACGCTGAGAAAAGAGAGACAGGAAGATAAGGAGGAAATAATCAAATCCTTGAAGGAAGATATGAACGAAAATACTAAAAAAAGTAATGAACTAATGTTCCAAAGGATGGAAGAAAATATGAACAGAAATAAGGAGAAATTAGATAAAAACATAGAATCTTTGAGGAAGGACATAACCGAGAAAATAGATGACAACGGGAAAAAACTGGAGATATTTCAGGAGGAGAATAAAAAAAGTATAGAGTCCCTGAAAAAAGAAATTAGCATAAAGTACGAAACAGTAAACAAAACGATCAATGATAATAAAATCGATAGTGACAGGAAGGTCGAAAACATGGAGAAACAGTTGGAAAGGTTACAGGAGGGAAACAATACACGTTTCGAAAATCTAGAGGAACAAACAGTAGAGACCAAACAAGATGTTAGAAATCTCGAAAACATGGTAAGGCAGAACCAAGACGCCATCATGCAGGAGGTGGGAGAAGTCCAGAAAGACGTTAGCGAGAGGATGCAGAAAACATATGACATCGCTAACAGGCTGGACGAACAAATAAAAACTAACAAAAATAGCATACTGGAAATAGACCAGAGAGAGAAGAACCTGCAGGAAAGATTAGAGGCGCTGAGAGACACGCCTATATTAAATACTCATACGTGTCATGGTGAAAACAGGGAAGTAATCAACTTCCAAAACTATCGACGAAACCCAATGGAATTTTTAGAGAGAATAGAGGAGTTTATTGGGAGAAATAGAGAAACAAGGTGGGACAGGATAAGGGAGATGCTAGACGAGACGTTTAAAAACACTAGGGATAACTGGTGGATAGCGGTACGACCCGAAATCACGAATTTAGCAGAGTTTAAACGCCAGTTCAAGGAGAAGTATTGGTCGGCGACTGCACAAAACAGGGTAAGAATGGACATATTCTATGGTAAATACGACGCGTCCAATGGACAGTCCCCGACGTCTTATTTCCTAGGAAAGGTATGTTTAGCACGGAAGTTGATACCGCCGATCCCAGAAGAATGTTTGGTAAGGCAATTAGCCGGACATTACAGCTATGGTATCAAAGCTGCCCAATTATACCAACAGCTCAGTAAAATAGCCGATCTGGCCAAATTATTAGAGAATTGTGAATCCACTGGGAGATTCCAGGATTACCAACCCCCCAATCGTAAGGTAGAATACAATAACAACAATAACGGACCAAACCGGAATGGAGGTGGAAACGGTAATAACCTGAACACAAATAGTCAGAACAATAATACCCCACCAAATGGCCGAAGTGATAACACTCAGGGTCCAAATAACCGCAACTATCCGGGACCAAACAGAGGTAATTACACCGGGAATAATTACGGTAGAAACTACCACCAGGGAAATAGTTATCGTGGAAATAACTATAGGGGAAATAATTATGGTCAACGTAATGGTTATCGTAACGGGGGAAACCAAGGAGGAGGCGATAGGAGAAACCAAAATGAATATAGACCGCAGGTAAATTATATAATGGCCGATAATCGACGACCATATCCACCCGATTTACCAAGTTACGGGTATATGACTCAACAGACGCGAGGTAACCAGGGTGATACGGCGAATATCCGTCAGCAGTTTTCAGAGGGTAGGAGTTGCGAACCACCCAGAAACGTAAATGACAACCAACAGGAGCCAAACGCTAACCAAAATAATAATGAGAATTGGGTAACAGTCCATGAAAATCCGGGTTTTTCATTACAGCATAATCAGGCAAGTAATGACGAAAGACCCCGAACAGTTCAGGTAAACCATATATTGGCAGAAACTAGCCGAGAACCAAATAATAACCCTAGAAATGAAAGTGAAATAGAGGATGAATTCCGCTATGCAGAAAAGATATGGCCCAAACATGTGGTGAGATGGTAAGGCCATGGATTAATCATCCAGAATAAATGTCATAGACCAGGCATTTGAAGGAGTAGAGGAGCTAAACATCGAAAGTCGGATATTGAGAAGAGAAGGAATTAAAAAGGAATGGGAATGATAAATAACGACATAATATAAGGATCACACAACCAAAAGGGGTTGAAATAATTAAAGTAAT
The DNA here is from genome assembly GCA_034769895.1 of Magicicada septendecula. Classification (NCBI taxonomy): domain Eukaryota; kingdom Metazoa; phylum Arthropoda; class Insecta; order Hemiptera; family Cicadidae; genus Magicicada; species Magicicada septendecula. The sequence continues at coordinate 917,053,762 of CM068367.1, read as the reverse complement.
TAACCCAAACTGACAAATAAAAACTCAAATATTATCAAACATAAAAACAATACCTACGAGGCAACTGACACGGTTAGTAACAAAGTAAAAGGCACGTATAACCAAACATCATTGAAAAAGTACCATGATTAAAAATCACAAGTCAAATACTCAATCAGTGACCAAGTACCATGATCAAAAACCCAAGTCAAATACAGCACCATTGAGAAGGTACCTTGACTAAACATGTTAACGTGAATTTTTCAACTTACCCAGAATTAGAAAGGAGGTAGAGATTATTAAATAAATATAAATGTTATTGTATAATGATTATTGTTAATAAATATTGCGAGAAGGACACCTTACACCAAAGGCATAAAGATATATATAAAATATAGATTTATTTCCAATAGCCATGTCAACGTATATTTACCAGCTTACCCGTACTTAGAGAAGGAGAGAGATTATTACTAATAAATATTACGAGATGGACACTTAGTAAAGGAGAAAAGAAGGAGAAATACTGTCATATATTTAAATGGAAATGATAAATGAAAAAAAAAAAAGGGAAAACAGTGTGTTACATAAGGAGGTAATGATGAATATGAATATAGCTATTAACATTGAATGATTTTAAACGATAATTTAACCTGCGGAGAACGATATATTAATATAATTGTGAATTAATCAGAAGAGTTTAAGAAAGGGAATTTATGTGTAGGAGCCTATGATCTTTGAATATTGTATTTTTATTATTATTATTATTATTATTATTATTTGTTGCAAAGGTGCAATTATTATTTTCTGGACAGGGATGTGTTGCCTCTGATTTCAGTAGTTATAGATAGGAAGGGCAGAGAATGTATGCCATAGCGAGCCACTCTGACTCCCAACCCTCTATGAAAGTTAGGGAATTGATAGGGAATTATATCAAAGATTAATTAATTAACATCAAGGTAAAAAGGAACGGAATAGGTGATACGACAAAGAACGAAATAGGAATATTGAGTTGGATTAATATATTAAAGGAGTAGTACAGGAATTTAATTATAAGATAAAAGAATGAAATATAAAGAAGCTAATAAAAGGTTAATATAGAGATGATAATTTCATCAAAACCAAAGATATGTTTTTCAAAAATTATCAACTTTAACGGAGAGGCATATGTAACGTCACAGAACGTTCCATACAGGAAATCATTTACATAGCAATTTATCATAAGAGGAAAGTGAGGTGAACAGTATCGAACCCAAGTAGTCCTAAAAAATTGTGTAATCTATATCTATAAAAATGAATGTTTGTTTCTTTCTTTCTTTCTTTGTCCCGTATGCGTTCCTATACCATTCATCCGATTGCGATGAAACTTCGGTGAGTTGTTGTGCGCACGCCCGCGAAGGTTTATAAATTTTTTTTGATGGGGTCCTATGGGGGGTTCTTGGGGTCTTCCACATCTCCTCCTAAACCACTGGACCGATTTCAACCAAACTTGGCACAAATATTTTATGCAACGGGAGAACCAACATAGGGTAGGTGTTTTTTTCGACGGGGTCCATTGGGGGGTCCTTTGGGGTCTTCCACATCTCCTCCTAAACCACTGGACCGATTTCAACCAAACTTGGCACAAATATTTTACGCAACGGGAGAACCAACATAGGATATGTGTTTTTTCGATATGATCCTTCGGGGGTCCTTTTGGGGGTCCTTTGGGGTCTTTCACATCTCCTCCTAAACCACTGGACCGATTTCAACCAAACGTGGCACAAATATTTTACGCAAAGGGAGAACCAACATAGGATAGGTGTTTTTTCAATGGGGTTCTTTTGGGGGTTCTTTGGGGTCTTCCACATCTCCTCCTAAACCACTGGACCGATTTCAACCAAACTTGGCACAAATATTTTACGCAACGGGAGAACCAACATAGGATATGTGTTTTTTCGATATGATACTTCGGGGGGTCCTTTGGGGTCTTCCACATCTCCTCCTAAACCACTGGACCGATTTCAACCAAACTTGGCACAAATATTTTACGCAAAGGGAGAACCAACATAGGATAGGTGTTTTTTCGATGGGGTTCTTTTGGGGGTCTTTGGGGTCTTCCACATCTCCTCCTAAACCACTGGACCGATTTCAACCAAACTTGGCACAAATATTTTACGCAACGGGAGAACCAACATAGGACAGGTGTTTTTTCGATACGATCCTCTGGGGGGTCCTTTGGAGTCTTAAAAAACTAACTTATTAGATCTGGTTACTATGGCAACCCAATGGAATAGATTCTGTTCTAAATATATTATCGCATTAAATTGAAGACCACGCGAACGAAGTTTTTATATATTATATATATACAAACACTTTCTTTCTTTGAGTGGCATTGCAACGCATGCCGAGTACTCGCTAGTATTGTCTATAATTATTTCTACCAACATGAAAAACGACCAAACTATGACTAAGACACAAACCCCATATATATTATTAAAGTGAATAACAGTGAAAAAACCATAAGACACTATAAGAGAGACGAATAATGTCAGAATCAACCAAAATGAAGTCATTAATTATTAAGTCTGAATAGAGTATTAAGAACTATTTTTTGTGAATGAATGGACATGATCCATTATTATATTATGTAATGTAAATAAAATAAATGTATTAAATGATTTAAATACATTATTAGAAAGAATCTACGTTAAAATAAAAATTATATATTTGTTATGACAAAAAATATTAATGTGTTGGATTTGAGACCATACACCCAGATTTCATGAAAAAAATTAATTATTATCAGATTGAAATAAAAACTATATGTAATTGTCAAGCAGACAAAAATGAACAATTTATCTTAAATAAAGAAAGCTGTCAAACGAATAAAAGTCAGTCGAAATAGCCAAAAACAGTATTAACTAAAAACATGTGGTTGGCATATAATATTGTATAATTTATGGATTTAATGTTGCCAAAATGCAACCAAATTGCATTAGAAAGTTGAAATATAATATAAAGCGACTATACTAATATATTTGACTAACTTTAACATTGTAATAGTCAAGTTAGCAAAATATTTACCTATACCATATATAGCTGGAGCCAATCAACCAGTACAAAAATAATCATATCTGGCTAAATATTTACAAAATGCTAACAAAAATAAAATAGAATGGTACAATACTTCAGTATACCTTAAAGAACGAACAAACTCAGTTGAAAATAAAGTCAATTATAAAAGAATTTAACTTATAAGAGTGAGATTTGTCACACTATGAAAAAGGACATCTCAAGACCAATCAATGATGCTATGTCATCCTGTGATAAAAATAATATATGTAAAGAGTAACCAGGTATCACAAAAGATAGACAATATAATAAACTCTGAGTGTACATTAGTGAAATACTACATATGTTAAAGAAAGAGACTAATCATTGTGCTATAACAGTGACAAAAATCTAGGCCATGGGCAGAGGCCATGTAAAATTGTAATTATATATGTATTACCTATGTTAAAATTTATTTGTTTTGTTGTAGGAAGGTAGTAATATTATATGTTCAGATTGTGGAAGGAACATAATAATTCCACAACAATTTTTGTTCTAAAAAGATTGAATTTTAATGACAACAACCAAGGTGAGAGTTGTATATTGTGTTACTTATTAGACTTAATTTAATTAAAAACCAATCATAATTAGTATCACTAGATTCAGTTGAAAACAGAGAATCTAAATGTAATAATGGCATACAAATTGTGAGTACTAATGTAAAACTGTTTGATAAATACCAGAGTAAATTTTTGAAATATCCTTAGTATGAAGAATAAGAAATTCGTTCTAAAAGCTTCGACGGAAGTGAAAATTGTTCCATAATGTTCCATTTCGTTTATTCTCGAACAATCTAGAAAGAATTTTTACACAAATATACCGGAAGTCGATGAAAACAATCAGCCTGAATTAGTATAAAAGAGAGACCAAATTCGACCCGAAAACACTTGAAACTTGAACTCCAGAACTGATGCATCACCCACGACACTGATCAACGCAGCTAAGGCGAAACCGAGAGGCGAGAAATCGACACAAGACCCGAAGAAAGGCTTTTCCCGTACATTGACAAACAGACTGACTTAACCTCAACAAGAATCTACGCCAAAGTGTTGCTGAAATAGAGCAGCGACACGGCAAATTTTAATAGAAATCACGCAGCCAGAACGTCAACGGCCCAGGAGGGACCAAAACTTTAAATAGAGAACGAATTCTGCTGTGTTCGCATAGACTGACTAACTTGACAATAATCCCCTTAACGTAAACAAACAAAACACCAAGCCTTTCTCTCGACACTGCATGGGAACCAGCGCTGCGGCGGCCAATTTCTGAATCAACGCGAAACAGATGATTCGTAGTGGCGGCGTTTGAACGAGAATCTACTGCCAAACGTTTTTACAAAAAGTGCGGAAATAGTAAATGATCGCAATTTTGACTTAAAATAGATTCAGTGCACATATGAAGAGGCGAGATTGAAAAACTACCCGAGAGGAGTGTCTTGTGCGAGATTAATTATTCATTGGAACGTGAGTTACCAAAATTAAAGTCATTTTTTACCTGGTTACATTTATCACACAGTTGTACTACACATGCCACACACACCTTCAAATCACTTAATTTTTCTTGTAAAGCGTCTTATTGATATGTCTTGGTAGTTCAAAGGAGTCACGTCCTGAGAGTCAAGATTTTTTTTTCACGTATTAAACTCATGCTTTTCAACTGAGTAAAAAATTGAAAATACTAGCCGATACTTGATTGGATATATAAAATTGTCAATAATAATAATAATAATAACTTGTGATTTTTTTTGTTAACTCTGCAACTGTATAATTTTTTTATGAATGTTAGTCCTTCAGACGATTTGTTTGTTTTTGAAGAATCATTACACTTACCTGATTTTTTCAAGCTAAACTGACTTGTTTATATTTTTTCATAGAAGCAAGATTTAAAAATTTTAATTTCTTTATTAATCACATTTCATTCTTGGAACAAACGATTCCAAGTGGCGCCCACAAAAAACATAGTATTAAGTTGTGTTACAGGACTACATCACCGCAGAGGATCCAGTCAACAGTAAGTAACAAAAAGTGCGCGGAGGTAACGCCCGACGTTTTACAACACTTTTACACTACACCACTTTTTCTATTCGTTATAAATTGGCAGCCCAACTAGTGAGGCTTGAAAAAGACGAAACAAGCCCGGCAACTACCAACAGATCAAAATGCCGCAACCTAAGGGAAAAAAGGTGAAGAAGAATGTGGAACCCGAGTTAAGTGTGGAAGACGGAGAGGCAGTACAAATGGAGGAAACGGAATTAGAACCGCCTACACTAGAAATGGAAAGACCGGTACAAACGGCAGACGAATTAGAGGAGCAAACGGGAGAAGAACCCATACAAATGGTAGAACAAACAGAGAAACCCGAACCAGAAAAAATAACAGAGAGCGTTGACGCGAACATAATAACGATGATGTTCCAAACGCTGAGAAAAGAGAGACAGGAAGATAAGGAGGAAATAATCAAATCCTTGAAGGAAGATATGAACGAAAATACTAAAAAAAGTAATGAACTAATGTTCCAAAGGATGGAAGAAAATATGAACAGAAATAAGGAGAAATTAGATAAAAACATAGAATCTTTGAGGAAGGACATAACCGAGAAAATAGATGACAACGGGAAAAAACTGGAGATATTTCAGGAGGAGAATAAAAAAAGTATAGAGTCCCTGAAAAAAGAAATTAGCATAAAGTACGAAACAGTAAACAAAACGATCAATGATAATAAAATCGATAGTGACAGGAAGGTCGAAAACATGGAGAAACAGTTGGAAAGGTTACAGGAGGGAAACAATACACGTTTCGAAAATCTAGAGGAACAAACAGTAGAGACCAAACAAGATGTTAGAAATCTCGAAAACATGGTAAGGCAGAACCAAGACGCCATCATGCAGGAGGTGGGAGAAGTCCAGAAAGACGTTAGCGAGAGGATGCAGAAAACATATGACATCGCTAACAGGCTGGACGAACAAATAAAAACTAACAAAAATAGCATACTGGAAATAGACCAGAGAGAGAAGAACCTGCAGGAAAGATTAGAGGCGCTGAGAGACACGCCTATATTAAATACTCATACGTGTCATGGTGAAAACAGGGAAGTAATCAACTTCCAAAACTATCGACGAAACCCAATGGAATTTTTAGAGAGAATAGAGGAGTTTATTGGGAGAAATAGAGAAACAAGGTGGGACAGGATAAGGGAGATGCTAGACGAGACGTTTAAAAACACTAGGGATAACTGGTGGATAGCGGTACGACCCGAAATCACGAATTTAGCAGAGTTTAAACGCCAGTTCAAGGAGAAGTATTGGTCGGCGACTGCACAAAACAGGGTAAGAATGGACATATTCTATGGTAAATACGACGCGTCCAATGGACAGTCCCCGACGTCTTATTTCCTAGGAAAGGTATGTTTAGCACGGAAGTTGATACCGCCGATCCCAGAAGAATGTTTGGTAAGGCAATTAGCCGGACATTACAGCTATGGTATCAAAGATGCCCAATTATACCAACAGCTCAGTAAAATAGCCGATCTGGCCAAATTATTAGAGAATTGTGAATCCACTGGGAGATTCCAGGATTACCAACCCCCCAATCGTAAGGTAGAATACAATAACAACAATAACGGACCAAACCGGAATGGAGGTGGAAACGGTAATAACCTGAACACAAATAGTCAGAACAATAATACCCCACCAAATGGCCGAAGTGATAACACTCAGGGTCCAAATAACCGCAACTATCCGGGACCAAACAGAGGTAATTACACCGGGAATAATTACGGTAGAAACTACCACCAGGGAAATAGTTATCGTGGAAATAACTATAGGGGAAATAATTATGGTCAACGTAATGGTTATCGTAACGGGGGAAACCAAGGAGGAGGCGATAGGAGAAACCAAAATGAATATAGACCGCAGGTAAATTATATAATGGCCGATAATCGACGACCATATCCACCCGATTTACCAAGTTACGGGTATATGACTCAACAGACGCGAGGTAACCAGGGTGATACGGCGAATATCCGTCAGCAGTTTTCAGAGGGTAGGAGTTGCGAACCACCCAGAAACGTAAATGACAACCAACAGGAGCCAAACGCTAACCAAAATAATAATGAGAATTGGGTAACAGTCCATGAAAATCCGGGTTTTTCATTACAGCATAATCAGGCAAGTAATGACGAAAGACCCCGAACAGTTCAGGTAAACCATATATTGGCAGAAACTAGCCGAGAACCAAATAATAACCCTAGAAATGAAAGTGAAATAGAGGATGAATTCCGCTATGCAGAAAAGATATGGCCCAAACATGTGGTGAGATGGTAAGGCCATGGATTAATCATCCAGAATAAATGTCATAGACCAGGCATTTGAAGGAGTAGAGGAGCTAAACATCGAAAGTCGGATATTGAGAAGAGAAGGAATTAAAAAGGAATGGGAATGATAAATAACGACATAATATAAGGATCACACAACCAAAAGGGGTTGAAATAATTAAAGTAATTAACCCAAACTGACAAATAAAAACTCAAATATTATCAAACATAAAAACAATACCTACGAGGCAACTGACACGGTTAGTAACAAAGTAAAAGGCACGTATAACCAAACATCATTGAAAAAGTACCATGATTAAAAATCACAAGTCAAATACTCAATCAGTGACCAAGTACCATGATCAAAAACCCAAGTCAAATACAGCACCATTGAGAAGGTACCTTGACTAAACATGTTAACGTGAATTTTTCAACTTACCCAGAATTAGAAAGGAGGTAGAGATTATTAAATAAATATAAATATTATTGTATAATGATTATTGTTAATAAATATTGCGAGAAGGACACCTTACACCAAAGGCATAAAGATATATATAAAATATAGATTTATTTCCAATAGCCATGTCAACGTATATTTACCAGCTTACCCGTACTTAGAGAAGGAGAGAGATTATTACTAATAAATATTACGAGATGGACACTTAGTAAAGGAGAAAAGAAGGAGAAATACTGTCATATATTTAAATGGAAATGATAAATGAAAAAAAAAAAAGGGAAAACAGTGTGTTACATAAGGAGGTAATGATGAATATGAATATAGCTATTAACATTGAATGATTTTAAACGATAATTTAACCTGCGGAGAACGATATATTAATATAATTGTGAATTAATCAGAAGAGTTTAAGAAAGGGAATTTATGTGTAGGAGCCTATGATCTTTGAATATTGTATTTTTTTTATTATTATTATTATTATTATTATTTGTTGCAAAGGTGCAATTATTATTTTCTGGACAGGGATGTGTTGCCTCTGATTTCAGTAGTTATAGATAGGAAGGGCAGAGAATGTATGCCATAGCGAGAAGACTCCCAACCCTCTATGAAAGTTAGGGAAATGATAGGGAATTATATCAAAGATTAATTAATTAACATCAAGGTAAAAAGGAAAGGAATAGGTGATACGACAAAGAACGAAATAGGAATATTGAGTTGGATTAATATATTAAAGGAGTAGTACAGGAATTTAATTATAAGATAAAAGAATGAAATATAAAGAAGCTAATAAAAGGTTAATATAGAGATGATAATTTCATCAAAACCAAAGATATGTTTTTCAAAAATTATCAACTTTAACGGAGAGGCATATCTAACGTCACAGAACGTTCCATAAAGGAAATCATTTACATAGCAATTTATCATAAGAGGAAAGTGAGGTGAACAGTATCGAACCCAAGTAGTCCTAAAAAATTGTGTAATCTATATCTATAAAAATGAATGTTTGTTTCTTTCTTTCTTTCTTTGTCCCGTATGCGTTCCTATACCATTCATCCGATTGCGATGAAACTTCGGTGAGTTGTTGTGCGCACGCCCGCGAAGGTTTATAAATTTTTTTTGATGGGGTCCTATGGGGGGTTCTTGGGGTCTTCCACATCTCCTCCTAAACCACTGGACCGATTTCAACCAATCTTGGCACAAATATTTTATGCAACGGGAGAACCAACATAGGGTAGGTGTTTTTTCGATGGGGTCCTTTGGGGGGTCCTTTGGGGTCTTCCACATCTCCTCCTAAACCACTGGACCGATTTCAACCAAACTTGGCACAAATATTTTACGCAACGGGAGAACCAACATAGGATAGGTGTTTTTTTCGACGGGGTCCATTGGGGGGTCCTTTGGGGTCTTCCACATCTCCTCCTAAACCACTGGACCGATTTCAACCAAACTTGGCACAAATATTTTACGCAACGGGAGAACCAACATAGGGTATGTGTTTTTTCGATATGATCCTTCTGGGGTCCTTTTGGGGGTCCTTTGGGGTCTTTCACATCTCCTCCTAAACCACTGGACCGATTTCAACCAAACGTGGCACAAATATTTTACGCAAAGGGAGAACCAACATAGGATAGGTGTTTTTTCAATGGGGTTCTTTTGGGGGTTCTTTGGGGTCTTCCACATCTCCTCCTAAACCACTGGACCGATTTCAACCAAACTTGGCACAAATATTTTACGCAACGGGAGAACCAACATAGGATATGTGTTTTTTCGATATGATACTTCGGGGGGTCCTTTGGGGTCTTCCACATCTCCTCCTAAACCACTGGACCGATTTCAACCAAACTTGGCACAAATATTTTACGCAAAGGGAGAACCAACATAGGATAGGTGTTTTTCCGATGGGGTTCTTTTGGGGGTTCTTTGGGGTCTTCCACATCTCCTCCTAAACCACTGGACCGATTTCAACCAAACTTGGCACAAATATTTTACGCAACGGGAGAACCAACATAGGACAGGTGTTTTTTCGATACGATCCTCTGGGGGGTCCTTTGGAGTCTTAAAAAACTAACTTATTAGATCTGGTTACTATGGCAACCCAATGGAATAGATTCTGTTCTAAATATATTATCGCATTAAATTGAAGACCACGCGAACGAAGTTTTTATATATTATATATATACAAACACTTTCTTTCTTTGAGTGGCATTGCAACGCATGCCGAGTACTCGCTAGTATTGTCTATAATTATTTCTACCAACATGAAAAACGACCAAACTATGACTAAGACACAAACCCCATATATATTATTAAAGTGAATAACAGTGAAAAAACCATAAGACACTATAAGAGAGACGAATAATGTCAGAATCAACCAAAATGAAGTCATTAATTATTAAGTCTGAATAGAGTATTAAGAACTATTTTTTGTGAATGAATGGACATGATCCATTATTATATTATGTAATGTAAATAAAATAAATGTATTAAATGATTTAAATACATTATTAGAAAGAATCTACGTTAAAATAAAAATTATATATTTGTTATGACAAAAAATATTAATGTGTTGGATTTGAGACCATACACCCAGATTTCATGAAAAAAATTAATTATTATCAGATTGAAATAAAAACTATATGTAATTGTCAAGCAGACAAAAGTGAACAATTTATCTTAAATAAAGAAAGCTGTCAAATGAATAAAAGTCAGTCGAAATAGCCAAAAACAGTATTAACTAAAAACATGTGGTTGGCATATAATATTGTATAATTTATGGATTTAATGTTGCCAAAATGCAACCAAATTGCATTAGAAAGTTGAAATATAATATAAAGCGACTATACTAATATATTTGACTAACTTTAACATTGTAATAGTCAAGTTAGCAAAATATTTACCTATACCATATATAGCTGGAGCCAATCAACCAGTACAAAAATAATCATATCTGGCTAAATATTTACAAAATGCTAACAAAAATAAAATAGAATGGTACAATACTTCAGTATACCTTAAAGAACGAACAAACTCAGTTGAAAATAAAGTCAATTATAAAAGAATTTAACTTATAAGAGTGAGATTTGTCACACTATGAAAAAGGACATCTCAAGACCAATCAATGATGCTATGTCATCCTGTGATAAAAATAATATATGTAAAGAGTAACCAGGTATCACAAAAGATAGACAATATAATAAACTCTGAGTGTACATTAGTGAAATACTACATATGTTAAAGAAAGAGACTAATCATTGTGCTATAACAGTGACAAAAATCTAGGCCATGGGCAGAGGCCATGTAAAATTGTAATTATATATGTATTACCTATGTTAAAATTTATTTGTTTTGTTGTAGGAAGGTAGTAATATTATATGTTCAGATTGTGGAAGGAACATAATAATTCCACAACAATTTTTGTTCTAAAAAGATTGAATTTTAATGACAACAACCAAGGTGAGAGTTGTATATTGTGTTACTTATTAGACTTAATTTAATTAAAAACCAATCATAATTAGTATCACTAGATTCAGTTGAAAACAGAGAATCTAAATGTAATAATGGCATACAAATTGTGAGTACTAATGTAAAACTGTTTGATAAATACCAGAGTAAATTTTTGAAATATCCTTAGTATGAAGAATAAGAAATTCGTTCTAAAAGCTTCGACGGAAGTGAAAATTGTTCCATAATGTTCCATTTCGTTTATTCTCGAACAATCTAGAAAGAATTTTTACACAAATATACCGGAAGTCGATGAAAACAATCAGCCTGAATTAGTATAAAAGAGAGACCAAATTCGACCCGAAAACACTTGAAACTTGAACTCCAGAACTGATGCATCACCCACGACACTGATCAACGCAGCTAAGGCGAAACCGAGAGGCGAGAAATCGACACAAGACCCGAAGGAAGGCTTTTCCCGTACATTGACAAACAGACTGACTTAACCTCAACAAGAATCTACGCCAAAGTGTTGCTGAAATAGAGCAGCGACACGGCAAATTTTAATAGAAATCACGCAGCCAGAACGTCAACGGCCCAGGAGGGACCAAAACTTTAAATAGAGAACGAATTCTGCTGTGTTCGCATAGACTGACTAACTTGACAATAATCCCCTTAACGTAAACAAACAAAACACCAAGCCTTTCTCTCGACACTGCATGGGAACCAGCGCTGCGGCGGCCAATTTCTGAATCAACGCGAAACAGATGATTCGTAGTGGCGGCGTTTGAACGAGAATCTACTGCCAAACGTTTTTACAAAAAGTGCGGAAATAGTAAATGATCGCAATTTTGACTTAAAATAGATTCAGTGCACATATGAAGAGGCGAGATTGAAAAACTACCCGAGAGGAGTGTCTTGTGCGAGATTAATTATTCATTGGAACGTGAGTTACCAAAATTAAAGTCATTTTTTACCTGGTTACATTTATCACACAGTTGTACTACACATGCCACACACACCTTCAAATCACTTAATTTTTCTTGTAAAGCGTCTTATTGATATGTCTTGGTAGTTCAAAGGAGTCACGTCCTGAGAGTCAAGATTTTTTTTTCACGTATTAAACTCATGCTTTTCAACTGAGTAAAAAATTGAAAATACTAGCCGATACTTGATTGGATATATAAAATTGTCAATAATAATAATAATAATAACTTGTGATTTTTTTTGTTAACTCTGCAACTGTATAATTTTTTTATGAATGTTAGTCCTTCAGACGATTTGTTTGTTTTTGAAGAATCATTAAACTTACCTGATTTTTTCAAGCTAAACTGACTTGTTTATATTTTTTCATAGAAGCAAGATTTAAAAATTTTAATTTCTTTATTAATCACATTTCATTCTTGGAACAAACGATTCCAAGTGGCGCCCACAAAAAACATAGTATTAAGTTGTGTTACAGGACTACATCACCGCAGAGGATCCAGTCAACAGTAAGTAACAAAAAGTGCGCGGAGGTAACGCCCGACGTTTTACAACACTTTTACACTACACCACTTTTTCTATTCGTTATAAATTGGCAGCCCAACTAGTGAGGCTTGAAAAAGAAGAAACAAGCCCGGCAACTACCAACAGATCAAAATGCCGCAACCTAAGGGAAAAAAGGAGAAGAAGAATGTGGAACCCGAGTTAAGTGTGGAAGACGGAGAGGCAGTACAAATGGAGGAAACGGAATTAGAACCGCCTACACTAGAAATGGAAAGACCGGTACAAACGGCAGACGAATTAGAGGAGCAAACGGGAGAAGAACCCATACAAATGGTAGAACAAACAGAGAAACCCGAACCAGAAAAAATAACAGAGAGCGTTGACGCGAACGTAATAATGATGATGTTCCAAACGCTGAGAAAAGAGAGACAGGAAGATAAGGAGGAAATAATCAAATCCTTGAAGGAAGATATGAACGAAAATACTAAAAAAAGTAATGAACTAATGTTCCAAAGGATGGAAGAAAATATGAACAGAAATAAGGAGAAATTAGATAAAAACATAGAATCTTTGAGGAAGGACATAACCGAGAAAATAGATGACAACGGGAAAAAACTGGAGATATTTCAGGAGGAGAATAAAAAAAGTATAGAGTCCCTGAAAAAAGAAATTAGCATAAAGTACGAAACAGTAAACAAAACGATCAATGATAATAAAATCGATAGTGACAGGAAGGTCGAAAACATGGAGAAACAGTTGGAAAGGTTACAGGAGGGAAACAATACACGTTTCAAAAATCTAGAGGAACAAACAGTAGAGACCAAACAAGATGTTAGAAATCTCTAAAACATGGTAAGGCAGAACCAAGACGCCATCATGCAGGAGGTGGGAGAAGTCCAGAAAGACGTTAGCGAGAGGATGCAGAAAACATATGACATCGCTAACAGGCTGGACGAACAAATAAAAACTAACAAAAATAGCATACTGGAAATAGACCAGAGAGAGAAGAACCTGCAGGAAAGATTAGAGGCGCTGAGAGACACGCCTATATTAAATACTCATACGTGTCATGGTGAAAACAGGGAAGTAATCAACTTCCAAAACTATCGACGAAACCCAATGGAATTTTTAGAGAGAATAGAGGAGTTTATTGGGAGAAATAGAGAAACAAGGTGGGACAGGATAAGGGAGATGCTAGACGAGACGTTTAAAAACACTAGGGATAACTGGTGGATAGCGGTACGACCCGAAATCACGAATTTAGCAGAGTTTAAACGCCAGTTCAAGGAGAAGTATTGGTCGGAGACTGCACAAAACAGGGTAAGAATGGACATATTCTATGGTAAATACGAAGCGTCCAATGGACAGTCCCCGACGTCTTATTTCCTAGGAAAGGTATGTTTAGCACGGAAGTTGATACCGCCGATCCCAGAAGAATGTTTGGTAAGGCAATTAGCCGGACATTACAGCTATGGTATCAAAGATGCCCAATTATACCAACAGCTCAGTAAAATAGCCGATCTGGCCAAATTATTAGAGAATTGTGAATCCACTGGGAGATTCCAGGATTACCAACCCCCCAATCGTAAGGTAGAATACAATAACAACAATAACGGACCAAACCGGAATGGAGGTGGAAACGGTAATAACCTGAACACAAATAGTCAGAACAATAATACCCCACCAAATGGCCGAAGTGATAACACTCAGGGTCCAAATAACCGCAACTATCCGGGACCAAACAGAGGTAATTACACCGGGAATAATTACGGTAGAAACTACCACCAGGGAAATAGTTATCGCGGAAATAACTATAGGGGAAATAATTATGGTCAACGTAATGGTTATCGTAACGGGGGAAACCAAGGAGGAGGCGATAGGAGAAACCAAAATGAATATAGACCCCAGGTAAATTATATAATGGCCGATAATCGACGACCATATCCACCCGATTTACCAAGTTACGGGTATATGACTCAACAGACGCGAGGTAACCAGGGTGATACGGTGAATAACCGTCAGCAGTTTTCAGAGGGTAGGAGTTGCGAACCACCCAGAAACGTAAATGACAACCAACAGGAGCCAAACGCTAACCAAAATAATAATGAGAATTGGGTAACAGTCCATGAAAATCCGGGTTTTTCATTACAGCATAATCAGGCAAGTAATGACGAAAGACCCCGAACAGTTCAGGTAAACCATATATTGGCAGAAACTAGCCGAGAACCAAATAATAACCCTAGAAATGAAAGTGAAATAGAGGATGAATTCTGCTATGCAGAAAAGATATGGCCCAAACATGTGGTGAGATGGTAAGGCCATGGATTAATCATCCAGAATAAATGTCATAGACCAGGCATTTGAAGGAGTAGAGGAGCTAAACATCGAAAGTCGGATATTGAGAAGAGAAGGAATTAAAAAGGAATGGGAATGATAAATAACGACATAATATAAGGATCACACAACCAAAAGGGGTTGAAATAATCAAAGTAATTAACCCAAACTGACAAATATAGACTCAAATATTATCAAACATAAAAACAATACCTACGAGGCAACTGACACGGTTAGTAACAAAGTAAAAGGCACGTATAACCAAACATCATTGAAAAAGTACCATTATTAAAAATCACAAGTCAAATACTCAATCAGTGACCAAGTACCATGATCAAAAACCCAAGTCAAATACAGCACCATTGAGAAGGTACCTTGACTAAACATGTTAACGTGAATTTTTCAACTTACCCAGAATTAGAAAGGAGGTAGAGATTATTAAATAAATATAAATATTATTGTATAATGATTATTGTTAATAAATATTGCGAGAAGGACACCTTACACCAAAGGCATAAAGATATATATAAAATATAGATTTATTTCCAATAGCCATGTCAACGTATATTTACCAGCTTACCCGTACTTAGAGAAGGAGAGAGATTATTATTAATAAATATTGCAAGAAGGACACCTTACACCAAAGGCATAAAGATATATATAAAATATAGATTTATTTCCAATAGCCATGTCAACGTATATTTACCAGCTTACCCGTACTTAGAGAAGGAGAGAGATTATTATTAATAAATATTGCGAGAAGGACACCTTACACCAAAGGCATAAAGATATATATAAAATATAGATTTATTTCCAATAGCCATGTCAACGTATATTTACCAGCTTACCCGTACTTAGAGAAGGAGAGAGATTATTACTAATAAATATTACGAGATGGACACTTAGTAAAGGAGAAAAGAAGGAGAAATACTGTCATATATTTAAATGGAAATGATAAATGAAAAAAAAAAAAAGGAAAAACAGTGTGTTACATAAGGAGGTAATGATGAATATGAATATAGCTATTAACATTGAATGATTTTAAACGATAATTTAACCTGCGGAGAACGATATATTAATATAATTGTGAATTAATCAGAAGAGTTTAAGAAAGGGAATTTATGTGTAGGAGCCTATGATCTTTGAATATTGTATTTTTTTTATTATTATTATTATTATTTGTTGCAAAGGTGCAATTATTATTTTCTGGACAGGGATGTGTTGCCTCTGATTTCAGTAGTTATAGATAGGAAGGGCAGAGAATGTATGCCATAGCGAGCCACTCTGACTCCCAACCCTCTATGAAAGTTAGGGAATTATATCAAAGATTAATTAATTAACATCAAGGTAAAAAGGAAAGGAATAGGTGATACGACAAAGAACGAAATAGGAATATTGAGTTGGATTAATATATTAAAGGAGTAGTACAGGAATTTAATTATAAGATAAAAGAATGAAATATAAAGAAGCTAATAAAAGGTTAATATAGAGATGATAATTTCATCAAAACCAAAGATATGTTTTTCAAAAATTATCAACTTTAACGGAGAGGCATATGTAACGTCACAGAACGTTCCATAAAGGAAATCATTTACATAGCAATTTATCATAAGAGGAAAGTGAGGTGAACAGTATCGAACCCAAGTAGTCCTAAAAATTGTGTAATATTGTCTATAATTATTTCTACCAACATGAAAAACGACCAAACTATGACTAAGACACAAACCCCATATATATTATTAAAGTGAATAACAGTGAAAAAACCATAAGACACTATAAGAGAGACGAATAATGTCAGAATCAACCAAAATGAAGTCATTAATTATTAAGTCTGAATAGAGTATTAAGAACTATTTTTTGTGAATGAATGGACATGATCCATTATTATATTATGTAATGTAAATAAAATAAATGTATTAAATGATTTAAATACATTATTAGAAAGAATCTAAGTTAAAATAAAAATTATATATTTGTTATGACAAAAAATATTAATGTGTTGGATTTGAGACCATACACCCAGATTTCATGAAAAAAATTAATTATTATCAGATTGAAATAAAAACTATATGTAATTGTCAAGCAGACAAAAGTGAACAATTTATCTTAAATAAAGAAAGCTGTCAAATGAATAAAAGTCAGTCGAAATAGCCAAAAACAGTATTAACTAAAAACATGTGGTTGGCATATAATATTGTATAATTTATGGATTTAATGTTGCCAAAATGCAACCAAATTGCATTAGAAAGTTGAAATATAATATAAAGCGACTATACTAATATATTTGACTAACTTTAACATTGTAATAGTCAAGTTAGCAAAATATTTACCTATACCATATATAGCTGGAGCCAATCAACCAGTACAAAAATAATCATATCTGGCTAAATATTTACAAAATGCTAACAAAAATAAAATAGAATGGTACAATACTTCAGTATACCTTAAAGAACGAACAAACTCAGTTGAAAATAAAGTCAATTATAAAAGAATTTAACTTATAAGAGTGAGATTTGTCACACTATGAAAAAGGACATCTCAAGACCAATCAATGATGCTATGTCATCCTGTGATAAAAATAATATATGTAAAGAGTAACCAGGTATCACAAAAGATAGACAATATAATAAACTCTGAGTGTACATTAGTGAAATACTACATATGTTAAAGAAAGAGACTAATCATTGTGCTATAACAGTGACAAAAATCTAGGCCATGGGCAGAGGCCATGTAAAATTGTAATTATATATGTATTACCTATGTTAAAATTTATTTGTTTTGTTGTAGGAAGGTAGTAATATTATATGTTCAGATTGTGGAAGGAACATAATAATTCCACAACAATTTTTGTTCTAAAAAGATTGAATTTTAATGACAACAACCAAGGTGAGAGTTGTATATTGTGTTACTTATTAGACTTAATTTAATTAAAAACCAATCATAATTAGTATCACTAGATTCAGTTGAAAACAGAGAATCTAAATGTAATAATGGCATACAAATTGTGAGTACTAATGTAAAACTGTTTGATAAATACCAGAGTAAATTTTTGAAATACCTTAGTATGAAGAATAAGAAATTCGTTCTAAAAGCTTCGACGGAAGTGAAAATTGTTCCATAATGTTCCATTTCGTTTATTCTCGAACAATCTAGAAAGAATTTTTACACAAATATACCGGAAGTCGATGAAAACAATCAGCCTGAATTAGTATAAAAGAGAGACCAAATTCGACCCGAAAACACTTGAAACTTGAACTCCAGAACTGATGCATCACCCACGACACTGATCAACGCAGCTAAGGCGAAACCGAGAGGCGAGAAATCGACACAAGACCCGAAGAAAGGCTTTTCCCGTACATTGACAAACAGACTGACTTAACCTCAACAAGAATCTACGCCAAAGTGTTGCTGAAATAGAGCAGCGACACGGCAAATTTTAATAGAAATCACGCAGCCAGAACGTCAACGGCCCAGGAGGGACCAAAACTTTAAATAGAGAACGAATTCTGCTGTGTTCGCATAGACTGACTAACTTGACAATAATCCCCTTAACGTAAACAAACAAAACACCAAGCCTTTCTCTCGACACTGCATGGGAACCAGCGCTGCGGCGGCCAATTTCTGAATCAACACGAAACAGATGATTCGTAGTGGCGGCGTTTGAACGAGAATCTACTGCCAAACGTTTTTACAAAAAGTGCGGAAATAGTAAATGATCGCAATTTTGACTTAAAATAGATTCAGTGCACATATGAAGAGGCAAGATTGAAAAACTACCCGAGAGGAGTGTCTTGTGCGAGATTAATTATTCATTGGAACGTGAGTTACCAAAATTAAAGTCATTTTTTACCTGGTTACATTTATCACACAGTTGTACTACACATGCCACACACACCTTCAAATCACTTAATTTTTCTTGTAAAGCGTCTTATTGATATGTCTTGGTAGTTCAAAGGAGTCACGTCCTGAGAGTCAAGATTTTTTTTTCACGTATTAAACTCATGCTTTTCAACTGAGTAAAAAATTGAAAATACTAGCCGATACTTGATTGGATATATAAAATTGTCAATAATAATAATAATAATAACTTGTGATTTTTTTATTAACTCTGCAACTGTATAATTTTTTTATGAATGTTAGTCCTTCAGACGATTTGTTTGTTTTTGAAGAATCATTAAACTTACCTGATTTTTTCAAGCTAAACTGACTTGTTTATATTTTTTCATAGAAGCAAGATTTAAAAATTTTAATTTCTTTATTAATCACATTTCATTCTTGGAACAAACGATTCCAAGTGGCGCCCACAAAAAACATAGTATTAAGTTGTGTTACAGGACTACATCACCGCAGAGGATCCAGTCAACAGTAAGTAACAAAAAGTGCGCGGAGGTAACGCCCGACATTTTACAACACTTTTACACTACACCACTTTTTCTATTCGTTATAAATTGGCAGCCCAACTAGTGAGGCTTGAAAAAGACGAAACAAGCCCGGCAACTACCAACAGATCAAAATGCCGCAACCTAAGGGAAAAAAGGTGAAGAAGAATGTGGAACCCGAGTTAAGTGTGGAAGACGGAGAGGCAGTACAAATGGAGGAAACGGAATTAGAACCGCCTACACTAGAAATGGAAAGACCGGTACAAACGGCAGACGAATTAGAGGAGCAAACGGGAGAAGAACCCATACAAATGGTAGAACAAACAGAGAAACCCGAACCAGAAAAAATAACAGAGAGCGTTGACGCGAACATAATAACGATGATGTTCCAAATGCTGAGAAAAGAGAGACAGGAAGATAAGGAGGAAATAATCAAATCCTTGAAGGAAGATATGAACGAAAATACTAAAAAAAGTAATGAACTAATGTTCCAAAGGATGGAAGAAAATATGAACAGAAATAAGGAGAAATTAGATAAAAACATAGAATCTTTGAGGAAGGACATAACCGAGAAAATAGATGACAACGGGAAAAAACTGGAGATATTTCAGGAGGAGAATAAAAAAAGTATAGAGTCCCTGAAAAAAGAAATTAGCATAAAGTACGAAACAGTAAACAAAACGATCAATGATAATAAAATCGATAGTGACAGGAAGGTCGAAAACATGGAGAAACAGTTGGAAAGGTTACAGGAGGGAAACAATACACGTTTCGAAAATCTAGAGGAACAAACAGTAGAGACCAAACAAGATGTTAGAAATCTCGAAAACATGGTAAGGCAGAACCAAGACGCCATCATGCAGGAGGTGGGAGAAGTCCAGAAAGACGTTAGCGAGAGGATGCAGAAAACATATGACATCGCTAACAGGCTGGACGAACAAATAAAAACTAACAAAAATAGCATACTGGAAATAGACCAGAGAGAGAAGAACCTGCAGGAAAGATTAGAGGCGCTGAGAGACACGCCTATATTAAATACTCATACGTGTCATGGTGAAAACAGGGAAGTAATCAACTTCCAAAACTATCGACGAAACCCAATGGAATTTTTAGAGAGAATAGAGGAGTTTATTGGGAGAAATAGAGAAACAAGGTGGGACAGGATAAGGGAGATGCTAGACGAGACGTTTAAAAACACTAGGGATAACTGGTGGATAGCGGTACGACCCGAAATCACGAATTTAGCAGAGTTTAAACGCCAGTTCAAGGAGAAGTATTGGTCGGCGACTGCACAAAACAGGGTAAGAATGGACATATTCTATGGTAAATACGACGCGTCCAATGGACAGTCCCCGACGTCTTATTTCCTAGGAAAGGTATGTTTAGCACGGAAGTTGATACCGCCGATCCCAGAAGAATGTTTGGTAAGGCAATTAGCCGGACATTACAGCTATGGTATCAAAGATGCCCAATTATACCAACAGCTCAGTAAAATAGCCGATCTGGCCAAATTATTAGAGAATTGTGAATCCACTGGGAGATTCCAGGATTACCAACCCCCCAATCGTAAGGTAGAATACAATAACAACAATAACGGACCAAACCGGAATGGAGGTGGAAACGGTAATAACCTGAACACAAATAGTCAGAACAATAATACCCCACCAAATGGCCGAAGTGATAACACTCAGGGTCCAAATAACCGCAACTATCCGGGACCAAACAGAGGTAATTACACCGGGAATAATTACGGTAGAAACTACCACCAGGGAAATAGTTATCGTGGAAATAACTATAGGGGAAATAATTATGGTCAACGTAATGGTTATCGTAACGGGGGAAACCAAGGAGGAGGCGATAGGAGAAACCAAAATGAATATAGACCGCAGGTAAATTATATAATGGCCGATAATCGACGACCATATCCACCCGATTTACCAAGTT
Source organism: Magicicada septendecula (assembly GCA_034769895.1). Taxonomy (NCBI): domain Eukaryota; kingdom Metazoa; phylum Arthropoda; class Insecta; order Hemiptera; family Cicadidae; genus Magicicada; species Magicicada septendecula. Next base: position 917,032,339 of record CM068367.1, on the reverse strand, counting down.
ACGGGTATATGACTCAACAGACGCGAGGTAACCAGGGTGATACGGCGAATATCCGTCAGCAGTTTTCAGAGGGTAGGAGTTGCGAACCACCCAGAAACGTAAATGACAACCAACAGGAGCCAAACGCTAACCAAAATAATAATGAGAATTGGGTAACAGTCCATGAAAATCCGGGTTTTTCATTACAGCATAATCAGGCAAGTAATGACGAAAGACCCCGAACAGTTCAGGTAAACCATATATTGGCAGAAACTAGCCGAGAACCAAATAATAACCCTAGAAATGAAAGTGAAATAGAGGATGAATTCCGCTATGCAGAAAAGATATGGCCCAAACATGTGGTGAGATGGTAAGGCCATGGATTAATCATCCAGAATAAATGTCATAGACCAGGCATTTGAAGGAGTAGAGGAGCTAAACATCGAAAGTCGGATATTGAGAAGAGAAGGAATTAAAAAGGAATGGGAATGATAAATAACGACATAATATAAGGATCACACAACCAAAAGGGGTTGAAATAATTAAAGTAATTAACCCAAACTGACAAATAAAAACTCAAATATTATCAAACATAAAAACAATACCTACGAGGCAACTGACACGGTTAGTAACAAAGTAAAAGGCACGTATAACCAAACATCATTGAAAAAGTACCATGATTAAAAATCACAAGTCAAATACTCAATCAGTGACCAAGTACCATGATCAAAAACCCAAGTCAAATACAGCACCATTGAGAAGGTACCTTGACTAAACATGTTAACGTGAATTTTTCAACTTACCCAGAATTAGAAAGGAGGTAGAGATTATTAAATAAATATAAATATTATTGTATAATGATTATTGTTAATAAATATTGCGAGAAGGACACCTTACACCAAAGGCATAAAGATATATATAAAATATAGATTTATTTCCAATAGCCATGTCAACGTATATTTACCAGCTTACCCGTACTTAGAGAAGGAGAGAGATTATTACTAATAAATATTACGAGATGGACACTTAGTAAAGGAGAAAAGAAGGAGAAATACTGTCATATATTTAAATGGAAATGATAAATGAAAAAAAAAAAAGGGAAAACAGTGTGTTACATAAGGAGGTAATGATGAATATGAATATAGCTATTAACATTGAATGATTTTAAACGATAATTTAACCTGCGGAGAACGATATATTAATATAATTGTGAATTAATCAGAAGAGTTTAAGAAAGGGAATTTATGTGTAGGAGCCTATGATCTTTGAATATTGTATTTTTTTTATTATTATTATTATTATTATTATTTGTTGCAAAGGTGCAATTATTATTTTCTGGACAGGGATGTGTTGCCTCTGATTTCAGTAGTTATAGATAGGAAGGGCAGAGAATGTATGCCATAGCGAGAAGACTCCCAACCCTCTATGAAAGTTAGGGAAATGATAGGGAATTATATCAAAGATTAATTAATTAACATCAAGGTAAAAAGGAAAGGAATAGGTGATACGACAAAGAACGAAATAGGAATATTGAGTTGGATTAATATATTAAAGGAGTAGTACAGGAATTTAATTATAAGATAAAAGAATGAAATATAAAGAAGCTAATAAAAGGTTAATATAGAGATGATAATTTCATCAAAACCAAAGATATGTTTTTCAAAAATTATCAACTTTAACGGAGAGGCATATCTAACGTCACAGAACGTTCCATAAAGGAAATCATTTACATAGCAATTTATCATAAGAGGAAAGTGAGGTGAACAGTATCGAACCCAAGTAGTCCTAAAAAATTGTGTAATCTATATCTATAAAAATGAATGTTTGTTTCTTTCTTTCTTTCTTTGTCCCGTATGCGTTCCTATACCATTCATCCGATTGCGATGAAACTTCGGTGAGTTGTTGTGCGCACGCCCGCGAAGGTTTATAAATTTTTTTTGATGGGGTCCTATGGGGGGTTCTTGGGGTCTTCCACATCTCCTCCTAAACCACTGGACCGATTTCAACCAATCTTGGCACAAATATTTTATGCAACGGGAGAACCAACATAGGGTAGGTGTTTTTTCGATGGGGTCCTTTGGGGGGTCCTTTGGGGTCTTCCACATCTCCTCCTAAACCACTGGACCGATTTCAACCAAACTTGGCACAAATATTTTACGCAACGGGAGAACCAACATAGGATAGGTGTTTTTTTCGACGGGGTCCATTGGGGGGTCCTTTGGGGTCTTCCACATCTCCTCCTAAACCACTGGACCGATTTCAACCAAACTTGGCACAAATATTTTACGCAACGGGAGAACCAACATAGGGTATGTGTTTTTTCGATATGATCCTTCTGGGGTCCTTTTGGGGGTCCTTTGGGGTCTTTCACATCTCCTCCTAAACCACTGGACCGATTTCAACCAAACGTGGCACAAATATTTTACGCAAAGGGAGAACCAACATAGGATAGGTGTTTTTTCAATGGGGTTCTTTTGGGGGTTCTTTGGGGTCTTCCACATCTCCTCCTAAACCACTGGACCGATTTCAACCAAACTTGGCACAAATATTTTACGCAACGGGAGAACCAACATAGGATATGTGTTTTTTCGATATGATACTTCGGGGGGTCCTTTGGGGTCTTCCACATCTCCTCCTAAACCACTGGACCGATTTCAACCAAACTTGGCACAAATATTTTACGCAAAGGGAGAACCAACATAGGATAGGTGTTTTTCCGATGGGGTTCTTTTGGGGGTTCTTTGGGGTCTTCCACATCTCCTCCTAAACCACTGGACCGATTTCAACCAAACTTGGCACAAATATTTTACGCAACGGGAGAACCAACATAGGACAGGTGTTTTTTCGATACGATCCTCTGGGGGGTCCTTTGGAGTCTTAAAAAACTAACTTATTAGATCTGGTTACTATGGCAACCCAATGGAATAGATTCTGTTCTAAATATATTATCGCATTAAATTGAAGACCACGCGAACGAAGTTTTTATATATTATATATATACAAACACTTTCTTTCTTTGAGTGGCATTGCAACGCATGCCGAGTACTCGCTAGTATTGTCTATAATTATTTCTACCAACATGAAAAACGACCAAACTATGACTAAGACACAAACCCCATATATATTATTAAAGTGAATAACAGTGAAAAAACCATAAGACACTATAAGAGAGACGAATAATGTCAGAATCAACCAAAATGAAGTCATTAATTATTAAGTCTGAATAGAGTATTAAGAACTATTTTTTGTGAATGAATGGACATGATCCATTATTATATTATGTAATGTAAATAAAATAAATGTATTAAATGATTTAAATACATTATTAGAAAGAATCTACGTTAAAATAAAAATTATATATTTGTTATGACAAAAAATATTAATGTGTTGGATTTGAGACCATACACCCAGATTTCATGAAAAAAATTAATTATTATCAGATTGAAATAAAAACTATATGTAATTGTCAAGCAGACAAAAGTGAACAATTTATCTTAAATAAAGAAAGCTGTCAAATGAATAAAAGTCAGTCGAAATAGCCAAAAACAGTATTAACTAAAAACATGTGGTTGGCATATAATATTGTATAATTTATGGATTTAATGTTGCCAAAATGCAACCAAATTGCATTAGAAAGTTGAAATATAATATAAAGCGACTATACTAATATATTTGACTAACTTTAACATTGTAATAGTCAAGTTAGCAAAATATTTACCTATACCATATATAGCTGGAGCCAATCAACCAGTACAAAAATAATCATATCTGGCTAAATATTTACAAAATGCTAACAAAAATAAAATAGAATGGTACAATACTTCAGTATACCTTAAAGAACGAACAAACTCAGTTGAAAATAAAGTCAATTATAAAAGAATTTAACTTATAAGAGTGAGATTTGTCACACTATGAAAAAGGACATCTCAAGACCAATCAATGATGCTATGTCATCCTGTGATAAAAATAATATATGTAAAGAGTAACCAGGTATCACAAAAGATAGACAATATAATAAACTCTGAGTGTACATTAGTGAAATACTACATATGTTAAAGAAAGAGACTAATCATTGTGCTATAACAGTGACAAAAATCTAGGCCATGGGCAGAGGCCATGTAAAATTGTAATTATATATGTATTACCTATGTTAAAATTTATTTGTTTTGTTGTAGGAAGGTAGTAATATTATATGTTCAGATTGTGGAAGGAACATAATAATTCCACAACAATTTTTGTTCTAAAAAGATTGAATTTTAATGACAACAACCAAGGTGAGAGTTGTATATTGTGTTACTTATTAGACTTAATTTAATTAAAAACCAATCATAATTAGTATCACTAGATTCAGTTGAAAACAGAGAATCTAAATGTAATAATGGCATACAAATTGTGAGTACTAATGTAAAACTGTTTGATAAATACCAGAGTAAATTTTTGAAATATCCTTAGTATGAAGAATAAGAAATTCGTTCTAAAAGCTTCGACGGAAGTGAAAATTGTTCCATAATGTTCCATTTCGTTTATTCTCGAACAATCTAGAAAGAATTTTTACACAAATATACCGGAAGTCGATGAAAACAATCAGCCTGAATTAGTATAAAAGAGAGACCAAATTCGACCCGAAAACACTTGAAACTTGAACTCCAGAACTGATGCATCACCCACGACACTGATCAACGCAGCTAAGGCGAAACCGAGAGGCGAGAAATCGACACAAGACCCGAAGGAAGGCTTTTCCCGTACATTGACAAACAGACTGACTTAACCTCAACAAGAATCTACGCCAAAGTGTTGCTGAAATAGAGCAGCGACACGGCAAATTTTAATAGAAATCACGCAGCCAGAACGTCAACGGCCCAGGAGGGACCAAAACTTTAAATAGAGAACGAATTCTGCTGTGTTCGCATAGACTGACTAACTTGACAATAATCCCCTTAACGTAAACAAACAAAACACCAAGCCTTTCTCTCGACACTGCATGGGAACCAGCGCTGCGGCGGCCAATTTCTGAATCAACGCGAAACAGATGATTCGTAGTGGCGGCGTTTGAACGAGAATCTACTGCCAAACGTTTTTACAAAAAGTGCGGAAATAGTAAATGATCGCAATTTTGACTTAAAATAGATTCAGTGCACATATGAAGAGGCGAGATTGAAAAACTACCCGAGAGGAGTGTCTTGTGCGAGATTAATTATTCATTGGAACGTGAGTTACCAAAATTAAAGTCATTTTTTACCTGGTTACATTTATCACACAGTTGTACTACACATGCCACACACACCTTCAAATCACTTAATTTTTCTTGTAAAGCGTCTTATTGATATGTCTTGGTAGTTCAAAGGAGTCACGTCCTGAGAGTCAAGATTTTTTTTTCACGTATTAAACTCATGCTTTTCAACTGAGTAAAAAATTGAAAATACTAGCCGATACTTGATTGGATATATAAAATTGTCAATAATAATAATAATAATAACTTGTGATTTTTTTTGTTAACTCTGCAACTGTATAATTTTTTTATGAATGTTAGTCCTTCAGACGATTTGTTTGTTTTTGAAGAATCATTAAACTTACCTGATTTTTTCAAGCTAAACTGACTTGTTTATATTTTTTCATAGAAGCAAGATTTAAAAATTTTAATTTCTTTATTAATCACATTTCATTCTTGGAACAAACGATTCCAAGTGGCGCCCACAAAAAACATAGTATTAAGTTGTGTTACAGGACTACATCACCGCAGAGGATCCAGTCAACAGTAAGTAACAAAAAGTGCGCGGAGGTAACGCCCGACGTTTTACAACACTTTTACACTACACCACTTTTTCTATTCGTTATAAATTGGCAGCCCAACTAGTGAGGCTTGAAAAAGAAGAAACAAGCCCGGCAACTACCAACAGATCAAAATGCCGCAACCTAAGGGAAAAAAGGAGAAGAAGAATGTGGAACCCGAGTTAAGTGTGGAAGACGGAGAGGCAGTACAAATGGAGGAAACGGAATTAGAACCGCCTACACTAGAAATGGAAAGACCGGTACAAACGGCAGACGAATTAGAGGAGCAAACGGGAGAAGAACCCATACAAATGGTAGAACAAACAGAGAAACCCGAACCAGAAAAAATAACAGAGAGCGTTGACGCGAACGTAATAATGATGATGTTCCAAACGCTGAGAAAAGAGAGACAGGAAGATAAGGAGGAAATAATCAAATCCTTGAAGGAAGATATGAACGAAAATACTAAAAAAAGTAATGAACTAATGTTCCAAAGGATGGAAGAAAATATGAACAGAAATAAGGAGAAATTAGATAAAAACATAGAATCTTTGAGGAAGGACATAACCGAGAAAATAGATGACAACGGGAAAAAACTGGAGATATTTCAGGAGGAGAATAAAAAAAGTATAGAGTCCCTGAAAAAAGAAATTAGCATAAAGTACGAAACAGTAAACAAAACGATCAATGATAATAAAATCGATAGTGACAGGAAGGTCGAAAACATGGAGAAACAGTTGGAAAGGTTACAGGAGGGAAACAATACACGTTTCAAAAATCTAGAGGAACAAACAGTAGAGACCAAACAAGATGTTAGAAATCTCTAAAACATGGTAAGGCAGAACCAAGACGCCATCATGCAGGAGGTGGGAGAAGTCCAGAAAGACGTTAGCGAGAGGATGCAGAAAACATATGACATCGCTAACAGGCTGGACGAACAAATAAAAACTAACAAAAATAGCATACTGGAAATAGACCAGAGAGAGAAGAACCTGCAGGAAAGATTAGAGGCGCTGAGAGACACGCCTATATTAAATACTCATACGTGTCATGGTGAAAACAGGGAAGTAATCAACTTCCAAAACTATCGACGAAACCCAATGGAATTTTTAGAGAGAATAGAGGAGTTTATTGGGAGAAATAGAGAAACAAGGTGGGACAGGATAAGGGAGATGCTAGACGAGACGTTTAAAAACACTAGGGATAACTGGTGGATAGCGGTACGACCCGAAATCACGAATTTAGCAGAGTTTAAACGCCAGTTCAAGGAGAAGTATTGGTCGGAGACTGCACAAAACAGGGTAAGAATGGACATATTCTATGGTAAATACGAAGCGTCCAATGGACAGTCCCCGACGTCTTATTTCCTAGGAAAGGTATGTTTAGCACGGAAGTTGATACCGCCGATCCCAGAAGAATGTTTGGTAAGGCAATTAGCCGGACATTACAGCTATGGTATCAAAGATGCCCAATTATACCAACAGCTCAGTAAAATAGCCGATCTGGCCAAATTATTAGAGAATTGTGAATCCACTGGGAGATTCCAGGATTACCAACCCCCCAATCGTAAGGTAGAATACAATAACAACAATAACGGACCAAACCGGAATGGAGGTGGAAACGGTAATAACCTGAACACAAATAGTCAGAACAATAATACCCCACCAAATGGCCGAAGTGATAACACTCAGGGTCCAAATAACCGCAACTATCCGGGACCAAACAGAGGTAATTACACCGGGAATAATTACGGTAGAAACTACCACCAGGGAAATAGTTATCGCGGAAATAACTATAGGGGAAATAATTATGGTCAACGTAATGGTTATCGTAACGGGGGAAACCAAGGAGGAGGCGATAGGAGAAACCAAAATGAATATAGACCCCAGGTAAATTATATAATGGCCGATAATCGACGACCATATCCACCCGATTTACCAAGTTACGGGTATATGACTCAACAGACGCGAGGTAACCAGGGTGATACGGTGAATAACCGTCAGCAGTTTTCAGAGGGTAGGAGTTGCGAACCACCCAGAAACGTAAATGACAACCAACAGGAGCCAAACGCTAACCAAAATAATAATGAGAATTGGGTAACAGTCCATGAAAATCCGGGTTTTTCATTACAGCATAATCAGGCAAGTAATGACGAAAGACCCCGAACAGTTCAGGTAAACCATATATTGGCAGAAACTAGCCGAGAACCAAATAATAACCCTAGAAATGAAAGTGAAATAGAGGATGAATTCTGCTATGCAGAAAAGATATGGCCCAAACATGTGGTGAGATGGTAAGGCCATGGATTAATCATCCAGAATAAATGTCATAGACCAGGCATTTGAAGGAGTAGAGGAGCTAAACATCGAAAGTCGGATATTGAGAAGAGAAGGAATTAAAAAGGAATGGGAATGATAAATAACGACATAATATAAGGATCACACAACCAAAAGGGGTTGAAATAATCAAAGTAATTAACCCAAACTGACAAATATAGACTCAAATATTATCAAACATAAAAACAATACCTACGAGGCAACTGACACGGTTAGTAACAAAGTAAAAGGCACGTATAACCAAACATCATTGAAAAAGTACCATTATTAAAAATCACAAGTCAAATACTCAATCAGTGACCAAGTACCATGATCAAAAACCCAAGTCAAATACAGCACCATTGAGAAGGTACCTTGACTAAACATGTTAACGTGAATTTTTCAACTTACCCAGAATTAGAAAGGAGGTAGAGATTATTAAATAAATATAAATATTATTGTATAATGATTATTGTTAATAAATATTGCGAGAAGGACACCTTACACCAAAGGCATAAAGATATATATAAAATATAGATTTATTTCCAATAGCCATGTCAACGTATATTTACCAGCTTACCCGTACTTAGAGAAGGAGAGAGATTATTATTAATAAATATTGCAAGAAGGACACCTTACACCAAAGGCATAAAGATATATATAAAATATAGATTTATTTCCAATAGCCATGTCAACGTATATTTACCAGCTTACCCGTACTTAGAGAAGGAGAGAGATTATTATTAATAAATATTGCGAGAAGGACACCTTACACCAAAGGCATAAAGATATATATAAAATATAGATTTATTTCCAATAGCCATGTCAACGTATATTTACCAGCTTACCCGTACTTAGAGAAGGAGAGAGATTATTACTAATAAATATTACGAGATGGACACTTAGTAAAGGAGAAAAGAAGGAGAAATACTGTCATATATTTAAATGGAAATGATAAATGAAAAAAAAAAAAAGGAAAAACAGTGTGTTACATAAGGAGGTAATGATGAATATGAATATAGCTATTAACATTGAATGATTTTAAACGATAATTTAACCTGCGGAGAACGATATATTAATATAATTGTGAATTAATCAGAAGAGTTTAAGAAAGGGAATTTATGTGTAGGAGCCTATGATCTTTGAATATTGTATTTTTTTTATTATTATTATTATTATTTGTTGCAAAGGTGCAATTATTATTTTCTGGACAGGGATGTGTTGCCTATGATTTCAGTAGTTATAGATAGGAAGGGCAGAGAATGTATGCCATAGCGAGCCACTCTGACTCCCAACCCTCTATGAAAGTTAGGGAATTGATAGGGAATTATATCAAAGATTAATTAATTAACATCAAGGTAAAAAGGAAAGGAATAGGTGATACGACAAAGAACGAAATAGGAATATTGAGTTGGATTAATATATTAAAGGAGTAGTACAGGAATTTAATTATAAGATAAAAGAATGAAATATAAAGAAGCTAATAAAAGGTTAATATAGAGATGATAATTTCATCAAAACCAAAGATATGTTTTTCAAAAATTATCAACTTTAACGGAGAGGCATATGTAACGTCACAGAACGTTCCATAAAGGAAATCATTTACATAGCAATTTATCATAAGAGGAAAGTGAGGTGAACAGTATCGAACCCAAGTAGTCCTAAAAATTGTGTAATATTGTCTATAATTATTTCTACCAACATGAAAAACGACCAAACTATGACTAAGACACAAACCCCATATATATTATTAAAGTGAATAACAGTGAAAAAACCATAAGACACTATAAGAGAGACGAATAATGTCAGAATCAACCAAAATGAAGTCATTAATTATTAAGTCTGAATAGAGTATTAAGAACTATTTTTTGTGAATGAATGGACATGATCCATTATTATATTATGTAATGTAAATAAAATAAATGTATTAAATGATTTAAATACATTATTAGAAAGAATCTAAGTTAAAATAAAAATTATATATTTGTTATGACAAAAAATATTAATGTGTTGGATTTGAGACCATACACCCAGATTTCATGAAAAAAATTAATTATTATCAGATTGAAATAAAAACTATATGTAATTGTCAAGCAGACAAAAGTGAACAATTTATCTTAAATAAAGAAAGCTGTCAAATGAATAAAAGTCAGTCGAAATAGCCAAAAACAGTATTAACTAAAAACATGTGGTTGGCATATAATATTGTATAATTTATGGATTTAATGTTGCCAAAATGCAACCAAATTGCATTAGAAAGTTGAAATATAATATAAAGCGACTATACTAATATATTTGACTAACTTTAACATTGTAATAGTCAAGTTAGCAAAATATTTACCTATACCATATATAGCTGGAGCCAATCAACCAGTACAAAAATAATCATATCTGGCTAAATATTTACAAAATGCTAACAAAAATAAAATAGAATGGTACAATACTTCAGTATACCTTAAAGAACGAACAAACTCAGTTGAAAATAAAGTCAATTATAAAAGAATTTAACTTATAAGAGTGAGATTTGTCACACTATGAAAAAGGACATCTCAAGACCAATCAATGATGCTATGTCATCCTGTGATAAAAATAATATATGTAAAGAGTAACCAGGTATCACAAAAGATAGACAATATAATAAACTCTGAGTGTACATTAGTGAAATACTACATATGTTAAAGAAAGAGACTAATCATTGTGCTATAACAGTGACAAAAATCTAGGCCATGGGCAGAGGCCATGTAAAATTGTAATTATATATGTATTACCTATGTTAAAATTTATTTGTTTTGTTGTAGGAAGGTAGTAATATTATATGTTCAGATTGTGGAAGGAACATAATAATTCCACAACAATTTTTGTTCTAAAAAGATTGAATTTTAATGACAACAACCAAGGTGAGAGTTGTATATTGTGTTACTTATTAGACTTAATTTAATTAAAAACCAATCATAATTAGTATCACTAGATTCAGTTGAAAACAGAGAATCTAAATGTAATAATGGCATACAAATTGTGAGTACTAATGTAAAACTGTTTGATAAATACCAGAGTAAATTTTTGAAATACCTTAGTATGAAGAATAAGAAATTCGTTCTAAAAGCTTCGACGGAAGTGAAAATTGTTCCATAATGTTCCATTTCGTTTATTCTCGAACAATCTAGAAAGAATTTTTACACAAATATACCGGAAGTCGATGAAAACAATCAGCCTGAATTAGTATAAAAGAGAGACCAAATTCGACCCGAAAACACTTGAAACTTGAACTCCAGAACTGATGCATCACCCACGACACTGATCAACGCAGCTAAGGCGAAACCGAGAGGCGAGAAATCGACACAAGACCCGAAGAAAGGCTTTTCCCGTACATTGACAAACAGACTGACTTAACCTCAACAAGAATCTACGCCAAAGTGTTGCTGAAATAGAGCAGCGACACGGCAAATTTTAATAGAAATCACGCAGCCAGAACGTCAACGGCCCAGGAGGGACCAAAACTTTAAATAGAGAACGAATTCTGCTGTGTTCGCATAGACTGACTAACTTGACAATAATCCCCTTAACGTAAACAAACAAAACACCAAGCCTTTCTCTCGACACTGCATGGGAACCAGCGCTGCGGCGGCCAATTTCTGAATCAACACGAAACAGATGATTCGTAGTGGCGGCGTTTGAACGAGAATCTACTGCCAAACGTTTTTACAAAAAGTGCGGAAATAGTAAATGATCGCAATTTTGACTTAAAATAGATTCAGTGCACATATGAAGAGGCAAGATTGAAAAACTACCCGAGAGGAGTGTCTTGTGCGAGATTAATTATTCATTGGAACGTGAGTTACCAAAATTAAAGTCATTTTTTACCTGGTTACATTTATCACACAGTTGTACTACACATGCCACACACACCTTCAAATCACTTAATTTTTCTTGTAAAGCGTCTTATTGATATGTCTTGGTAGTTCAAAGGAGTCACGTCCTGAGAGTCAAGATTTTTTTTTCACGTATTAAACTCATGCTTTTCAACTGAGTAAAAAATTGAAAATACTAGCCGATACTTGATTGGATATATAAAATTGTCAATAATAATAATAATAATAACTTGTGATTTTTTTATTAACTCTGCAACTGTATAATTTTTTTATGAATGTTAGTCCTTCAGACGATTTGTTTGTTTTTGAAGAATCATTAAACTTACCTGATTTTTTCAAGCTAAACTGACTTGTTTATATTTTTTCATAGAAGCAAGATTTAAAAATTTTAATTTCTTTATTAATCACATTTCATTCTTGGAACAAACGATTCCAAGTGGCGCCCACAAAAAACATAGTATTAAGTTGTGTTACAGGACTACATCACCGCAGAGGATCCAGTCAACAGTAAGTAACAAAAAGTGCGCGGAGGTAACGCCCGACATTTTACAACACTTTTACACTACACCACTTTTTCTATTCGTTATAAATTGGCAGCCCAACTAGTGAGGCTTGAAAAAGACGAAACAAGCCCGGCAACTACCAACAGATCAAAATGCCGCAACCTAAGGGAAAAAAGGTGAAGAAGAATGTGGAACCCGAGTTAAGTGTGGAAGACGGAGAGGCAGTACAAATGGAGGAAACGGAATTAGAACCGCCTACACTAGAAATGGAAAGACCGGTACAAACGGCAGACGAATTAGAGGAGCAAACGGGAGAAGAACCCATACAAATGGTAGAACAAACAGAGAAACCCGAACCAGAAAAAATAACAGAGAGCGTTGACGCGAACATAATAACGATGATGTTCCAAATGCTGAGAAAAGAGAGACAGGAAGATAAGGAGGAAATAATCAAATCCTTGAAGGAAGATATGAACGAAAATACTAAAAAAAGTAATGAACTAATGTTCCAAAGGATGGAAGAAAATATGAACAGAAATAAGGAGAAATTAGATAAAAACATAGAATCTTTGAGGAAGGACATAACCGAGAAAATAGATGACAACGGGAAAAAACTGGAGATATTTCAGGAGGAGAATAAAAAAAGTATAGAGTCCCTGAAAAAAGAAATTAGCATAAAGTACGAAACAGTAAACAAAACGATCAATGATAATAAAATCGATAGTGACAGGAAGGTCGAAAACATGGAGAAACAGTTGGAAAGGTTACAGGAGGGAAACAATACACGTTTCGAAAATCTAGAGGAACAAACAGTAGAGACCAAACAAGATGTTAGAAATCTCGAAAACATGGTAAGGCAGAACCAAGACGCCATCATGCAGGAGGTGGGAGAAGTCCAGAAAGACGTTAGCGAGAGGATGCAGAAAACATATGACATCGCTAACAGGCTGGACGAACAAATAAAAACTAACAAAAATAGCATACTGGAAATAGACCAGAGAGAGAAGAACCTGCAGGAAAGATTAGAGGCGCTGAGAGACACGCCTATATTAAATACTCATACGTGTCATGGTGAAAACAGGGAAGTAATCAACTTCCAAAACTATCGACGAAACCCAATGGAATTTTTAGAGAGAATAGAGGAGTTTATTGGGAGAAATAGAGAAACAAGGTGGGACAGGATAAGGGAGATGCTAGACGAGACGTTTAAAAACACTAGGGATAACTGGTGGATAGCGGTACGACCCGAAATCACGAATTTAGCAGAGTTTAAACGCCAGTTCAAGGAGAAGTATTGGTCGGAGACTGCACAAAACAGGGTAAGAATGGACATATTCTATGGTAAATACGAAGCGTCCAATGGACAGTCCCCGACGTCTTATTTCCTAGGAAAGGTATGTTTAGCACGGAAGTTGATACCGCCGATCCCAGAAGAATGTTTGGTAAGGCAATTAGCCGGACATTACAGCTATGGTATCAAAGATGCCCAATTATACCAACAGCTCAGTAAAATAGCCGATCTGGCCAAATTATTAGAGAATTGTGAATCCACTGGGAGATTCCAGGATTACCAACCCCCCAATCGTAAGGTAGAATACAATAACAACAATAACGGACCAAACCGGAATGGAGGTGGAAACGGTAATAACCTGAACACAAATAGTCAGAACAATAATACCCCACCAAATGGCCGAAGTGATAACACTCAGGGTCCAAATAACCGCAACTATCCGGGACCAAACAGAGGTAATTACACCGGGAATAATTACGGTAGAAACTACCACCAGGGAAATAGTTATCGCGGAAATAACTATAGGGGAAATAATTATGGTCAACGTAATGGTTATCGTAACGGGGGAAACCAAGGAGGAGGCGATAGGAGAAACCAAAATGAATATAGACCCCAGGTAAATTATATAATGGCCGATAATCGACGACCATATCCACCCGATTTACCAAGTTACGGGTATATGACTCAACAGACGCGAGGTAACCAGGGTGATACGGTGAATAACCGTCAGCAGTTTTCAGAGGGTAGGAGTTGCGAACCACCCAGAAACGTAAATGACAACCAACAGGAGCCAAACGCTAACCAAAATAATAATGAGAATTGGGTAACAGTCCATGAAAATCCGGGTTTTTCATTACAGCATAATCAGGCAAGTAATGACGAAAGACCCCGAACAGTTCAGGTAAACCATATATTGGCAGAAACTAGCCGAGAACCAAATAATAACCCTAGAAATGAAAGTGAAATAGAGGATGAATTCTGCTATGCAGAAAAGATATGGCCCAAACATGTGGTGAGATGGTAAGGCCATGGATTAATCATCCAGAATAAATGTCATAGACCAGGCATTTGAAGGAGTAGAGGAGCTAAACATCGAAAGTCGGATATTGAGAAGAGAAGGAATTAAAAAGGAATGGGAATGATAAATAACGACATAATATAAGGATCACACAACCAAAAGGGGTTGAAATAATCAAAGTAATTAACCCAAACTGACAAATATAGACTCAAATATTATCAAACATAAAAACAATACCTACGAGGCAACTGACACGGTTAGTAACAAAGTAAAAGGCACGTATAACCAAACATCATTGAAAAAGTACCATTATTAAAAATCACAAGTCAAATACTCAATCAGTGACCAAGTACCATGATCAAAAACCCAAGTCAAATACAGCACCATTGAGAAGGTACCTTGACTAAACATGTTAACGTGAATTTTTCAACTTACCCAGAATTAGAAAGGAGGTAGAGATTATTAAATAAATATAAATATTATTGTATAATGATTATTGTTAATAAATATTGCGAGAAGGACACCTTACACCAAAGGCATAAAGATATATATAAAATATAGATTTATTTCCAATAGCCATGTCAACGTATATTTACCAGCTTACCCGTACTTAGAGAAGGAGAGAGATTATTATTAATAAATATTGCAAGAAGGACACCTTACACCAAAGGCATAAAGATATATATAAAATATAGATTTATTTCCAATAGCCATGTCAACGTATATTTACCAGCTTACCCGTACTTAGAGAAGGAGAGAGATTATTATTAATAAATATTGCGAGAAGGACACCTTACACCAAAGGCATAAAGATATATATAAAATATAGATTTATTTCCAATAGCCATGTCAACGTATATTTACCAGCTTACCCGTACTTAGAGAAGGAGAGAGATTATTACTAATAAATATTACGAGATGGACACTTAGTAAAGGAGAAAAGAAGGAGAAATACTGTCATATATTTAAATGGAAATGATAAATGAAAAAAAAAAAAAGGAAAAACAGTGTGTTACATAAGGAGGTAATGATGAATATGAATATAGCTATTAACATTGAATGATTTTAAACGATAATTTAACCTGCGGAGAACGATATATTAATATAATTGTGAATTAATCAGAAGAGTTTAAGAAAGGGAATTTATGTGTAGGAGCCTATGATCTTTGAATATTGTATTTTTTTTATTATTATTATTATTATTTGTTGCAAAGGTGCAATTATTATTTTCTGGACAGGGATGTGTTGCCTATGATTTCAGTAGTTATAGATAGGAAGGGCAGAGAATGTATGCCATAGCGAGCCACTCTGACTCCCAACCCTCTATGAAAGTTAGGGAATTGATAGGGAATTATATCAAAGATTAATTAATTAACATCAAGGTAAAAAGGAAAGGAATAGGTGATACGACAAAGAACGAAATAGGAATATTGAGTTGGATTAATATATTAAAGGAGTAGTACAGGAATTTAATTATAAGATAAAAGAATGAAATATAAAGAAGCTAATAAAAGGTTAATATAGAGATGATAATTTCATCAAAACCAAAGATATGTTTTTCAAAAATTATCAACTTTAACGGAGAGGCATATGTAACGTCACAGAACGTTCCATAAAGGAAATCATTTACATAGCAATTTATCATAAGAGGAAAGTGAGGTGAACAGTATCGAACCCAAGTAGTCCTAAAAATTGTGTAATATTGTCTATAATTATTTCTACCAACATGAAAAACGACCAAACTATGACTAAGACACAAACCCCATATATATTATTAAAGTGAATAACAGTGAAAAAACCATAAGACACTATAAGAGAGACGAATAATGTCAGAATCAACCAAAATGAAGTCATTAATTATTAAGTCTGAATAGAGTATTAAGAACTATTTTTTGTGAATGAATGGACATGATCCATTATTATATTATGTAATGTAAATAAAATAAATGTATTAAATGATTTAAATACATTATTAGAAAGAATCTAAGTTAAAATAAAAATTATATATTTGTTATGACAAAAAATATTAATGTGTTGGATTTGAGACCATACACCCAGATTTCATGAAAAAAATTAATTATTATCAGATTGAAATAAAAACTATATGTAATTGTCAAGCAGACAAAAGTGAACAATTTATCTTAAATAAAGAAAGCTGTCAAATGAATAAAAGTCAGTCGAAATAGCCAAAAACAGTATTAACTAAAAACATGTGGTTGGCATATAATATTGTATAATTTATGGATTTAATGTTGCCAAAATGCAACCAAATTGCATTAGAAAGTTGAAATATAATATAAAGCGACTATACTAATATATTTGACTAACTTTAACATTGTAATAGTCAAGTTAGCAAAATATTTACCTATACCATATATAGCTGGAGCCAATCAACCAGTACAAAAATAATCATATCTGGCTAAATATTTACAAAATGCTAACAAAAATAAAATAGAATGGTACAATACTTCAGTATACCTTAAAGAACGAACAAACTCAGTTGAAAATAAAGTCAATTATAAAAGAATTTAACTTATAAGAGTGAGATTTGTCACACTATGAAAAAGGACATCTCAAGACCAATCAATGATGCTATGTCATCCTGTGATAAAAATAATATATGTAAAGAGTAACCAGGTATCACAAAAGATAGACAATATAATAAACTCTGAGTGTACATTAGTGAAATACTACATATGTTAAAGAAAGAGACTAATCATTGTGCTATAACAGTGACAAAAATCTAGGCCATGGGCAGAGGCCATGTAAAATTGTAATTATATATGTATTACCTATGTTAAAATTTATTTGTTTTGTTGTAGGAAGGTAGTAATATTATATGTTCAGATTGTGGAAGGAACATAATAATTCCACAACAATTTTTGTTCTAAAAAGATTGAATTTTAATGACAACAACCAAGGTGAGAGTTGTATATTGTGTTACTTATTAGACTTAATTTAATTAAAAACCAATCATAATTAGTATCACTAGATTCAGTTGAAAACAGAGAATCTAAATGTAATAATGGCATACAAATTGTGAGTACTAATGTAAAACTGTTTGATAAATACCAGAGTAAATTTTTGAAATACCTTAGTATGAAGAATAAGAAATTCGTTCTAAAAGCTTCGACGGAAGTGAAAATTGTTCCATAATGTTCCATTTCGTTTATTCTCGAACAATCTAGAAAGAATTTTTACACAAATATACCGGAAGTCGATGAAAACAATCAGCCTGAATTAGTATAAAAGAGAGACCAAATTCGACCCGAAAACACTTGAAACTTGAACTCCAGAACTGATGCATCACCCACGACACTGATCAACGCAGCTAAGGCGAAACCGAGAGGCGAGAAATCGACACAAGACCCGAAGAAAGGCTTTTCCCGTACATTGACAAACAGACTGACTTAACCTCAACAAGAATCTACGCCAAAGTGTTGCTGAAATAGAGCAGCGACACGGCAAATTTTAATAGAAATCACGCAGCCAGAACGTCAACGGCCCAGGAGGGACCAAAACTTTAAATAGAGAACGAATTCTGCTGTGTTCGCATAGACTGACTAACTTGACAATAATCCCCTTAACGTAAACAAACAAAACACCAAGCCTTTCTCTCGACACTGCATGGGCACCAGCGCTGCGGCGGCCAATTTCTGAATCAACACGAAACAGATGATTCGTAGTGGCGGCGTTTGAACGAGAATCTACTGCCAAACGTTTTTACAAAAAGTGCGGAAATAGTAAATGATCGCAATTTTGACTTAAAATAGATTCAGTGCACATATGAAGAGGCAAGATTGAAAAACTACCCGAGAGGAGTGTCTTGTGCGAGATTAATTATTCATTGGAACGTGAGTTACCAAAATTAAAGTCATTTTTTACCTGGTTACATTTATCACACAGTTGTACTACACATGCCACACACACCTTCAAATCACTTAATTTTTCTTGTAAAGCGTCTTATTGATATGTCTTGGTAGTTCAAAGGAGTCACGTCCTGAGAGTCAAGATTTTTTTTTCACGTATTAAACTCATGCTTTTCAACTGAGTAAAAAATTGAAAATACTAGCCGATACTTGATTGGATATATAAAATTGTCAATAATAATAATAATAATAACTTGTGATTTTTTTATTAACTCTGCAACTGTATAATTTTTTTATGAATGTTAGTCCTTCAGACGATTTGTTTGTTTTTGAAGAATCATTAAACTTACCTGATTTTTTCAAGCTAAACTGACTTGTTTATATTTTTTCATAGAAGCAAGATTTAAAAATTTTAATTTCTTTATTAATCACATTTCATTCTTGGAACAAACGATTCCAAGTGGCGCCCACAAAAAACATAGTATTAAGTTGTGTTACAGGACTACATCACCGCAGAGGATCCAGTCAACAGTAAGTAACAAAAAGTGCGCGGAGGTAACGCCCGACATTTTACAACACTTTTACACTACACCACTTTTTCTATTCGTTATAAATTGGCAGCCCAACTAGTGAGGCTTGAAAAAGACGAAACAAGCCCGGCAACTACCAACAGATCAAAATGCCGCAACCTAAGGGAAAAAAGGTGAAGAAGAATGTGGAACCCGAGTTAAGTGTGGAAGACGGAGAGGCAGTACAAATGGAGGAAACGGAATTAGAACCGCCTACACTAGAAATGGAAAGACCGGTACAAACGGCAGACGAATTAGAGGAGCAAACGGGAGAAGAACCCATACAAATGGTAGAACAAACAGAGAAACCCGAACCAGAAAAAATAACAGAGAGCGTTGACGCGAACATAATAACGATGATGTTCCAAATGCTGAGAAAAGAGAGACAGGAAGATAAGGAGGAAATAATCAAATCCTTGAAGGAAGATATGAACGAAAATACTAAAAAAAGTAATGAACTAATGTTCCAAAGGATGGAAGAAAATATGAACAGAAATAAGGAGAAATTAGATAAAAACATAGAATCTTTGAGGAAGGACATAACCGAGAAAATAGATGACAACGGGAAAAAACTGGAGATATTTCAGGAGGAGAATAAAAAAAGTATAGAGTCCCTGAAAAAAGAAATTAGCATAAAGTACGAAACAGTAAACAAAACGATCAATGATAATAAAATCGATAGTGACAGGAAGGTCGAAAACATGGAGAAACAGTTGGAAAGGTTACAGGAGGGAAACAATACACGTTTCGAAAATCTAGAGGAACAAACAGTAGAGACCAAACAAGATGTTAGAAATCTCGAAAACATGGTAAGGCAGAACCAAGACGCCATCATGCAGGAGGTGGGAGAAGTCCAGAAAGACGTTAGCGAGAGGATGCAGAAAACATATGACATCGCTAACAGGCTGGACGAACAAATAAAAACTAACAAAAATAGCATACTGGAAATAGACCAGAGAGAGAAGAACCTGCAGGAAAGATTAGAGGCGCTGAGAGACACGCCTATATTAAATACTCATACGTGTCATGGTGAAAACAGGGAAGTAATCAACTTCCAAAACTATCGACGAAACCCAATGGAATTTTTAGAGAGAATAGAGGAGTTTATTGGGAGAAATAGAGAAACAAGGTGGGACAGGATAAGGGAGATGCTAGACGAGACGTTTAAAAACACTAGGGATAACTGGTGGATAGCGGTACGACCCGAAATCACGAATTTAGCAGAGTTTAAACGCCAGTTCAAGGAGAAGTATTGGTCGGAGACTGCACAAAACAGGGTAAGAATGGACATATTCTATGGTAAATACGACGCGTCCAATGGACAGTCCCCGACGTCTTATTTCCTAGGAAAGGTATGTTTAGCACGGAAGTTGATACCGCCGATCCCAGAAGAATGTTTGGTAAGGCAATTAGCCGGACATTACAGCTATGGTATCAAAGATGCCCAATTATACCAACAGCTCAGTAAAATAGCCGATCTGGCCAAATTATTAGAGAATTGTGAATCCACTGGGAGATTCCAGGATTACCAACCCCCCAATCGTAAGGTAGAATACAATAACAACAATAACGGACCAAACCGGAATGGAGGTGGAAACGGTAATAACCTGAACACAAATAGTCAGAACAATAATACCCCACCAAATGGCCGAAGTGATAACACTCAGGGTCCAAATAACCGCAACTATCCGGGACCAAACAGAGGTAATTACACCGGGAATAATTACGGTAGAAACTACCACCAGGGAAATAGTTATCGCGGAAATAACTATAGGGGAAATAATTATGGTCAACGTAATGGTTATCGTAACGGGGGAAACCAAGGAGGAGGCGATAGGAGAAACCAAAATGAATATAGACCCCAGGTAAATTATATAATGGCCGATAATCGACGACCATATCCACCCGATTTACCAAGTTACGGGTATATGACTCAACAGACGCGAGGTAACCAGGGTGATACGGTGAATAACCGTCAGCAGTTTTCAGAGGGTAGGAGTTGCGAACCACCCAGAAACGTAAATGACAACCAACAGGAGCCAAACGCTAACCAAAATAATAATGAGAATTGGGTAACAGTCCATGAAAATCCGGGTTTTTCATTACAGCATAATCAGGCAAGTAATGACGAAAGACCCCGAACAGTTCAGGTAAACCATATATTGGCAGAAACTAGCCGAGAACCAAATAATAACCCTAGAAATGAAAGTGAAATAGAGGATGAATTCTGCTATGCAGAAAAGATATGGCCCAAACATGTGGTGAGATGGTAAGGCCATGGATTAATCATCCAGAATAAATGTCATAGACCAGGCATTTGAAGGAGTAGAGGAGCTAAACATCGAAAGTCGGATATTGAGAAGAGAAGGAATTAAAAAGGAATGGGAATGATAAATAACGACATAATATAAGGATCACACAACCAAAAGGGGTTGAAATAATCAAAGTAATTAACCCAAACTGACAAATATAGACTCAAATATTATCAAACATAAAAACAATACCTACGAGGCAACTGACACGGTTAGTAACAAAGTAAAAGGCACGTATAACCAAACATCATTGAAAAAGTACCATTATTAAAAATCACAAGTCAAATACTCAATCAGTGACCAAGTACCATGATCAAAAACCCAAGTCAAATACAGCACCATTGAGAAGGTACCTTGACTAAACATGTTAACGTGAATTTTTCAACTTACCCAGAATTAGAAAGGAGGTAGAGATTATTAAATAAATATAAATATTATTGTATAATGATTATTGTTAATAAATATTGCGAGAAGGACACCTTACACCAAAGGCATAAAGATATATATAAAATATAGATTTATTTCCAATAGCCATGTCAACGTATATTTACCAGCTTACCCGTACTTAGAGAAGGAGAGAGATTATTATTAATAAATATTGCAAGAAGGACACCTTACACCAAAGGCATAAAGATATATATAAAATATAGATTTATTTCCAATAGCCATGTCAACGTATATTTACCAGCTTACCCGTACTTAGAGAAGGAGAGAGATTATTATTAATAAATATTGCGAGAAGGACACCTTACACCAAAGGCATAAAGATATATATAAAATATAGATTTATTTCCAATAGCCATGTCAACGTATATTTACCAGCTTACCCGTACTTAGAGAAGGAGAGAGATTATTACTAATAAATATTACGAGATGGACACTTAGTAAAGGAGAAAAGAAGGAGAAATACTGTCATATATTTAAATGGAAATGATAAATGAAAAAAAAAAAAGGAAAAACAGTGTGTTACATAAGGAGGTAATGATGAATATGAATATAGCTATTAACATTGAATGATTTTAAACGATAATTTAACCTGCGGAGAACGATATATTAATATAATTGTGAATTAATCAGAAGAGTTTAAGAAAGGGAATTTATGTGTAGGAGCCTATGATCTTTGAATATTGTATTTTTTTTATTATTATTATTATTATTTGTTGCAAAGGTGCAATTATTATTTTCTGGACAGGGATGTGTTGCCTATGATTTCAGTAGTTATAGATAGGAAGGGCAGAGAATGTATGCCATAGCGAGCCACTCTGACTCCCAACCCTCTATGAAAGTTAGGGAATTGATAGGGAATTATATCAAAGATTAATTAATTAACATCAAGGTAAAAAGGAAAGGAATAGGTGATACGACAAAGAACGAAATAGGAATATTGAGTTGGATTAATATATTAAAGGAGTAGTACAGGAATTTAATTATAAGATAAAAGAATGAAATATAAAGAAGCTAATAAAAGGTTAATATAGAGATGATAATTTCATCAAAACCAAAGATATGTTTTTCAAAAATTATCAACTTTAACGGAGAGGCATATGTAACGTCACAGAACGTTCCATAAAGGAAATCATTTACATAGCAATTTATCATAAGAGGAAAGTGAGGTGAACAGTATCGAACCCAAGTAGTCCTAAAAATTGTGTAATATTGTCTATAATTATTTCTACCAACATGAAAAACGACCAAACTATGACTAAGACACAAACCCCATATATATTATTAAAGTGAATAACAGTGAAAAAACCATAAGACACTATAAGAGAGACGAATAATGTCAGAATCAACCAAAATGAAGTCATTAATTATTAAGTCTGAATAGAGTATTAAGAACTATTTTTTGTGAATGAATGGACATGATCCATTATTATATTATGTAATGTAAATAAAATAAATGTATTAAATGATTTAAATACATTATTAGAAAGAATCTAAGTTAAAATAAAAATTATATATTTGTTATGACAAAAAATATTAATGTGTTGGATTTGAGACCATACACCCAGATTTCATGAAAAAAATTAATTATTATCAGATTGAAATAAAAACTATATGTAATTGTCAAGCAGACAAAAGTGAACAATTTATCTTAAATAAAGAAAGCTGTCAAATGAATAAAAGTCAGTCGAAATAGCCAAAAACAGTATTAACTAAAAACATGTGGTTGGCATATAATATTGTATAATTTATGGATTTAATGTTGCCAAAATGCAACCAAATTGCATTAGAAAGTTGAAATATAATATAAAGCGACTATACTAATATATTTGACTAACTTTAACATTGTAATAGTCAAGTTAGCAAAATATTTACCTATACCATATATAGCTGGAGCCAATCAACCAGTACAAAAATAATCATATCTGGCTAAATATTTACAAAATGCTAACAAAAATAAAATAGAATGGTACAATACTTCAGTATACCTTAAAGAACGAACAAACTCAGTTGAAAATAAAGTCAATTATAAAAGAATTTAACTTATAAGAGTGAGATTTGTCACACTATGAAAAAGGACATCTCAAGACCAATCAATGATGCTATGTCATCCTGTGATAAAAATAATATATGTAAAGAGTAACCAGGTATCACAAAAGATAGACAATATAATAAACTCTGAGTGTACATTAGTGAAATACTACATATGTTAAAGAAAGAGACTAATCATTGTGCTATAACAGTGACAAAAATCTAGGCCATGGGCAGAGGCCATGTAAAATTGTAATTATATATGTATTACCTATGTTAAAATTTATTTGTTTTGTTGTAGGAAGGTAGTAATATTATATGTTCAGATTGTGGAAGGAACATAATAATTCCACAACAATTTTTGTTCTAAAAAGATTGAATTTTAATGACAACAACCAAGGTGAGAGTTGTATATTGTGTTACTTATTAGACTTAATTTAATTAAAAACCAATCATAATTAGTATCACTAGATTCAGTTGAAAACAGAGAATCTAAATGTAATAATGGCATACAAATTGTGAGTACTAATGTAAAACTGTTTGATAAATACCAGAGTAAATTTTTGAAATATCCTTAGTATGAAGAATAAGAAATTCGTTCTAAAAGCTTCGACGGAAGTGAAAATTGTTCCATAATGTTCCATTTCGTTTATTCTCGAACAATCTAGAAAGAATTTTTACACAAATATACCGGAAGTCGATGAAAACAATCAGCCTGAATTAGTATAAAAGAGAGACCAAATTCGACCCGAAAACACTTGAAACTTGAACTCCAGAACTGATGCATCACCCACGACACTGATCAACGCAGCTAAGGCGAAACCGAGAGGCGAGAAATCGACACAAGACCCGAAGAAAGGCTTTTCCCGTACATTGACAAACAGACTGACTTAACCTCAACAAGAATCTACGCCAAAGTGTTGCTGAAATAGAGCAGCGACACGGCAAATTTTAATAGAAATCACGCAGCCAGAACGTCAACGGCCCAGGAGGGACCAAAACTTTAAATAGAGAACGAATTCTGCTGTGTTCGCATAGACTGACTAACTTGACAATAATCCCCTTAACGTAAACAAACAAAACACCAAGCCTTTCTCTCGACACTGCATGGGAACCAGCGCTGCGGCGGCCAATTTCTGAATCAACACGAAACAGATGATTCGTAGTGGCGGCGTTTGAACGAGAATCTACTGCCAAACGTTTTTACAAAAAGTGCGGAAATAGTAAATGATCGCAATTTTGACTTAAAATAGATTCAGTGCACATATGAAGAGGCAAGATTGAAAAACTACCCGAGAGGAGTGTCTTGTGCGAGATTAATTATTCATTGGAACGTGAGTTACCAAAATTAAAGTCATTTTTTACCTGGTTACATTTATCACACAGTTGTACTACACATGCCACACACACCTTCAAATCACTTAATTTTTCTTGTAAAGCGTCTTATTGATATGTCTTGGTAGTTCAAAGGAGTCACGTCCTGAGAGTCAAGATTTTTTTTTCACGTATTAAACTCATGCTTTTCAACTGAGTAAAAAATTGAAAATACTAGCCGATACTTGATTGGATATATAAAATTGTCAATAATAATAATAATAATAACTTGTGATTTTTTTATTAACTCTGCAACTGTATAATTTTTTTATGAATGTTAGTCCTTCAGACGATTTGTTTGTTTTTGAAGAATCATTAAACTTACCTGATTTTTTCAAGCTAAACTGACTTGTTTATATTTTTTCATAGAAGCAAGATTTAAAAATTTTAATTTCTTTATTAATCACATTTCATTCTTGGAACAAACGATTCCAAGTGGCGCCCACAAAAAACATAGTATTAAGTTGTGTTACAGGACTACATCACCGCAGAGGATCCAGTCAACAGTAAGTAACAAAAAGTGCGCGGAGGTAACGCCCGACATTTTACAACACTTTTACACTACACCACTTTTTCTATTCGTTATAAATTGGCAGCCCAACTAGTGAGGCTTGAAAAAGACGAAACAAGCCCGGCAACTACCAACAGATCAAAATGCCGCAACCTAAGGGAAAAAAGGTGAAGAAGAATGTGGAACCCGAGTTAAGTGTGGAAGACGGAGAGGCAGTACAAATGGAGGAAACGGAATTAGAACCGCCTACACTAGAAATGGAAAGACCGGTACAAACGGCAGACGAATTAGAGGAGCAAACGGGAGAAGAACCCATACAAATGGTAGAACAAACAGAGAAACCCGAACCAGAAAAAATAACAGAGAGCGTTGACGCGAACATAATAACGATGATGTTCCAAATGCTGAGAAAAGAGAGACAGGAAGATAAGGAGGAAATAATCAAATCCTTGAAGGAAGATATGAACGAAAATACTAAAAAAAGTAATGAACTAATGTTCCAAAGGATGGAAGAAAATATGAACAGAAATAAGGAGAAATTAGATAAAAACATAGAATCTTTGAGGAAGGACATAACCGAGAAAATAGATGACAACGGGAAAAAACTGGAGATATTTCAGGAGGAGAATAAAAAAAGTATAGAGTCCCTGAAAAAAGAAATTAGCATAAAGTACGAAACAGTAAACAAAACGATCAATGATAATAAAATCGATAGTGACAGGAAGGTCGAAAACATGGAGAAACAGTTGGAAAGGTTACAGGAGGGAAACAATACACGTTTCGAAAATCTAGAGGAACAAACAGTAGAGACCAAACAAGATGTTAGAAATCTCGAAAACATGGTAAGGCAGAACCAAGACGCCATCATGCAGGAGGTGGGAGAAGTCCAGAAAGACGTTAGCGAGAGGATGCAGAAAACATATGACATCGCTAACAGGCTGGACGAACAAATAAAAACTAACAAAAATAGCATACTGGAAATAGACCAGAGAGAGAAGAACCTGCAGGAAAGATTAGAGGCGCTGAGAGACACGCCTATATTAAATACTCATACGTGTCATGGTGAAAACAGGGAAGTAATCAACTTCCAAAACTATCGACGAAACCCAATGGAATTTTTAGAGAGAATAGAGGAGTTTATTGGGAGAAATAGAGAAACAAGGTGGGACAGGATAAGGGAGATGCTAGACGAGACGTTTAAAAACACTAGGGATAACTGGTGGATAGCGGTACGACCCGAAATCACGAATTTAGCAGAGTTTAAACGCCAGTTCAAGGAGAAGTATTGGTCGGAGACTGCACAAAACAGGGTAAGAATGGACATATTCTATGGTAAATACGACGCGTCCAATGGACAGTCCCCGACGTCTTATTTCCTAGGAAAGGTATGTTTAGCACGGAAGTTGATACCGCCGATCCCAGAAGAATGTTTGGTAAGGCAATTAGCCGGACATTACAGCTATGGTATCAAAGATGCCCAATTATACCAACAGCTCAGTAAAATAGCCGATCTGGCCAAATTATTAGAGAATTGTGAATCCACTGGGAGATTCCAGGATTACCAACCCCCCAATCGTAAGGTAGAATACAATAACAACAATAACGGACCAAACCGGAATGGAGGTGGAAACGGTAATAACCTGAACACAAATAGTCAGAACAATAATACCCCACCAAATGGCCGAAGTGATAACACTCAGGGTCCAAATAACCGCAACTATCCGGGACCAAACAGAGGTAATTACACCGGGAATAATTACGGTAGAAACTACCACCAGGGAAATAGTTATCGTGGAAATAACTATAGGGGAAATAATTATGGTCAACGTAATGGTTATCGTAACGGGGGAAACCAAGGAGGAGGCGATAGGAGAAACCAAAATGAATATAGACCGCAGGTAAATTATATAATGGCCGATAATCGACGACCATATCCACCCGATTTACCAAGTTACGGGTATATGACTCAACAGACGCGAGGTAACCAGGGTGATACGGCGAATATCCGTCAGCAGTTTTCAGAGGGTAGGAGTTGCGAACCACCCAGAAACGTAAATGACAACCAACAGGAGCCAAACGCTAACCAAAATAATAATGAGAATTGGGTAACAGTCCATGAAAATCCGGGTTTTTCATTACAGCATAATCAGGCAAGTAATGACGAAAGACCCCGAACAGTTCAGGTAAACCATATATTGGCAGAAACTAGCCGAGAACCAAATAATAACCCTAGAAATGAAAGTGAAATAGAGGATGAATTCCGCTATGCAGAAAAGATATGGCCCAAACATGTGGTGAGATGGTAAGGCCATGGATTAATCATCCAGAATAAATGTCATAGACCAGGCATTTGAAGGAGTAGAGGAGCTAAACATCGAAAGTCGGATATTGAGAAGAGAAGGAATTAAAAAGGAATGGGAATGATAAATAACGACATAATATAAGGATCACACAACCAAAAGGGGTTGAAATAATTAAAGTAATTAACCCAAACTGACAAATAAAAACTCAAATATTATCAAACATAAAAACAATACCTACGAGGCAACTGACACGGTTAGTAACAAAGTAAAAGGCACGTATAACCAAACATCATTGAAAAAGTACCATGATTAAAAATCACAAGTCAAATACTCAATCAGTGACCAAGTACCATGATCAAAAACCCAAGTCAAATACAGCACCATTGAGAAGGTACCTTGACTAAACATGTTAACGTGAATTTTTCAACTTACCCAGAATTAGAAAGGAGGTAGAGATTATTAAATAAATATAAATATTATTGTATAATGATTATTGTTAATAAATATTGCGAGAAGGACACCTTACACCAAAGGCATAAAGATATATATAAAATATAGATTTATTTCCAATAGCCATGTCAACGTATATTTACCAGCTTACCCGTACTTAGAGAAGGAGAGAGATTATTACTAATAAATATTACGAGATGGACACTTAGTAAAGGAGAAAAGAAGGAGAAATACTGTCATATATTTAAATGGAAATGATAAATGAAAAAAAAAAAAGGGAAAACAGTGTGTTACATAAGGAGGTAATGATGAATATGAATATAGCTATTAACATTGAATGATTTTAAACGATAATTTAACCTGCGGAGAACGATATATTAATATAATTGTGAATTAATCAGAAGAGTTTAAGAAAGGGAATTTATGTGTAGGAGCCTATGATCTTTGAATATTGTATTTTTTTTATTATTATTATTATTATTTGTTGCAAAGGTGCAATTATTATTTTCTGGACAGGGATGTGTTGCCTCTGATTTCAGTAGTTATAGATAGGAAGGGCAGAGAATGTATGCCATAGCGAGCCACTCTGACTCCCAACCCTCTATGAAAGTTAGGGAATTGATAGGGAATTATATCAAAGATTAATTAATTAACATCAAGGTAAAAAGGAAAGGAATAGGTGATACGACAAAGAACGAAATAGGAATATTGAGTTGGATTAATATATTAAAGGAGTAGTACAGGAATTTAATTATAAGATAAAAGAATGAAATATAAAGAAGCTAATAAAAGGTTAATATAGAGATGATAATTTCATCAAAACCAAAGATATGTTTTTCAAAAATTATCAACTTTAACGGAGAGGCATATCTAACGTCACAGAACGTTCCATAAAGGAAATCATTTACATAGCAATTTATCATAAGAGGAAAGTGAGGTGAACAGTATCGAACCCAAGTAGTCCTAAAAAATTGTGTAATCTATATCTATAAAAATGAATGTTTGTTTCTTTCTTTCTTTCTTTGTCCCGTATGCGTTCCTATACCATTCATCCGATTGCGATGAAACTTCGGTGAGTTGTTGTGCGCACGCCCGCGAAGGTTTATAAATTTTTTTTGATGGGGTCCTATGGGGGGTTCTTGGGGTCTTCCACATCTCCTCCTAAACCACTGGACCGATTTCAACCAAACTTGGCACAAATATTTTATGCAACGGGAGAACCAACATAGGGTAGGTGTTTTTTCGATGGGGTCCTTTGGGGGGTCCTTTGGGGTCTTCCACATCTCCTCCTAAACCACTGGACCGATTTCAACCAAACTTGGCACAAATATTTTACGCAACGGGAGAACCAACATAGGATAGGTGTTTTTTTCGACGGGGTCCATTGGGGGGTCCTTTGGGGTCTTCCACATCTCCTCCTAAACCACTGGACCGATTTCAACCAAACTTGGCACAAATATTTTACGCAACGGGAGAACCAACATAGGATATGTGTTTTTTCGATATGATCCTTCGGGGGTCCTTTTGGGGGTCCTTTGGGGTCTTTCACATCTCCTCCTAAACCACTGGACCGATTTCAACCAAACACGGCACAAATATTTTACGCAAAGGGAGAACCAACATAGGATAGGTGTTTTTTCAATGGGGTTCTTTTGGGGGTTCTTTGGGGTCTTCCACATCTCCTCCTAAACCACTGGACCGATTTCAACCAAACTTGGCACAAATATTTTACGCAATGGGAGAACCAACATAGGATATGTGTTTTTTCGATATGATACTTCGGGGGGTCCTTTGGGGTCTTCCACATCTCCTCCTAAACCACTGGACCGATTTCAACCAAACTTGGCACAAATATTTTACGCAAAGGGAGAACCAACATAGGATAGGTGTTTTTTCGATGGGGTTCTTTTGGGGGTTCTTTGGGGTCTTCCACATCTCCTCCTAAACCACTGGACCGATTTCAACCAAACTTGGCACAAATATTTTACGCAACGGGAGAACCAACATAGGACAGGTGTTTTTTCGATACGATCCTCTGGGGGGTCCTTTGGAGTCTTAAAAAACTAACTTATTAGATCTGGTTACTATGGCAACCCAATGGAATAGATTCTGTTCTAAATATATTATCGCATTAAATTGAAGACCACGCGAATGAAGTTTTTATATATTATATATATATAAACACTTTCTTTCTTTGAGTGGCATTGCAACGCATGCCGAGTACTCGCTAGTATGGTCTATAATTATTTCTACCAACATGAAAAACGACCAAACTACGACTAAGACACAAACCCCATATATATTATTAAAGTGAATAACAGTGAAAAAACCATAAGACACTATAAGAGAGACGAATAATGTCAGAATCAACCAAAATGAAGTCATTAATTATTAAGTCTGAATAGAGTATTAAGAACTATTTTTTGTGAATGAATGGACATGATCCATTATTATATTATGTAATGTAAATAAAATAAATGTATTAAATGATTTAAATACATTATTAGAAAGAATCTACGTTAAAATAAAAATTATATATTTGTTATGACAAAAAATATTAATGTGTTGGATTTGAGACCATACACCCAGATTTCATGAAAAAAATTAATTATTATCAGATTGAAATAAAAACTATATGTAATTGTCAAGCAGACAAAAGTGAACAATTTATCTTAAATAAAGAAAGCTGTCAAATGAATAAAAGTCAGTCGAAATAGCCAAAAACAGTATTAACTAAAAACATGTGGTTGGCATATAATATTGTATAATTTATGGATTTAATGTTGCCAAAATGCAACCAAATTGCATTAGAAAGTTGAAATATAATATAAAGCGACTATACTAATATATTTGACTAACTTTAACATTGTAATAGTCAAGTTAGCAAAATATTTACCTATACCATATATAGCTGGAGCCAATCAACCAGTACAAAAATAATCATATCTGGCTAAATATTTACAAAATGCTAACAAAAATAAAATAGAATGGTACAATACTTCAGTATACCTTAAAGAACGAACAAACTCAGTTGAAAATAAAGTCAATTATAAAAGAATTTAACTTATAAGAGTGAGATTTGTCACACTATGAAAAAGGACATCTCAAGACCAATCAATGATGCTATGTCATCCTGTGATAAAAATAATATATGTAAAGAGTAACCAGGTATCACAAAAGATAGACAATATAATAAACTCTGAGTGTACATTAGTGAAATACTACATATGTTAAAGAAAGAGACTAATCATTGTGCTATAACAGTGACAAAAATCTAGGCCATGGGCAGAGGCCATGTAAAATTGTAATTATATATGTATTACCTATGTTAAAATTTATTTGTTTTGTTGTAGGAAGGTAGTAATATTATATGTTCAGATTGTGGAAGGAACATAATAATTCCACAACAATTTTTGTTCTAAAAGGATTGAATTTTAATGACAACAACCAAGGTGAGAGTTGTATATTGTGTTACTTATTAGACTTAATTTAATTAAAAACCAATCATAATTAGTATCACTAGATTCAGTTGAAAACAGAGAATCTAAATGTAATAATGGCATACAAATTGTGAGTACTAATGTAAAACTGTTTGATAAATACCAGAGTAAATTTTTGAAATATCCTTAGTATGAAGAATAAGAAATTCGTTCTAAAAGCTTCGACGGAAGTGAAAATTGTTCCATAATGTTCCATTTCGTTTATTCTCGAACAATCTAGAAAGAATTTTTACACAAATATACCGGAAGTCGATGAAAACAATCAGCCTGAATTAGTATAACAGAGAGACCAAATTCGACCCGAAAACACTTGAAACTTGAACTCCAGAACTGATGCATCACCCACGACACTGATCAACGCAGCTAAGGCGAAACCGAGAGGCGAGAAATCGACACAAGACCCGAAGGAAGGCTTTTCCCGTACATTGACAAACAGACTGACTTAACCTCAACAAGAATCTACGCCAAAGTGTTGCTGAAATAGAGCAGCGACACGGCAAATTTTAATAGAAATCACGCAGCCAGAACGTCAACGGCCCAGGAGGGACCAAAACTTTAAATAGAGAACGAATTCTGCTGTGTTCGCATAGACTGACTAACTTGACAATAATCCCCTTAACGTAAACAAACAAAACACCAAGCCTTTCTCTCGACACTGCATGGGAACCAGCGCTGCGGCGGCCAATTTCTGAATCAACGCGAAACAGATGATTCGTAGTGGCGGCGTTTGAACGAGAATCTACTGCCAAACATTTTTACAAAAAGTGCGGAAATAGTAAATGATCGCAATTTTGACTTAAAATAGATTCAGTGCACATATGAAGAGGCGAGATTGAAAAACTACCCGAGAGGAGTGTCTTGTGCGAGATTAATTATTCATTGGAACGTGAGTTACCAAAATTAAAGTCATTTTTTACCTGGTTACATTTATCACACAGTTGTACTACACATGCCACACACACCTTCAAATCACTTAATTTTTCTTGTAAAGCGTCTTATTGATATGTCTTGGTAGTTCAAAGGAGTCACGTCCTGAGAGTCAAGATTTTTTTTCACGTATTAAACTCATGCTTTTCAACTGAGTAAAAAATTGAAAATACTAGCCGATACTTGATTGGATATATAAAATTGTCAATAATAATAATAATAATAACTTGTGATTTTTTTTGTTAACTCTGCAACTGTATAATTTTTTTATGAATGTTAGTCCTTCAGACGATTTGTTTGTTTTTGAAGAATCATTAAACTTACCTGATTTTTTCAAGCTAAACTGACTTGTTTATATTTTTTCATAGAAGCAAGATTTAAAAATTTTAATTTCTTTATTAATCACATTTCATTCTTGGAACAAACGATTCCAAGTGGCACCCACAAAAAACATAGTATTAAGTTGTGTTACAGGACTACATCACCGCAGAGGATCCAGTCAACAGTAAGTAACAAAAAGTGCGCGGAGGTAACGCCCGACATTTTACAACACTTTTACACTACACCACTTTTTCTATTCGTTATAAATTGGCAGCCCAACTAGTGAGGCTTGAAAAAGACGAAACAAGCCCGGCAACTACCAACAGATCAAAATGCCGCAACCTAAGGGAAAAAAGGTGAAGAAGAATGTGGAACCCGAGTTAAGTGTGGAAGACGGAGAGGCAGTACAAATGGAGGAAACGGAATTAGAACCGCCTACACTAGAAATGGAAAGACCGGTACAAACGGCAGACGAATTAGAGGAGCAAACGGGAGAAGAACCCATACAAATGGTAGAACAAACAGAGAAACCCGAACCAGAAAAAATAACAGAGAGCGTTGACGCGAACGTAATAATGATGATGTTCCAAACGCTGAGAAAAGAGAGACAGGAAGATAAGGAGGAAATAATCAAATCCTTGAAGGAAGATATGAACGAAAATACTAAAAAAAGTAATGAACTAATGTTCCAAAGGATGGAAGAAAATATGAACAGAAATAAGGAGAAATTAGATAAAAACATAGAATCTTTGAGGAAGGACATAACCGAGAAAATAGATGACAACGGGAAAAAACTGGAGATATTTCAGGAGGAGAATAAAAAAAGTATAGAGTCCCTGAAAAAAGAAATTAGCATAAAGTACGAAACAGTAAACAAAACGATCAATGATAATAAAATCGATAGTGACAGGAAGGTCGAAAACATGGAGAAACAGTTGGAAAGGTTACAGGAGGGAAACAATACACGTTTCGAAAATCTAGAGGAACAAACAGTAGAGACCAAACAAGATGTTAGAAATCTCGAAAACATGGTAAGGCAGAACCAAGACGCCATCATGCAGGAGGTGGGAGAAGTCCAGAAAGACGTTAGCGAGAGGATGCAGAAAACATATGACATCGCTAACAGGCTGGACGAACAAATAAAAACTAACAAAAATAGCATACTGGAAATAGACCAGAGAGAGAAGAACCTGCAGGAAAGATTAGAGGCGCTGAGAGACACGCCTATATTAAATACTCATACGTGTCATGGTGAAAACAGGGAAGTAATCAACTTCCAAAACTATCGACGAAACCCAATGGAATTTTTAGAGAGAATAGAGGAGTTTATTGGGAGAAATAGAGAAACAAGGTGGGACAGGATAAGGGAGATGCTAGACGAGACGTTTAAAAACACTAGGGATAACTGGTGGATAGCGGTACGACCCGAAATCACGAATTTAGCAGAGTTTAAACGCCAGTTCAAGGAGAAGTATTGGTCGGAGACTGCACAAAACAGGGTAAGAATGGACATATTCTATGGTAAATACGACGCGTCCAATGGACAGTCCCCGACGTCTTATTTCCTAGGAAAGGTATGTTTAGCACGGAAGTTGATACCGCCGATCCCAGAAGAATGTTTGGTAAGGCAATTAGCCGGACATTACAGCTATGGTATCAAAGATGCCCAATTATACCAACAGCTCAGTAAAATAGCCGATCTGGCCAAATTATTAGAGAATTGTGAATCCACTGGGAGATTCCAGGATTACCAACCCCCCAATCGTAAGGTAGAATACAATAACAACAATAACGGACCAAACCGGAATGGAGGTGGAAACGGTAATAACCTGAACACAAATAGTCAGAACAATAATACCCCACCAAATGGCCGAAGTGATAACACTCAGGGTCCAAATAACCGCAACTATCCGGGACCAAACAGAGGTAATTACACCGGGAATAATTACGGTAGAAACTACCACCAGGGAAATAGTTATCGTGGAAATAACTATAGGGGAAATAATTATGGTCAACGTAATGGTTATCGTAACGGGGGAAACCAAGGAGGAGGCGATAGGAGAAACCAAAATGAATATAGACCGCAGGTAAATTATATAATGGCCGATAATCGACGACCATATCCACCCGATTTACCAAGTTACGGGTATATGACTCAACAGACGCGAGGTAACCAGGGTGATACGGCGAATATCCGTCAGCAGTTTTCAGAGGGTAGGAGTTGCGAACCACCCAGAAACGTAAATGACAACCAACAGGAGCCAAACGCTAACCAAAATAATAATGAGAATTGGGTAACAGTCCATGAAAATCCGGGTTTTTCATTACAGCATAATCAGGCAAGTAATGACGAAAGACCCCGAACAGTTCAGGTAAACCATATATTGGCAGAAACTAGCCGAGAACCAAATAATAACCCTAGAAATGAAAGTGAAATAGAGGATGAATTCCGCTATGCAGAAAAGATATGGCCCAAACATGTGGTGAGATGGTAAGGCCATGGATTAATCATCCAGAATAAATGTCATAGACCAGGCATTTGAAGGAGTAGAGGAGCTAAACATCGAAAGTCGGATATTGAGAAGAGAAGGAATTAAAAAGGAATGGGAATGATAAATAACGACATAATATAAGGATCACACAACCAAAAGGGGTTGAAATAATTAAAGTAATTAACCCAAACTGACAAATAAAAACTCAAATATTATCAAACATAAAAACAATACCTACGAGGCAACTGACACGGTTAGTAACAAAGTAAAAGGCACGTATAACCAAACATCATTGAAAAAGTACCATGATTAAAAATCACAAGTCAAATACTCAATCAGTGACCAAGTACCATGATCAAAAACCCAAGTCAAATACAGCACCATTGAGAAGGTACCTTGACTAAACATGTTAACGTGAATTTTTCAACTTACCCAGAATTAGAAAGGAGGTAGAGATTATTAAATAAATATAAATATTATTGTATAATGATTATTGTTAATAAATATTGCGAGAAGGACACCTTACACCAAAGGCATAAAGATATATATAAAATATAGATTTATTTCCAATAGCCATGTCAACGTATATTTACCAGCTTACCCGTACTTAGAGAAGGAGAGAGATTATTACTAATAAATATTACGAGATGGACACTTAGTAAAGGAGAAAAGAAGGAGAAATACTGTCATATATTTAAATGGAAATGATAAATGAAAAAAAAAAAAGGGAAAACAGTGTGTTACATAAGGAGGTAATGATGAATATGAATATAGCTATTAACATTGAATGATTTTAAACGATAATTTAACCTGCGGAGAACGATATATTAATATAATTGTGAATTAATCAGAAGAGTTTAAGAAAGGGAATTTATGTGTAGGAGCCTATGATCTTTGAATATTGTATTTTTTTTATTATTATTATTATTATTATTATTTGTTGCAAAGGTGCAATTATTATTTTCTGGACAGGGATGTGTTGCCTCTGATTTCAGTAGTTATAGATAGGAAGGGCAGAGAATGTATGCCATAGCGAGAAGACTCCCAACCCTCTATGAAAGTTAGGGAAATGATAGGGAATTATATCAAAGATTAATTAATTAACATCAAGGTAAAAAGGAAAGGAATAGGTGATACGACAAAGAACGAAATAGGAATATTGAGTTGGATTAATATATTAAAGGAGTAGTACAGGAATTTAATTATAAGATAAAAGAATGAAATATAAAGAAGCTAATAAAAGGTTAATATAGAGATGATAATTTCATCAAAACCAAAGATATGTTTTTCAAAAATTATCAACTTTAACGGAGAGGCATATCTAACGTCACAGAACGTTCCATAAAGGAAATCATTTACATAGCAATTTATCATAAGAGGAAAGTGAGGTGAACAGTATCGAACCCAAGTAGTCCTAAAAAATTGTGTAATCTATATCTATAAAAATGAATGTTTGTTTCTTTCTTTCTTTCTTTGTCCCGTATGCGTTCCTATACCATTCATCCGATTGCGATGAAACTTCGGTGAGTTGTTGTGCGCACGCCCGCGAAGGTTCATAAATTTTTTTTGATGGGGTCCTATGGGGGGTTCTTGGGGTCTTCCACATCTCCTCCTAAACCACTGGACCGATTTCAACCAAACTTGGCACAAATATTTTATGCAACGGGAGAACCAACATAGGGTAGGTGTTTTTTCGATGGGGTCCTTTGGGGGGTCCTTTGGGGTCTTCCACATCTCCTCCTAAACCACTGGACCGATTTCAACCAAACTTGGCACAAATATTTTACGCAACGGGAGAACCAACATAGGATAGGTGTTTTTTTCGACGGGGTCCATTCGGGGGTCCTTTGGGGTCTTCCACATCTCCTCCTAAACCACTGGACCGATTTCAACCAAACTTGGCACAAATATTTTACGCAACGGGAGAACCAACATAGGATATGTGTTTTTTCGATATGATCCTTCGGGGGTCCTTTTGGGGGTCCTTTGGGGTCTTTCACATCTCCTCCTAAACCACTGGACCGATTTCAACCAAACATGGCACAAATATTTTACGCAAAGGGAGAACCAACATAGGATAGGTGTTTTTTCAATGGGGTTCTTTTGGGGGTTCTTTGGGGTCTTCCACATCTCCTCCTAAACCACTGGACCGATTTCAACCAAACTTGGCACAAATATTTTACGCAATGGGAGAACCAACATAGGATATGTGTTTTTTCGATATGATACTTCGGGGGGTCCTTTGGGGTCTTCCACATCTCCTCCTAAACCACTGGACCGATTTCAACCAAACTTGGCACAAATATTTTACGCAAAGGGAGAACCAACATAGGATAGG
The DNA here is from genome assembly GCA_034769895.1 of Magicicada septendecula. Lineage (NCBI taxonomy): Eukaryota > Metazoa > Arthropoda > Insecta > Hemiptera > Cicadidae > Magicicada > Magicicada septendecula. The sequence goes on along the minus strand of CM068367.1, from coordinate 916,994,154 downwards.
TGTTTTTTCGATGGGGTTCTTTTGGGGGTTCTTTGGGGTCTTCCACATCTCCTCCTAAACCACTGGACCGATTTCAACCAAACTTGGCACAAATATTTTACGCAACGGGAGAACCAACATAGGACAGGTGTTTTTTCAATACGATCCTCTGGGGGGTCCTTTGGAGTCTTAAAAAACTAACTTATTAGATCTGGTTACTATGGCAACCCAATGGAATAGATTCTGTTCTAAATATATTATCGCATTAAATTGAAGACCACGCGAATGAAGTTTTTATATATTATATATATACAAACACTTTCTTTCTTTGAGTGGCATTGCAACGCATGCCGAGTACTCGCTAGTATGGTCTATAATTATTTCTACCAACATGAAAAACGACCAAACTATGACTAAGACACAAACCCCATATATATTATTAAAGTGAATAACAGTGAAAAAACCATAAGACACTATAAGAGAGACGAATAATGTCAGAATCAACCAAAATGAAGTCATTAATTATTAAGTCTGAATAGAGTATTAAGAACTATTTTTTGTGAATGAATGGACATGATCCATTATTATATTATGTAATGTAAATAAAATAAATGTATTAAATGATTTAAATACATTATTAGAAAGAATCTACGTTAAAATAAAAATTATATATTTGTTATGACAAAAAATATTAATGTGTTGGATTTGAGACCATACACCCAGATTTCATGAAAAAAATTAATTATTATCAGATTGAAATAAAAACTATATGTAATTGTCAAGCAGACAAAAGTGAACAATTTATCTTAAATAAAGAAAGCTGTCAAATGAATAAAAGTCAGTCGAAATAGCCAAAAACAGTATTAACTAAAAACATGTGGTTGGCATATAATATTGTATAATTTATGGATTTAATGTTGCCAAAATGCAACCAAATTGCATTAGAAAGTTGAAATATAATATAAAGCGACTATACTAATATATTTGACTAACTTTAACATTGTAATAGTCAAGTTAGCAAAATATTTACCTATACCATATATAGCTGGAGCCAATCAACCAGTACAAAAATAATCATATCTGGCTAAATATTTACAAAATGCTAACAAAAATAAAATAGAATGGTACAATACTTCAGTATACCTTAAAGAACGAACAAACTCAGTTGAAAATAAAGTCAATTATAAAAGAATTTAACTTATAAGAGTGAGATTTGTCACACTATGAAAAAGGACATCTCAAGACCAATCAATGATGCTATGTCATCCTGTGATAAAAATAATATATGTAAAGAGTAACCAGGTATCACAAAAGATAGACAATATAATAAACTCTGAGTGTACATTAGTGAAATACTACATATGTTAAAGAAAGAGACTAATCATTGTGCTATAACAGTGACAAAAATCTAGGCCATGGGCAGAGGCCATGTAAAATTGTAATTATATATGTATTACCTATGTTAAAATTTATTTGTTTTGTTGTAGGAAGGTAGTAATATTATATGTTCAGATTGTGGAAGGAACATAATAATTCCACAACAATTTTTGTTCTAAAAAGATTGAATTTTAATGACAACAACCAAGGTGAGAGTTGTATATTGTGTTACTTATTAGACTTAATTTAATTAAAAACCAATCATAATTAGTATCACTAGATTCAGTTGAAAACAGAGAATCTAAATGTAATAATGGCATACAAATTGTGAGTACTAATGTAAAACTGTTTGATAAATACCAGAGTAAATTTTTGAAATATCCTTAGTATGAAGAATAAGAAATTCGTTCTAAAAGCTTCGACGGAAGTGAAAATTGTTCCATAATGTTCCATTTCGTTTATTCTCGAACAATCTAGAAAGAATTTTTACACAAATATACCGGAAGTCGATGAAAACAATCAGCCTGAATTAGTATAACAGAGAGACCAAATTCGACCCGAAAACACTTGAAACTTGAACTCCAGAACTGATGCATCACCCACGACACTGATCAACGCAGCTAAGGCGAAACCGAGAGGCGAGAAATCGACACAAGACCCGAAGGAAGGCTTTTCCCGTACATTGACAAACAGACTGACTTAACCTCAACAAGAATCTACGCCAAAGTGTTGCTGAAATAGAGCAGCGACACGGCAAATTTTAATAGAAATCACGCAGCCAGAACGTCAACGGCCCAGGAGGGACCAAAACTTTAAATAGAGAACGAATTCTGCTGTGTTCGCATAGACTGACTAACTTGACAATAATCCCCTTAACGTAAACAAACAAAACACCAAGCCTTTCTCTCGACACTGCATGGGAACCAGCGCTGCGGCGGCCAATTTCTGAATCAACGCGAAACAGATGATTCGTAGTGGCGGCGTTTGAACGAGAATCTACTGCCAAACGTTTTTACAAAAAGTGCGGAAATAGTAAATGATCGCAATTTTGACTTAAAATAGATTCAGTGCACATATGAAGAGGCGAGATTGAAAAACTACCCGAGAGGAGTGTCTTGTGCGAGATTAATTATTCATTGGAACGTGAGTTACCAAAATTAAAGTCATTTTTTACCTGGTTACATTTATCACACAGTTGTACTACACATGCCACACACACCTTCAAATCACTTAATTTTTCTTGTAAAGCGTCTTATTGATATGTCTTGGTAGTTCAAAGGAGTCACGTCCTGAGAGTCAAGATTTTTTTTCACGTATTAAACTCATGCTTTTCAACTGAGTAAAAAATTGAAAATACTAGCCGATACTTGATTGGATATATAAAATTGTCAATAATAATAATAATAATAACTTGTGATTTTTTTTGTTAACTCTGCAACTGTATAATTTTTTTATGAATGTTAGTCCTTCAGACGATTTGTTTGTTTTTGAAGAATCATTAAACTTACCTGATTTTTTCAAGCTAAACTGACTTGTTTATATTTTTTCATAGAAGCAAGATTTAAAAATTTTAATTTCTTTATTAATCACATTTCATTCTTGGAACAAACGATTCCAAGTGGCGCCCACAAAAAACATAGTATTAAGTTGTGTTACAGGACTACATCACCGCAGCGGATCCAGTCAACAGTAAGTAACAAAAAGTGCGCGGAGGTAACGCCCGACATTTTACAACACTTTTACACTACACCACTTTTTCTATTCGTTATAAATTGGCAGCCCAACTAGTGAGGCTTGAAAAAGACGAAACAAGCCCGGCAACTACCAACAGATCAAAATGCCGCAACCTAAGGGAAAAAAGGTGAAGAAGAATGTGGAACCCGAGTTAAGTGTGGAAGACGGAGAGGCAGTACAAATGGAGGAAACGGAATTAGAACCGCCTACACTAGAAATGGAAAGACCGGTACAAACGGCAGACGAATTAGAGGAGCAAACGGGAGAAGAACCCATACAAATGGTAGAACAAACAGAGAAACCCGAACCAGAAAAAATAACAGAGAGCGTTGACGCGAACGTAATAATGATGATGTTCCAAACGCTGAGAAAAGAGAGACAGGAAGATAAGGAGGAAATAATCAAATCCTTGAAGGAAGATATGAACGAAAATACTAAAAAAAGTAATGAACTAATGTTCCAAAGGATGGAAGAAAATATGAACAGAAATAAGGAGAAATTAGATAAAAACATAGAATCTTTGAGGAAGGACATAACCGAGAAAATAGATGACAACGGGAAAAAACTGGAGATATTTCAGGAGGAGAATAAAAAAAGTATAGAGTCCCTGAAAAAAGAAATTAGCATAAAGTACGAAACAGTAAACAAAACGATCAATGATAATAAAATCGATAGTGACAGGAAGGTCGAAAACATGGAGAAAAAGGTTACAGGAGGGAAACAATACACGTTTCGAAAATCTAGAGGAACAAACAGTAGAGACCAAACAAGATGTTAGAAATCTCGAAAACATGGTAAGGCAGAACCAAGACGCCATCATGCAGGAGGTGGGAGAAGTCCAGAAAGACGTTAGCGAGAGGATGCAGAAAACATATGACATCGCTAACAGGCTGGACGAACAAATAAAAACTAACAAAAATAGCATACTGGAAATAGACCAGAGAGAGAAGAACCTGCAGGAAAGATTAGAGGCGCTGAGAGACACGCCTATATTAAATACTCATACGTGTCATGGTGAAAACAGGGAAGTAATCAACTTCCAAAACTATCGACGAAACCCAATGGAATTTTTAGAGAGAATAGAGGAGTTTATTGGGAGAAATAGAGAAACAAGGTGGGACAGGATAAGGGAGATGCTAGACGAGACGTTTAAAAACACTAGGGATAACTGGTGGATAGCGGTACGACCCGAAATCACGAATTTAGCAGAGTTTAAACGCCAGTTCAAGGAGAAGTATTGGTCGGAGACTGCACAAAACAGGGTGTAAGAATGGACATATTCTATGGTAAATACGACGCGTCCAATGGACAGTCCCCGACGTCTTATTTCCTAGGAAAGGTATGTTTAGCACGGAAGTTGATACCGCCGATCCCAGAAGAATGTTTGGTAAGGCAATTAGCCGGACATTACAGCTATGGTATCAAAGATGCCCAATTATACCAACAGCTCAGTAAAATAGCCGATCTGGCCAAATTATTAGAGAATTGTGAATCCACTGGGAGATTCCAGGATTACCAACCCCCCAATCGTAAGGTAGAATACAATAACAACAATAACGGACCAAACCGGAATGGAGGTGGAAACGGTAATAACCTGAACACAAATAGTCAGAACAATAATACCCCACCAAATGGCCGAAGTGATAACACTCAGGGTCCAAATAACCGCAACTATCCGGGACCAAACAGAGGTAATTACACCGGGAATAATTACGGTAGAAACTACCACCAGGGAAATAGTTATCGTGGAAATAACTATAGGGGAAATAATTATGGTCAACGTAATGGTTATCGTAACGGGGGAAACCAAGGAGGAGGCGATAGGAGAAACCAAAATGAATATAGACCGCAGGTAAATTATATAATGGCCGATAATCGACGACCATATCCACCCGATTTACCAAGTTACGGGTATATGACTCAACAGACGCGAGGTAACCAGGGTGATACGGCGAATATCCGTCAGCAGTTTTCAGAGGGTAGGAGTTGCGAACCACCCAGAAACGTAAATGACAACCAACAGGAGCCAAACGCTAACCAAAATAATAATGAGAATTGGGTAACAGTCCATGAAAATCCGGGTTTTTCATTACAGCATAATCAGGCAAGTAATGACGAAAGACCCCGAACAGTTCAGGTAAACCATATATTGGCAGAAACTAGCCGAGAACCAAATAATAACCCTAGAAATGAAAGTGAAATAGAGGATGAATTCCGCTATGCAGAAAAGATATGGCCCAAACATGTGGTGAGATGGTAAGGCCATGGATTAATCATCCAGAATAAATGTCATAGACCAGGCATTTGAAGGAGTAGAGGAGCTAAACATCGAAAGTCGGATATTGAGAAGAGAAGGAATTAAAAAGGAATGGGAATGATAAATAACGACATAATATAAGGATCACACAACCAAAAGGGGTTGAAATAATTAAATTAATTAACCCAAACTGACAAATAAAAACTCAAATATTATCAAACATAAAAACAATACCTACGAGGCAACTGACACGGTTAGTAACAAAGTAAAAGGCACGTATAACCAAACATCATTGAAAAAGTACCATGATTAAAAATCACAAGTCAAATACTCAATCAGTGACCAAGTACCATGATCAAAAACCCAAGTCAAATACAGCACCATTGAGAAGGTACCTTGACTAAACATGTTAACGTGAATTTTTCAACTTACCCAGAATTAGAAAGGAGGTAGAGATTATTAAATAAATATAAATATTATTGTATAATGATTATTGTTAATAAATATTGCGAGAAGGACACCTTACACCAAAGGCATAAAGATATATATAAAATATAGATTTATTTCCAATAGCCATGTCAACGTATATTTACCAGCTTACCCATACTTAGAGAAGGAGAGAGATTATTACTAATAAATATTACGAGATGGACACTTAGTAAAGGAGAAAAGAAGGAGAAATACTGTCATATATTTAAATGGAAATGATAAATGAAAAAAAAAAAAGGGAAAACAGTGTGTTACATAAGGAGGTAATGATGAATATGAATATAGCTATTAACATTGAATGATTTTAAACGATAATTTAACCTGCGGAGAACGATATATTAATATAATTGTGAATTAATCAGAAGAGTTTAAGAAAGGGAATTTATGTGTAGGAGCCTATGATCTTTGAATATTGTATTTTTTTTATTATTATTATTATTATTTGTTGCAAAGGTGCAATTATTATTTTCTGGACAGGGATGTGTTGCCTCTGATTTCAGTAGTTATAGATAGGAAGGGCAGAGAATGTATGCCATAGCGAGCCACTCTGACTCCCAACCCTCTATGAAAGTTAGGGAATTGATAGGGAATTATATCAAAGATTAATTAATTAACATCAAGGTAAAAAGGAAAGGAATAGGTGATACGACAAAGAACGAAATAGGAATATTGAGTTGGATTAATATATTAAAGGAGTAGTACAGGAATTTAATTATAAGATAAAAGAATGAAATATAAAGAAGCTAATAAAAGGTTAATATAGAGATGATAATTTCATCAAAACCAAAGATATGTTTTTCAAAAATTATCAACTTTAACGGAGAGGCATATCTAACGTCACAGAACGTTCCATAAAGGAAATCATTTACATAGCAATTTATCATAAGAGGAAAGTGAGGTGAACAGTATCGAACCCAAGTAGTCCTAAAAAATTGTGTAATCTATATCTATAAAAATGAATGTTTGTTTCTTTCTTTCTTTCTTTGTCCCGTATGCGTTCCTATACCATTCATCCGATTGCGATGAAACTTCGGTGAGTTGTTGTGCGCACGCCCGCGAAGGTTTATAAATTTTTTTTGATGGGGTCCTATGGGGGGTTCTTGGGGTCTTCCACATCTCCTCCTAAACCACTGGACCGATTTCAACCAAACTTGGCACAAATATTTTATGCAACGGGAGAACCAACATAGGGTAGGTGTTTTTTCGATGGGGTCCTTTGGGGGGTCCTTTGGGGTCTTCCACATCTCCTCCTAAACCACTGGACCGATTTCAACCAAACTTGGCACAAATATTTTACGCAACGGGAGAACCAACATAGGATAGGTGTTTTTTTCGACGGGGTCCATTGGGGGGTCCTTTGGGGTCTTCCACATCTCCTCCTAAACCACTGGACCGATTTCAACCAAACTTGGCACAAATATTTTACGCAACGGGAGAACCAACATAGGATATGTGTTTTTTCGATATGATCCTTCGGGGGTCCTTTTGGGGGTCCTTTGGGGTCTTTCACATCTCCTCCTAAACCACTGGACCGATTTCAACCAAACATGGCACAAATATTTTACGCAAAGGGAGAACCAACATAGGATAGGTGTTTTTTCAATGGGGTTCTTTTGGGGGTTCTTTGGGGTCTTCCACATCTCCTCCTAAACCACTGGACCGATTTCAACCAAACTTGGCACAAATATTTTACGCAATGGGAGAACCAACATAGGATATGTTTTTTCGATATGATACTTCGGGGGGTCCTTTGGGGTCTTCCACATCTCCTCCTAAACCACTGGACCGATTTCAACCAAACTTGGCACAAATATTTTACGCAAAGGGAGAACCAACATAGGATAGGTGTTTTTTCGATGGGGTTCTTTTGGGGGTTCTTTGGGGTCTCCCACATCTCCTCCTAAACCACTGGACCGATTTCAACCAAACTTGGCACAAATATTTTACGCAACGGGAGAACCAACATAGGACAGGTGTTTTTTCGATACGATCCTCTGGGGGGTCCTTTGGAGTCTTAAAAAACTAACTTATTAGATCTGGTTACTATGGCAACCCAATGGAATAGATTCTGTTCTAAATATATTATCGCATTAAATTGAAGACCACGCGAATGAAGTTTTTATATATTATATATATACAAACACTTTCTTTCTTTGAGTGGCATTGCAACGCATGCCGAGTACTCGCTAGTATGGTCTATAATTATTTCTACCAACATGAAAAACGACCAAACTATGACTAAGACACAAACCCCATATATATTATTAAAGTGAATAACAGTGAAAAAACCATAAGACACTATAAGAGAGACGAATAATGTCAGAATCAACCAAAATGAAGTCATTAATTATTAAGTCTGAATAGAGTATTAAGAACTATTTTTTGTGAATGAATGGACATGATCCATTATTATATTATGTAATGTAAATAAAATAAATGTATTAAATGATTTAAATACATTATTAGAAAGAATCTACGTTAAAATAAAAATTATATATTTGTTATGACAAAAAATATTAATGTGTTGGATTTGAGACCATACACCCAGATTTCATGAAAAAAATTAATTATTATCAGATTGAAATAAAAACTATATGTAATTGTCAAGCAGACAAAAGTGAACAATTTATCTTAAATAAAGAAAGCTGTCAAATGAATAAAAGTCAGTCGAAATAGCCAAAAACAGTATTAACTAAAAACATGTGGTTGGCATATAATATTGTATAATTTATGGATTTAATGTTGCCAAAATGCAACCAAATTGCATTAGAAAGTTGAAATATAATATAAAGCGACTATACTAATATATTTGACTAACTTTAACATTGTAATAGTCAAGTTAGCAAAATATTTACCTATACCATATATAGCTGGAGCCAATCAACCAGTACAAAAATAATCATATCTGGCTAAATATTTACAAAATGCTAACAAAAATAAAATAGAATGGTACAATACTTCAGTATACCTTAAAGAACGAACAAACTCAGTTGAAAATAAAGTCAATTATAAAAGAATTTAACTTATAAGAGTGAGATTTGTCACACTATGAAAAAGGACATCTCAAGACCAATCAATGATGCTATGTCATCCTGTGATAAAAATAATATATGTAAAGAGTAACCAGGTATCACAAAAGATAGACAATATAATAAACTCTGAGTGTACATTAGTGAAATACTACATATGTTAAAGAAAGAGACTAATCATTGTGCTATAACAGTGACAAAAATCTAGGCCATGGGCAGAGGCCATGTAAAATTGTAATTATATATGTATTACCTATGTTAAAATTTATTTGTTTTGTTGTAGGAAGGTAGTAATATTATATGTTCAGATTGTGGAAGGAACATAATAATTCCACAACAATTTTTGTTCTAAAAAGATTGAATTTTAATGACAACAACCAAGGTGAGAGTTGTATATTGTGTTACTTATTAGACTTAATTTAATTAAAAACCAATCATAATTAGTATCACTAGATTCAGTTGAAAACAGAGAATCTAAATGTAATAATGGCATACAAATTGTGAGTACTAATGTAAAACTGTTTGATAAATACCAGAGTAAATTTTTGAAATATCCTTAGTATGAAGAATAAGAAATTCATTCTAAAAGCTTCGACGGAAGTGAAAATTGTTCCATAATGTTCCATTTCATTTATTCTCGAACAATCTAGAAAGAATTTTTACACAAATATACCGGAAGTCGATGAAAACAATCAGCCTGAATTAGTATAAAAGAGAGACCAAATTCGACCCGAAAACACTTGAAACTTGAACTCCAGAACTGATGCATCACCCACGACACTGATCAACGCAGCTAAGGCGAAACCGAGAGGCGAGAAATCGACACAAGACCCGAAGGAAGGCTTTTCCCGGACATTGACAAACAGACTGACTTAACCTCAACAAGAATCTACGCCAAAGTGTTGCTGAAATAGAGCAGCGACACGGCAAATTTTAATAGAAATCACGCAGCCAGAACGTCAACGGCCCAGGAGGGACCAAAACTTTAAATAGAGAACGAATTCTGCTGTGTTCGCATAGACTGACTAACTTGACAATAATCCCCTTAACGTAAACAAACAAAACACCAAGCCTTTCTCTCGACACTGCATGGGAACCAGCGCTGCGGCGGCCAATTTCTAAATCAACGCGAAACAGATGATTCGTAGTGGCGGCGTTTGAACGAGAATCTACTGCCAAACGTTTTTACAAAAAGTGCGGAAATAGTAAATGATCGCAATTTTGACTTAAAATAGATTCAGTGCACATATGAAGAGGCGAGATTGAAAAACTACCCGAGAGGAGTGTCTTGTGCGAGATTAATTATTCATTGGAACGTGAGTTACCAAAATTAAAGTCATTTTTTACCTGGTTACATTTATCACACAGTTGTACTACACATGCCACACACACCTTCAAATCACTTAATTTTTCTTGTAAAGCGTCTTATTGATATGTCTTGGTAGTTCAAAGGAGTCACGTCCTGAGAGTCAAGATTTTTTTTCACGTATTAAACTCATGCTTTTCAACTGAGTAAAAAATTGAAAATACTAGCCGATACTTGATTGGATATATAAAATTGTCAATAATAATAATAATAATAACTTGTGATTTTTTTTGTTAACTCTGCAACTGTATAATTTTTTTATGAATGTTAGTCCTTCAGACGATTTGTTTGTTTTTGAAGAATCATTAAACTTACCTGATTTTTTCAAGCTAAACTGACTTGTTTATATTTTTTCATAGAAGCAAGATTTAAAAATTTTAATTTCTTTATTAATCACATTTCATTCTTGGAACAAACGATTCCAAGTGGCGCCCACAAAAAACATAGTATTAAGTTGTGTTACAGGACTACATCACCGCAGAGGATCCAGTCAACAGTAAGTAACAAAAAGTGCGCGGAGGTAACGCCCGACATTTTACAACACTTTTACACTACACCACTTTTTCTATTCGTTATAAATTGGCAGCCCAACTAGTGAGGCTTGAAAAAGACGAAACAAGCCCGGCAACTACCAACAGATCAAAATCCCGCAACCTAAGGGAAAAAAGGTGAAGAAGAATGTGGAACCCGAGTTAAGTGTGGAAGACGGAGAGGCAGTACAAATGGAGGAAACGGAATTAGAACCGCCTACACTAGAAATGGAAAGACCGGTACAAACGGCAGACGAATTAGAGGAGCAAACGGGAGAAGAACCCATACAAATGGTAGAACAAACAGAGAAACCCAAACCAGAAAAAATAACAGAGAGCGTTGACGCGAACGTAATAATGATGATGTTCCAAACGCTGAGAAAAGAGAGACAGGAAGATAAGGAGGAAATAATCAAATCCTTGAAGGAAGATATGAACGAAAATACTAAAAAAAGTAATGAACTAATGTTCCAAAGGATGGAAGAAAATATGAACAGAAATAAGGAGAAATTAGATAAAAACATAGAATCTTTGAGGAAGGACATAACCGAGAAAATAGATGACAACGGGAAAAAACTGGAGATATTTCAGGAGGAGAATAAAAAAAGTATAGAGTCCCTGAAAAAAGAAATTAGCATAAAGTACGAAACAGTAAACAAAACGATCAATGATAATAAAATCAATAGTGACAGGAAGGTCGAAAACATGGAGAAACAGTTGGAAAGGTTATAGGAGGGAAACAATACACTTTTCGAAAATCTAGAGGAACAAACAGTAGAGACCAAACAAGATGTTAGAAATCTCGAAAACATGGTAAGGCAGAACCAAGACGCCATCATGCAGGAGGTGGGAGAAGTCCAGAAAGACGTTAGCGAGAGGATGCAGAAAACATATGACATCGCTAACAGGCTGGACGAACAAATAAAAACTAACAAAAATAGCATACTGGAAATAGACCAGAGAGAGAAGAACCTGCAGGAAAGATTAGAGGCGCTGAGAGACACGCCTATATTAAATACTCATACGTGTCATGGTGAAAACAGGGAAGTAATCAACTTCCAAAACTATCGACGAAACCCAATGGAATTTTTAGAGAGAATAGAGGAGTTTATTGGGAGAAATAGAGAAACAAGGTGGGACAGGATAAGGGAGATGCTAGACGAGACGTTTAAAAACACTAGGGATAACTGGTGGATAGCGGTACGACCCGAAATCACGAATTTAGCCGAGTTTAAACGCCAGTTCAAGGAGAAGTATTGGTCGGAGACTGCACAAAACAGGGTAAGAATGGACATATTCTATGGTAAATACGACGCGTCCAATGGACAGTCCCCGACGTCTTATTTCCTAGGAAAGGTATGTTTAGCACGGAAGTTGATACCGCCGATCCCAGAAGAATGTTTGGTAAGGCAATTAGCCGGACATTACAGCTATGGTATCAAAGATGCCCAATTATACCAACAGCTCAGTAAAATAGCCGATCTGGCCAAATTATTAGAGAATTGTGAATCCACTGGGAGATTCCAGGATTACCAACCCCCCAATCGTAAGGTAGAATACAATAACAACAATAACGGACCAAACCGGAATGGAGGTGGAAACGGTAATAACCTGAACACAAATAGTCAGAACAATAATACCCCACCAAATGGCCGAAGTGATAACACTCAGGGTCCAAATAACCGCAACTATCCGGGACCAAACAGAGGTAATTACACCGGGAATAATTACGGTAGAAACTACCACCAGGGAAATAGTTATCGCGGAAATAACTATAGGGGAAATAATTATGGTCAACGTAATGGTTATCGTAACGGGGGAAACCAAGGAGGAGGCGATAGGAGAAACCAAAATGAATATAGACCCCAGGTAAATTACGAGTATATAATGGCCGATAATCGACGACCATATCCACCCGATTTACCAAGTTACGGGTATATGACTCAACAGACGCGAGGTAACCAGGGTGATACGGCGAATAACCGTCAGCAGTTTTCAGAGGGTAGGAGTTGCGAACCACCCAGAAACGTAAATGACAACCAACAGGAGCCAAACGCTAACCAAAATAATAATGAGAATTGGGTAACAGTCCATGAAAATCCGGGTTTTTCATTACAGCATAATCAGGCAAGTAATGACGAAAGACCCCGAACAGTTCAGGTAAACCATATATTGGCAGAAACTAGCCGAGAACCAAATAATAACCCTAGAAATGAAAGTGAAATAGAGGATGAATTCCGCTATGCAGAAAAGATATGGCCCAAACATGTGGTGAGATGGTAAGGCCATGGATTAATCATCCAGAATAAATGTCATAGACCAGGCATTTGAAGGAGTAGAGGAGTTAAACATCGAAAGTCGGATATTGAGAAGAGAAGGAATTAAAAAGGAATGGGAATGATAAATAACGACATAATATAAGGATCACACAACCAAAAGGGGTTGAAATAATCAAAGTAATTAACCCAAACTGACAAATATAAACTCAAATATTATCAAACATAAAAACAATACCTACGAGGCAACTGACTCGGTTAGTAACAAAGTAAAAGGCACGTATAACCAAACATCATTGAAAAAGTAGCATGATTAAAAATCACAAGTCAAATACTCAATCAGTGACCAAGTATCATGATCAAAAACCCAAGTCAAATACAGCACCATTGAGAAGGTACCTTGACTAAACATGTTAACGTGAATTTTTCAACTTACCCAGAATTAGAAAGGAGGTAGAGATTATTAAATAAATATAAATATTATTGTATGATTATTGTTAATAAATATTGCGAGAAGGACACCTTACACCAAAGGCATAAAGATATATATAAAATATAGATTTATTTCCAATAGCCATGTCAACGTATATTTACCAGCTTACCCGTACTTAGAGAAGGAGAGAGATTATTACTAATAAATATTACGAGATGGACACTTAGTAAAGGAGAAAAGAAGGAGAAATACTGTCATATATTTAAATGGAAATGATAAATAAAAAAAAAAAAAAAGGGAAAACAGTGTGTTACATAAGGAGGTAATGATGAATATGAATATAGCTATTAACATTGAATGATTTTAAACGATAATTTAACCTGCGGAGAACGATATATTAATATAATTGTGAATTAATCAGAAGAGTTTAAGAAAGGGAATTTATGTGTAGGAGCCTATGATCTTTGAATATTGTATTTTTTTTATTATTATTATTATTATTTGTTGCAAAGGTGCAATTATTATTTTCTGGACAGGGATGTGTTGCCTCTGATTTCAGTAGTTATAGATAGGAAGGGCAGAGAATGTATGCCATAGCGAGCCACTCTGACTCCCAACCCTCTATGAAAGTTAGGGAATTGATAGGGAATTATATCAAAGATTAATTAATTAACATCAAGGTAAAAAGGAAAGGAATAGGTGATACGACAAAGAACGAAATAGGAATATTGAGTTGGATTAATACGAGGGCTATCCAGAAAGTAACAGACGTTTAGAAATAAAAAATTTACAAAATGAAAAAACAAAATTTTATTATATACATTTGAAAGGTACACTCTTAAGCTATTTTTCTACATGATTGCCATTCAAATTAAGGCACTTATCATACCGTGGCACAAGTTTTTCAATACCGTCTCTGTAGAAATCTGCCGCCTGCGATTTCAACCACTGGTTTACACCGGCATGCAGTTCGGCGTCAGTATCAAAGTGTTGTATAGCGAGCCATGTCTTCACCGCTGGGAAGAGGTGATAGTTGCTCGGCGCCAAATCCGGGCTGTATGGTGGATGATCGAACACCTCCCATCCAAAACCATCGAAGAGCTCTCGGGTACGATTGGCCGTGTGTGGACGTGCGTTGTCGTGAAAAAACAAAACCTTCGCACTAAGTTTTCCCCGACGCTTGTTTTGTATCGCGCGCCTTAACTTTCTCAGTGTTTCACAATACCTCTCTGAGTTAATTGTTGTGCCACGTTCAAGAAAATCAACGAGAATCACTCCTTCAGAGTCCCAAAACACAGTAGCCATGATCTTTCTTGCTGACAGCGTTTGCAAACACTTCCTTGGTTTCTTGGGAGAATTTGTGTGTCCCCATTCCATCGACTGCCTTTTTGTTTCACTACTGACATGCTTCACCCAAGTCTCGTCCCCAGTTACGATACGATCGATAACTTTGTTACCATTTTTGTCGTAATCTTTGAGGAAAGTTAGTGCTGCAGCCAGTCTCTGTTTTTTGTGGTCTTCCGTTAGGATTTTCGGAATCCACCTAGCACAAAATTTGTGGTAACCAAGCTTTTCCGCCACAATTTCATGCACCAAACTCCGTGAAATTTGGGGAAAATGTTTCGAAAGTTCCGTAATCGTGAAACGACAATCTTCACGAATTTTGTCGTTGATTTTCATCACCAGTTCATCAGTCACAAGGCTAGGTCTACCACTGCAGTCCTCATCATGAACATTGGTACGGCCATTTTTAAAATCAATCCACCATTGCCTCACTCGGCTTTCACTCATTATTCCTTTTCCGTACACATCACAAAGTTGGCGATAAATTTCAATTGGTTTGTGATTTTTTGCCAACAAAAACCTAATCACAGAACGCACCTCACAAGTGGCGGAATTTTCTATTGCAGCGCACATTTTAACACGTCACAGAAAGCAAAGTAAGAGGGGCACAGACCACACGCTAC
Source organism: Magicicada septendecula (assembly GCA_034769895.1). Lineage (NCBI taxonomy): Eukaryota > Metazoa > Arthropoda > Insecta > Hemiptera > Cicadidae > Magicicada > Magicicada septendecula. Next base: position 916,978,717 of record CM068367.1, on the reverse strand, counting down.
CACAGCTGGATGCATACTGAGTGTAGGAACGTTCTGACACCAAGATGGCGGCTCTATCCCCGCCCACCGCCACGGTCGATCAAAACGTCTGTTACTTTCTGGATAGCCCTCGTATATTAAAGGAGTAGTACAGAAATTTAATTATAAGATAAAAGAATGAAATATAAAGAAGCTAATAAAAGGTTAATATAGAGATGATAATTTCATCAAAACCAAAGATATGTTTTTCAAAAATTATCAACTTTAACGGAGAGGCATATGTAACGTCACAGAACGTTCCATAAAGGAAATCATTTACATAGCAATTTATCATAAGAGGAAAGTGAGGTGAACAGTATCGAACCCAAGTAGTCCTAAAAATTGTGTAATATTGTCTATAATTATTTCTACCAACATGAAAAACGACCAAACTATGACTAAGACACAAACCCCATATATATTATTAAAGTGAATAACAGTGAAAAAACCATAAGACACTATAAGAGAGACGAATAATGTCAGAATCAACCAAAATGAAGTCATTAATTATTAAGTCTGAATAGAGTATTAAGAACTATTTTTTGTGAATGAATGGACATGATCCATTATTATATTATGTAATGTAAATAAAATAAATGTATTAAATGATTTAAATACATTATTAGAAAGAATCTAAGTTAAAATAAAAATTATATATTTGTTATGACAAAAAATATTAATGTGTTGGATTTGAGACCATACACCCAGATTTCATGAAAAAAATTAATTATTATCAGATTGAAATAAAAACTATATGTAATTGTCAAGCAGACAAAAGTGAACAATTTATCTTAAATAAAGAAAGCTGTCAAATGAATAAAAGTCAGTCGAAATAGCCAAAAACAGTATTAACTAAAAACATGTGGTTGGCATATAATATTGTATAATTTATGGATTTAATGTTGCCAAAATGCAACCAAATTGCATTAGAAAGTTGAAATATAATATAAAGCGACTATACTAATATATTTGACTAACTTTAACATTGTAATAGTCAAGTTAGCAAAATATTTACCTATACCATATATAGCTGGAGCCAATCAACCAGTACAAAAATAATCATATCTGGCTAAATATTTACAAAATGCTAACAAAAATAAAATAGAATGGTACAATACTTCAGTATACCTTAAAGAACGAACAAACTCAGTTGAAAATAAAGTCAATTATAAAAGAATTTAACTTATAAGAGTGAGATTTGTCACACTATGAAAAAGGACATCTCAAGACCAATCAATGATGCTATGTCATCCTGTGATAAAAATAATATATGTAAAGAGTAACCAGGTATCACAAAAGATAGACAATATAATAAACTCTGAGTGTACATTAGTGAAATACTACATATGTTAAAGAAAGAGACTAATCATTGTGCTATAACAGTGACAAAAATCTAGGCCATGGGCAGAGGCCATGTAAAATTGTAATTATATATGTATTACCTATGTTAAAATTTATTTGTTTTGTTGTAGGAAGGTAGTAATATTATATGTTCAGATTGTGGAAGGAACATAATAATTCCACAACAATTTTTGTTCTAAAAAGATTGAATTTTAATGACAACAACCAAGGTGAGAGTTGTATATTGTGTTACTTATTAGACTTAATTTAATTAAAAACCAATCATAATTAGTATCACTAGATTCAGTTGAAAACAGAGAATCTAAATGTAATAATGGCATACAAATTGTGAGTACTAATGTAAAACTGTTTGATAAATACCAGAGTAAATTTTTGAAATATCCTTAGTATGAAGAATAAGAAATTCGTTCTAAAAGCTTCGACGGAAGTGAAAATTGTTCCATAATGTTCCATTTCGTTTATTCTCGAACAATCTAGAAAGAAATTTTACACAAATATACCGGAAGTCGATGAAAACAATCAGCCTGAATTAGTATAAAAGAGAGACCAAATTCGACCCGAAAACACTTGAAACTTGAACTCCAGAACTGATGCATCACCCACGACACTGATCAACGCAGCTAAGGCGAAACCGAGAGGCGAGAAATCGACACAAGACCAGAAGAAAGGCTTTTCCCGTACATTGACAAACAGACTGACTTAACCTCAACAAGAATCTACGCCAAAGTGTTGCTGAAATAGAGCAGCGACACGGCAAATTTTAATAGAAATCACGCAGCCAGAACGTCAACGGCCCAGGAGGGACCAAAACTTTAAATAGAGAACGAATTCTGCTGTGTTCGCATAGACTGACTAACTTGACAATAATCCCCTTAACGTAAACAAACAAAACACCAAGCCTTTCTCTCGACACTGCATGGGAACCAGCGCTGCGGCGGCCAATTTCTGAATCAACGCGAAACAGATGATTCGTAGTGGCGGCATTTGAACGAGAATCTACTGCCAAACGTTTTTACAAAAAGTGCGGAAATAGTAAATGATCACAATTTTGACTTAAAATAGATTCAGTGCACATATGAAGAGGCGAGATTGAAAAACTACCCGAGAGGAGTGTCTTGTGCGAGATTAATTATTCATTGGAACGTGACTTACCAAAATTAAAGTCATTTTTTACCTGGTTACATTTATCACACAGTTGTACTACACATGCCACACACACCTTCAAATCACTTAATTTTTCTTGTAAAGCGTCTTATTGATATGTCTTGGTAGTTCAAAGGAGTCATGTCCTGAGAGTCAAGATTTTTTTTTCACGTATTAAACTCATGCTTTTCAACTGAGTAAAAAATTGAAAATACTAGCCGATACTTGATTGGATATATAAAATTGTCAATAATAATAATAATAATAATAACTTGTGATTTTTTTTATTAACTCTGCAACTGTATAATTTTTTTATGAATGTTAGTCCTTCAGACGATTTGTTTGTTTTTGAAGAATCATTAAACTTACCTGATTTTTTCAAGCTAAACTGACTTGTTTATATTTTTTCATAGAAGCAAGATTTAAAAATTTTAATTTCTTTATTAATCACATTTCATTCTTGGAACAAACGATTCCAAGTGGCGCCCACAAAAAACACAGTATTAAGTTGTGTTACAGGACTACATCACCGCAGAGGATCCAGTCAACAGTAAGTAACAAAAAGTGCGAGGAGGTAACGCCCGACATTTTACAATACTTTTACACTACACCACTTTTTCTATTCGTTATAATGTCAATGTATTTGTGTATTCTTGATGTTGTGTATTTGATGTATTTTTTATATAAACCATGTACTGTAGAATTTTAAATATTCAAGAATAATTAATTGGAGGATGATTTTAAATAATTATGAGATTTAGATTCTAATGGATAATAAATGATTAAGCATATAATATATTTGGATATTGAGTTGTATTATTGTTGTAAAGTAAGTGATTAATTTTCTAGTGGTATAGTAAGGTGAAATGTTGTAAAAGAGTTTGGGTAATAATGATAAATAAAGGCATGGGAGTTAGTTAAATAGAGTTATTGGGAGTTAGTGAGAATAAGAATTTTGAGATACAGATAGTACACAAAGAGGGTGTTAGATATTTTAGGGACACAGTAGTTAGTGATTATATGTAGAGAGGTGAGTAATGTGAATGGTAAATATATTTGTTGATGATGATATTTTGTAGTAAGGGTAGTGGTGTAAGGAGTGATCAGCGTGCGGCGTGGCAAGAGACCAGCGTGCAGCATTGTGGCAGACGGAGCAATTTGGGTTAGAGTGTTTGCCGATATTTGGTGGAGGGCAAATGGTTAGGAATGTGTATGGCCAGGTAGGGAACACACATCCTAGTACAAAGACGAGCGGTGCCAGAGGATTTAAATGGGATTAGTGAAGGGGGTTGTTATTGAGAGATATTGGTGTCGTAATATGTTAATGGTTGTTAGTAGCGGTTGTTAGTGGAAAAAGAGGGGTAGTAAGGTTAGATAGACAAGTGCCAAAAGAAGATATAGATAATAGTGAATAATAGAGAGTCACACAAACTAATAAGGATAAAAGGGTTAGAAAAAGAAAATTCATAGTAGAAAGGTTAATAATAAATTCGAAATTGTTTTATAGAATCTAATGATATAACAAATGTTAAATAATAAAAATTGAATAGAGAGTTGATAACAAAAATGTTGTAAAGTTTTGGTACAAGTTATGTAAATGTAAATTATGTAAGGTAAATGTAACAATGTTAATGTTTGATGTTCAATGTTTTATTATGTTTTTATTATGTTGATGGTAATAGTGTGTGTGGTTAGGAGGTCGCTACAGGGGTAACGACGTTAGCAAATGTTAAAAGATAGTAGATCTTAAATGTTAAAAGGATAAAGTTAGAAATGGTTTTGAACAAAATATAGTCTGATGCTGTTGCAAAATATAATATGATTATAAAGTTGAGTAATAAAATATGAATAATGAACTTGTTTGCCTTAGTAGTTATAGGTTGAATTTTATAGAGATAAACAGGTGATGGTGTTTTGGGAATTTTAAAGGAGTTGTTTACGTGTTATGTTATTTATAGGAATATATATTTTTCTCTTATAATGAAGAGATTGAGTTTAGTGTTGATTAAAGATCAGTCTATTTTGAATTCTTGTTGTTGTTTTGGAGAAATTAATTGAACAAACCAATGTCTCAGACACAAACCAATGCATCTAAAGGGAAACATATCAGTTGTAGATATGGAAGTATGTTAGACCACTATTTTAAAAATTTTGTATTCGATGTTTCAGAGTTTGGTGATGTTGTGACCGCGATCCTGAACTGACTGGAGCGTCAGAGCAGGAGCGTTGAGTACCTAATGACTTTATGGTGTTAGGATCTCACCTGAGAAGTCCAGTAAGGTCAGACAGGTACGATCATCATCATCGGACCAAGGGTAAGTGATTGTATTTCTTTTTATATCAACACTACAGGGGGTTGTGGTGACATATCTGAGCTGATCCCTTTAGGAAGTGTGAATGGGTTTAGGAAGTTTTTATGCTTCGGCATAAAACCTTTCATTGAGGGGGTTTTGTGACGGGACAAAAGCCCGTCTTAGGATTTATTTGACCTAAATAGAAATTTTTATTGTAATTTGAATTAATTAAGGATTATAAGGTTGGTTCCCTGAGAAACATAAAACACGACGCAGTTGTCACCGTATGATTCGACCTCAAGGCCGAGGGTGTACGTGAAAATTCGCACGTAGTTAATGGTTGCCCTGATCGACAATGCTGGAGTGTCATAACATAAATCGACACACATCATAATGATGACGGAAAACAATGCCGTCATCCGCATCAGACAAAGAAATAATATTGGTTGATCCCCTCCACCTGTCGATTTTTACGACAGGGTGAGGCCCACTCTGAAGACATCAGCCCAAGCGGCAACAAGTTGTACAATTCCGCTGGCTGTCATGGCCATTAAAAGTGTAAAAATCAGCTAAAATGTGAATAATTGAATATGAGTCAACAATACAGTACTTTCAAATCAGTTAATTACAAGTGAAAAAAAATGTAAATTCTAAATTCAGTGCTTAAAAGGAGAACAGAACAGTTGAACAGTGAGACCTCGGCCCAAAATTTTTAACAGCAGAACTAAACCGGACTACCAGAACTTTGAATCTACAAGCAGGAAAGTTAAAATTCCAAAATTTATCCAACCTTTTAATATACCGTATATTCGCGTGTACCACGCGCACCTTTTTTACCAAAAAATATTTCGTAGTAATGGGGTGCGAGTGTTACACGAGGAAACTAACTTGCCAGTCTTCATCAGAGTGGTCATTGACCTTATGCTACTGCAATTCCTATTCAAACCTCAGTCACTACTATGTACCGTACATCGGGAGGATATTGACCTTGACTAAAGCATTGCACAGACAACACTTTCAACCTTCACTGCAAAATAGCAGGTAGCATTTCATAGTGTTTCTAATAGTCTACTGTTAAAATTCGGGGCAATCGTAATTACTACGGTATATCGTACTGTATCATGTCATTTTAAACAATTTATCTTTGTTTGTGTATTGTGGTCTTTTAATTTATCAAGGTGTTGTTTCGTTTTACAATGGAATGTGGGAAAAGATTGCGTTCGTTTAGTGCCGGAGAGAAGTTAAAAATTATAAACGAAGCAGAGGTAATAGGAAATAGAGCAGCGGGTTGAATATACGACGTGCCGGAATCGTGTATCAGAGACTGGCGTAAGAAAAAAGAAAAATTAACGGAAGCTCCTTTAAAGAAAAGAGCTTTTCGAGGTAAAGCTGGAAAATATCCTCAACTAGAAGTTAAACTTACAGCTTTTATAGATGATAAGCGTCAATATGGTTATGCTGTTTCCACAGAAATGTGCCAAATAGAGGCAATTAAGATTGCGAAGGAGCTGAATATTAACATAAATGAGTTTAAAGCAAGCAGGGGATGGCTTCAAAGGTTTTTTTAAAGAAGTAACCTTTCTGTTCGACGGAAAACAATGATATCTCAACGTTTACCAGAGCCGTCCACTGATAAACTCTTGTGTTTTCAGCGTTACGTAATTCAGTTAAGAAAACTGAACAATTATCCACTATGCCAGATCGGCAACGCGGATCAAACTCCAGTTTATTTCGAGATGCCTGTGGATACGACAGTAAATAAAGTTGGTGACAAAACTGTAAAAATTCGTACAGCTGGTTGCGAGAAACAACGGTCCACTGTAATGTTTACTGGGTTAGCCGATGGAAAGAAACTGCCTCCTTATGTAATCTTGAAGCGGAAAAACCTTCCAAAAAATGAAAGTTTCCCACCAGGTTTGATAATGAAAGCTCAAGAAAAAGGGTGGATGGACAATGAGTTAGTGCTTGATTGGATAAAGCGCGTTTGGAATAGGCGACCTGGAGCATTATTAAAACGCCCAGGGATGCTTGTTATGGCATCTTACTGACGACGTTAAGAAACTTTTATCAGAAACAAAGACTGAACAAGTGATTATTCCAGGTGGAATGACTTCGATGCTCCAGCCACTTGATGTGTGCATAAATAAGCCCTTCAAGTGCCAGTTAAAAAAAATGTACACCCAGTGGATGAGTACTGCACCACACGAGCTGACGCCGACAGGAAGACTCCGAAGGCCATCACTGACGCTGATCTGCAGTTAGATCATCAAAGCATGGGACAGTATACCAGAAGACTTAATAAAGAAAAGTTTCAAAAAAACTGGCAGTTTCAAAAAACTGGCATTTCCAACGCCTTGGATGGCAGTGAAGACGATAAACTGTTCATTTAATGAAGAAATTTGTGTTAGTGGTTGAAATCACAAGCAGAATGATCACTGTTGCACACCACTATATAAAAATTATCCCGATTAGCGCTTTCAAGCTTCACAGCTCATCGTCAGATCGGAATAGACAGAAATTATGTGAAAACTAACCCTTCACCCCTCTCACCCCACCCTGCTCACACACAACAAGCTATAATATAAATGTCCCTTCCCCACCCCCTAAACCCTGTCACACCATCTGGACAGTTACATTCATAGACGGTAACCATTGGTTTGTGGAACGTACTTTTATTACCATCAGTAAATTTGCAATAACGACTGACAAAAAGATATTAAGCCAAAATGAATAAATAAATACGAATGAAACACTGAATATTAAGTATCGATGTAAGAGTAATTTATAGACGCCATCTTGTTTTGTAGGCAATGACATCACTGTAATCTGTATTACAAAATATGCAAAATTGGCTTTAGTAAAAGTAATGTTCATGTCTAAAAACGCTAACAGAGTCTTTATTTCACACTCCACTGTGTCCGCAATCTCGCCTATAACGAACCTGGACCCAATAAATAAAGTAATAAGAGCAAGTGAACCATGAGTACCGGAGCAGTATACCATAATTATGTGGTAAGTACGATGATTATGTACTTGGTAAAAAATAAATAATAAGTCACTGTAGGAGTAACTCTACAAGTAATTCCAGAATAAATACAATCTCCAAATACTGTAAATTATGAAACATTTTTAAAATAATTAAAATATTATTAATTAATAACTGCTAATAATTAACAATAGTTACTTAATAACAGTCTCAAAGAGTTACAATATTAAACTGATCTTCAACAACACTAAACAATAATGTCTCACTCCAAGTTGTTAACAGACATTGTAACGGGGCGAATAAAGAGGAGGGTCTATTTTTTAATTTTTTAATAATTTGGGGCCAACTTGTTCGGGCACCATTTATTGGTCACGAAAACTTGATTTATGTAACACCCTGTATTTAACTCTGTACCAGGCAGAGTCAGGTATGAGACGATGATAACATTGGAATGTGAGGGTGAGCGCGCGTGTGTGCCGCTGTTTGTACTCTCGAGCCCAAAGTCACTAACGGAAGTAAACTAAAATGTAACCAATTAACCTGTCACGTGATTGTATTGACGAATCATAGCGCAAGCTGCTGAACCTGTAGCGGAAGTGGCCGTTAGAGACGCTTTGGGTAGCGTCAGTTAGTCGACTAAAAAACTCTCGTCTGGCCAGACGAACACAAAGCCTCGCGGGCCGAAAATTTAGTAAAAGTATTATAATGTGAGTGCAAATTAACAATAATCTAACATGGACTGACTGTGTCTTTTAATTAAATCATCAGTGATAACTAAATTAAATCAACAGTGAAAACTATTCGGACAAACAAGTGACTAAAATGGACTGATTTCAACACGTGCTATGCCTTCTTAACAGGGAAGTAAACCTACTATTTCAACTAAAATACAAAAGGAAATTCTTAAAGAGATCTCTATAAATGGGTTGGTAAATAAAATGAATGAATGAGTGTATGAGCAAGCTGGGTTGCCTTAGAAAATAGCGTTACTATAGTTTAAGTTGTTCTTTTGGTTTGTTTTTTCAATATGTGTTTTTTCTAAGAAGGAGACAATAAACAATATTTTGTATTTTCCAAAATAGAGTAAATGGAGCAGTAAAAACGAATACCAAAAATTTTGAAAGAAAGAATATTAAAGAAAGGTGGTATCTGTCTAATAAAATAAAATGTATACCTATTAGTTGAAGTAATAAATTTGGTTTTCTAAAATGTTTAATGTCTAATATTATAGAGAATTTGATGAATAGTTAAAGAGTTACAAACAGAGAATAATTAGTTTTTTAAAATGAATATCAATAAAATGGATTAATAGCATAAACATGCGTTAAGTCAATTATTACGCCAAATTAACATCACCTATCCCGTATAGAAAATTTCGCCTAACGAACCTGGTAAATAAGTGAAAGTGTTTTAGGGTCTCCATATCTGCCCTTTAAAGATATTGGTGGCGACCTATGAGTAATTTGGAGTCTTCTGTTTGGTAAGTCAGGGTGGCGTGTAAGTATGGTGAATGCGTAAAAAGATCGCTCGAGGTAAGTAAAAGTCACGTGGTGGAAATTGGTAAGGTAATAGAAAGTAACAAATGGCGATCCCTGCCAGTATAACTCAGATGAATTTATTCATATGGGTTTAGGCCTAATTTGAAGTACGAAATAGGTGGTGATAGTAGGCGGTTTTTGTAATAGACAAAATTACGAGATTTGTGATTAGAGGTTAAGACGTAAAATACTGTGAGTAGAAGTTATGAGATTTTGTTTAGATAATAAATAAGTAATTAATTATTTGATTAAAGAATAATTAAATTCATAAAAATGGAAAATACGGAAAAAGAAGTCAGTTTGTCTGACTCAACTGTTATAAGTGAATCAGAAATGCAGTCAGAAACGCCTATGGTAGATAAAGAAAGCTGGACAGAATCAGCTGTTATGGGCGAGGTGAGAGTTCACTCAACTCCTGTCTCATCTAGGGAAAGTGATAAAACTGATGACGAAACGAGAAATTGGTTTCGTGAGATAATGGGGGAGATTAAACAAATGTCGAGTGATAATAATAAGAAATTTTATGCATTAAATAATCGTTTTGACACTAAATTTAATGAAATAAGTAACGATATTAATAAACGTTTCGATGTTAATGATGAAAAATTTAATGAATTGAGGGGTGAGATTAACGAACATTTTAATATTAATGACAGTAAGTTTAATGAAATAAATACCAGAGTCAATGGTATAAAGAGTGAGATCGTAAATGAAATAAATGAACGGTTAATGACATTTAAGGAACAAGTGACAGAGTCAGTAGAGGAACAGATTAAAAGTAAAGTAAATCAGATAGTTAATACAAAGGTAAGTGACAGGGGTAAAAATGAATTAATAAGTAATAGTGATAAGATAGTGGAAAACGAGCTATTTAAAGGTGATAAAATGAAATTAGATAGTGAGAGGTAGAGATAGTTAGTGAGATACTTAGTGAGAGAGAGAGAGAGTAATGGGTTGTAAAGGGGTAGAAACAAATGTTTATCAGTTAGAGAGAGAGTATGAAGAGAGTGGACAGGTAGAGGAGTGGCAGAGGGTAAAATTTTCCAGTGTTGTTGTGGGGGGTGAAGAAAGGTCTTCACGAATGTATTGGGTAGATAAATGTTCTACCAATAATTGTCCTTTGAATTTTTGTGTCGTTCCTGGAGGAACCAAGAGGTGTTTTAATATAGCAGTACCCTCTGCATGGAGTGAGAGAAACAAAGTGATATGGCGTTATGGTGAGAGATATTTAGAGAGAGAGTTGTGTGTAGATGAGGAAATAGAGTTATTTACGTTAAGTAGGAGTTATAAAGAGTTGAAAGAGAGGTTAGAATTGAAGGAAATAGGCGATATAAAATACTTACCTTGTGAAATAGAGATGGATGATTATTTTGATGATATGGTTGCAAATGATAAAAACTTACCTTATAATGTGATTGACATAGTAGAAGAATATGATAAAATAACTTACCGTATGTTAACAAAAAATACTGACGGAGACTGGACAAAAAATACCAAAGTAGACGGGCTTTATGAAATAATGGTAGACAAATATGTAGTTAATTACTGTGTTAATATAATTAACGAAAGTAGTCATTACGATAATAATTATAATGTAATGTATGTAGATAAGAATGAGTTGTGTTATAAATACATCAGGTTAATATACGATGATGGGGGTTAAATAAAAATCAGTGAATGGACATTTTAATTATTTTAGTTTATGGTGATGACCTAGCTAACTAATGAAATGAGGTGTGGTAAACAAGAAAAAATAATGACAGAAAATTGTAAATAAATTTATAGTGAAATTGATTATGTTGTGTTGTAAAATGTATTTGATGTAAACAATGTGTGTATGTAGTAGAAATTGATGTAATAATAATAATAATAATTTGGCAGACTAAATAAATAATGAGAATAATTATGAAGGTGATAATAAATGAATTGTAATTGTTTTGGAGTAAGGTAATTAAAATAATTTGTGTTTTGAACAATTTGAGATTAATTAATTAATTAATGTATAGATAAATTTTGATAATGAATTTAAATGATTTAAACTTGATAATAAATAGTAAATGAATAAATGTAAAATGTGTTTAGTTGTTGAATCATATGATTGTTATAATGTTTCAGAAGGTACATATGGTTGTACATGATATTGGTGGTGATGAATTGTTTATAATTTTGTGTCAATAACAGGAATCATGTGTTTTGAGTGATGTACTGTAAGTATGGAGTTTATAATGCAATTTAAATAAAGTAAAATGTTCAATGTTTGAATAATAAATTTTAAATGAGTTTTAAAGGTTTAAATTAAATGATGAAATTAAAATTGAGGTAGTCATGAGTTGTCTAGTGTGATTTTTCAATGAGCATATAAATGTAAAACGTTGCAATAGATAGAGTTTGGGTGATAATAATTATTTCAATAAGGCATTTGAATCAGTCAAGTTAATTTTTAATGGGTGTTAGAGAAAATAAGAATTCTGGAATATAAAAAATACAGAAACGAGGTAATAGTAGGGACACACTAGTGATAGTGCATATATGTAGAGTAATGAGAGTGATGTAATTGGGAGAATAAACAGACGGTGGTAAAATTTTGTAAAGAGGGTGGTGTGGTAAGGAGTCATCAACGACAGGCGTTATGGCGGGAGGTGAACGATTTAAAGAGGGTTATGGGTTACCTGGAAGGGTCAGGAACCGATAAGGGAATGAGTATAAGGGAAGGGAACACACATCCTAAGTACAAAGAGGGTAACAGGTATTTTGTTATAAGAGTAGAAGGATTAATGGTGAGTTAGAATAGAGAAGTTAATGGAGGTAAATGTTTTTGAGAGATTGGTGTCACCCTATGTAAATCTGTTACTGAGTAATAGAAGGGAAGAAGGGGGTAAGGTTATATTGTAATGCCATTTTAATAAATCGAATTATTATGAATAACTAAGAATCACCCAAACCCTTTAATGACCAAAATGTTAAATAAAAGAAAGTTCATAGTTGAAATGTAATAATAAATGAAGTGTGATGTAACATGAAGGTTGATAATAGATTTGAATGTGTTTTTGGAGAATTAAATGATAAATTTGTTGTAACATATAATGGTTTTTACTTTTTGTGAATTGTAGTAGCAATGTAATTGTAAACGAATTGTATGTCTTTTAAGTAGATTCCCTACATTTCGGGCGGTCCCGGCCTTACCAAGCCCAGACCGTGGTTTTGGATGACAATCAGCTATGGGCAGAATTATTGTAACCTGACCACGGCTGGTTGCCTGTGAAATTGGTACAACTTAGAAATTAACTGGGGGGTAAATAAGGGGAATCTACATAACTATGGAACAGCGGCTATCATCGAAGGTGGTGATAGTGCCGTGATAAGGGCGTATGACTCATTATAGTAGGATTACTGGTGTCCTCGGACATCAGTAATGCCGAATTTTTATATAACGCTGAAGCAAGAACGGGGTAGGCAGCGTCTACCCCCAATAAACTTCCGTTCTTGTGGAAGCAACTGGACGCCACAGTCCAGGGGGGGTCATAGTGTGTGTGGCAAGGAGGTTACTCAGGGGAGTAACGAATTGAAACCTTGAACAAACGTAAACTGAATGAACTAATAAGCTAGTTAAATGATTTTATTTTGAGTCAAGAAATACTATACAAAAGCCAGATTATTAACGTTTTCTAATAGCTAACTTGTTCAGAAGTAATTGATTTAAATATGTTATACTCTGTATGATAATTTTATAAATGACTTTACTGATGGAAATGATTAATTCTAGGATAGAAGGTGTTTATTATGTTTTATGATGTTGTACTATGTTAGGGTGTCAGAATTATAAACATGTGTGATGTATTTTACATTGTATAATTTTTTGAAGTGTATCTAGGGTAAGGTCATTCACCTGACCATGAGATATCAGCTGATGACTGGTGTTAGATATGTAGTATGTTCCTTACAATTGATTTATAGATTTTTTTAATCAATATAATGAAATAATAAATTTTGTTAACAAAATAATTCCTTCTGGAAAAAAAATTTGTTCTTTGCAGTAAAGAAATCTATTTTAAATTTTTATGTTCACTATACGTAGAGAAGGTGTCAAGTGATATATGATGTTTATATTATGATGTATTTTATAATCATGTGTAATTGTGTTTGAATAAGTGGATAGGGACAAATTGTTTAACCAGTAAATTACGAGGAGTTGTAAAGAAAATAAATGCATAAAGACTTTGAGTTTTGAAAATTATGTTTAAATTAATTGAATCAAATAGTGTAAAGTAACATCCAATTGAATTTGGATAGGGTCCGTAGATTTATTTAACTATTGGAACCGAATTTGAATTTTATATTAATTTTATATTATAACAATTAAGATGCAGATAGTGTGTAATTTAGTAACATAATTAATCATAATTAATACATTATAATCAATCATATTATAATCAAACATGATAATATTTTATTTTTATTTAGTAATGAATATGTGTACGCACCCAGTACTTGCTAAAGGCACCCCAGTATGTATGTAAGGGGAGACATATCGGTTGAGGATCTGGTATGGTATAAGGCCAGTTTTGGTTTTTTGGTGAAATGATAAAAGGTTAGGTGGTATTAGGGTAAGTACCTGTCCGATTTAATGGTGTTGGGATCTCGCCCAGAGAAGTCCAGTAATCTCGTTCAGGTGTAGCCATAGTCGCCGAGCTAGGGGGGTAGTTTACCCATGATGTGTTAAGAATTAAAGGGGGGTTGTTGGCGCCATATCCTCACTTATCCTCTTAGGGTTTGGCAATGAGAGTTTTTCTGTATTGGCAGAAAACCTCTCATTGGGGGGGGGGTATTGTAACGGGGCGAACAAAGAGGAGGGTCTATTTTTTAATTTTATAATAATTTGGGGCCAATTTGTTCGGGCACCATTTAAAGCCTCGCGGGCCGAAAATTTAGTAAAAGTATTATAATGTGAGTGCAAATTAACAATAATCTAACATGGACTGACTGTGTCTTTTAATTAAATCATCAGTGATAACTAAATTAAATCAATAGTGAAAACTATTCGGACAAACAAGTGACTAAAATGGACTGATTTCAACACGTGCTATGCCTTCTTAACAGGGAAGTAAACCTACTATTTCAACTAAAATACAAAAGGAAATTCTTAAAGAGATTTCTATAAATGGGTTGGTAAATAAAATGAATGAATGAGTGTATGAGCAAGCTGGGTTGCCTTAGAAAATAGCGTTACTATAGTTTAAGTTGTTCTTTTGGTTTGTTTTTTCAATATGTGTTTTTTCTAAGAAGGAGGCAATAAACAATATTTTGTATTTTCCAAAATAGAGTAAATGGAGCAGTAAAAACGAATACCAAAAATTTTGAAAGAAAGAATATTAAAGAAAGGTGGTATCTGTCTAATAAAATAAAATGTATACCTATTAGTTGAAGTAATAAATTTGGTTTTCTAAAATGTTTAACGTCTAATATTATAGAGAATTTGATGAACGGTTAAAGAGTTACAAACAGAGAATAATTAATTTTTTAAAATGAATATCAATAAAATGGATTAATAGCGTAAACATGTGTTAAGTCAATTATTATGCCAAATTAACATCACCTATCCCGTATAGAAAATTTCGCCTAACAAACCTGGTAAATAAGTGAAAGTGTTTTAGGGTCTCCATATCTGCCCTTAAAAGATATTGGTGGCGACCTATGAGTAATTTGGAGTCTTCTGTTTGATAAGTCAGGGTGGCGTGTAAGTATGGTGAATGCGTAAAAAGATCGCTCGAGGTAAGTAAAAGTCACGTGGTGGAAATTGGTAAGGTAATAGAAAGTAACAACATTTCACCCTAAACTGCGGTGTTCTGTAGAATATCTGGCCTTTCCCATTTGTAAACTACTTTACAATGACACTCCCTATAGTTAACATCACTGCAAAATTTTGTTTTTTATTTTTCATTAAAATCTTTCTACATACATTTTGTATTGTGTGCATGCATGCACAGACACACTCACTCACAAACACACGCGTGCGCGCGCGCGCGTGTGTGTGTGAAAGGAAGAGAGATTGAGAGCAATACATAGACATTAATATAAAAAATGTGTATACCTCTTGTCACATACCATTGGCACAGATGAATCATCATCTTTAGGCTTTGATGATATATTACTTTGAGACTCATATTCAGATTCTGACCCAGCATCAGATTCAGCTATACTGTAATGTAGAAACTTTGATGTTAAAGCTCGCTGTTGTAAAGCATATCTGCTTTTATCCTTGTGAGATAATCTCTTTTCCTGCACAAGTTTAGAAAACAAGAAAAATTAAGAAAATCGTGCAAAAATACAGAAAATAAATGTATTTTAATAACCAAGATAAATTAGATATTTTCATAACAAATACTCTATGTATACAAGGTGACTGCTAACTAATGTTAGGTTAATAATTAAAATAAAATCCTTATGTGTCAGATCAATAGGGACTTGAGACTTGTCAAATGGCAAGAAAAGATTTTTTCCTGTCATAATTTTGACCTCTGCCATATGACATTACATACTGCAGCTACCTAGTTAGCCTCACAGTGTTGGATAATTTATTATCTATATTTATTATAAATAAATACAATTATATAGAGAATATCATACTATTTGCACCTTATACTATTGCAATAAAAAAAGAAACATATTTCAAACTAATCAAACAAACTACAAAAGTTTACCTTTCTGTTTATAATGTAATAAATATTGATATGTTATCACTGTTTGCTTCAGTTAATACATGTTTCACAGTATACAATTACACGTCTGTAGGGTAAACAATACACACACACACACACACACACCCTCCCTCCCTCGCTCTCACTCACTCACTCTTTCTCTCAACAGACCTCAATGATTGAATAAGAAATAATATTACAATGTATTGAAACGGCCCCCAAAATTTTGTAGTTTTTTTTGTGGTTACGTAAATTTTTTTAAACTAGACGCGTGGCCTAGATGGAAAAAGATGTGCTGAGCCCATCGTGACAGGACTTACAATAAAACACTTGTTTAACAGCAACAACATTTTTATTAGTGCGTTCATTATTTCCAGTTATGTTCCTTTTATAAACATCAAAAATTTTCTTTTTAAGGTTATAGTTTTCAAGCTATTTTCAATTGTTCTCACTTCATAGATACTAGTTAACTTGTACTAATAACACCCAAGTATAATTAACAAATAAATTATTAAAACTGTATAACCAGAAGACACAAATTCTTTTCATTTTGCAATCGCCAGAAATTTTCAATTTGCACTAACAACATTTGACAATTTAATCAGCAATGAAATTACTACATCAATATAACAAGGAGGTACAAGTTGTTCATTGTATACATGCAAAAATATTCAAGTATAGTTTTTAAACTCATTTCCAAGTTACTTTCATTTATCGACATTAAATATTTGCAAGTAATAATGACATGTAACAATATGATCAACCACTGTAATCACTGCAATCCAGACATTAAATTTTTCGAGTTATAGATTCTAAGTTATTTTCACGTTATAGCTTTAAATGTAGTTTCAAATTATTTTCATTTCATGAATACAAGAAATTTTCAATCTATACTAATGACATCTAATAATATGGTTAACCAATGAAATTACGAAAGCTATATAACAGGTAGATACAAGTTGTTCATTGTATAGATACTAAAATTTTTTAAGTATAGTTTTTTAAGTTATTTTCAATTGCGTTCATTTTGTAGAGATTAAAATTTTTAAGTTGTAATAATAATAACATTTAACAACACAAATAACAATTACATTACTAAAAATGTATTATAAGCAGATTCCCAATAATAATAAACACAATAATCACATCAAGCACCATGTCTGCACAGGACCTGTTATGAGCAATCTTAACCCTTAAATGCACGAGTTTACTCTTGCTAAGCGAGTCTTTCGTTTGTAGCTTACAACTGGTGGAGTCCTGTGTGTGTGTGTGTGGTTAAATAAAAAGAAACCTCCCACCTGCTCTTTGCTGACACATATGGTAGAACTTGCTATGTAATGCTGGAGGAGAGTGACGGTGATGAAAGCAAGGGCGAGCTTCCCCGGGTAGTGTAATTCCTTCTCTGCAGAGGTTCCGTTGGGTCTAGGTTGGTCTGACGGCGTTGGGGACCTTGTTGCTCCACTCTGCGGATGGGGATAGATGTAATTTCCCCATCCTGGCAATCCCTTTTACCTCCCGACTATGCGGGGACCCTGAAGCACTTTATAAATTCACGAAGTCATTATAGATGTCTATGAATGCCCGCCATCAAAACAACCGCCCTGCCGGAGTGTTGAAAAGGAAAGAACAGACGTATTAAGCCTGTCAAGCAGTGTACAGAAAACTTGTAGCGGAGTGTAAAGAGTTAGAAAACAGCTGATGCGCTGTCGGCTTCATTTCGCTGTCGTGCACCGTAGCGGTATATAGGTCAAGGCCGATACATAGCAGAGGTCGACCGCGCAACCTTTGGTCCTGATATTCGGCTGGCATTGTCGGCGCGAAATATGGCCGGGGCATTCAACTTTACCCTTTTCCACAGCACACCCTCACCCCAAAAGGGCAACATGGTTGCCCCAAGCTCACATCAAACCCTAGTCTCCTGGCTACATCGTTACAATCACAAGACTCTTGGCTGCCTTGGATAAATCTCAGGAAATACACGCTCTTAGGAAGACAGAGGCTCAGAGGTAAAACAAAGCAAGAGGAAGGAAGAAGTGGAGTGTGTATGCATGTGTGCTTGAATGTATATGTGTATGAGTATGTGGTGCTGCATGCTGACTTGATCAGGGTCAGCATACAGCGAGATGCGACAGAAGAAGAAAAGAAGAAAGACGAGAATCGAGTAAACCTTCTCTGAGTTCTGACCTCCTAAGGCCTCCAAACTTACAAACTGAGAACCAAGGACTAAATAACCGTTAAACCCCCTTTACGACTCTTCCACCACCAATGCATCACAGGGCCGCCCCAAACGTCACCCTCACTGGTGACACCACCTACTGTCACTCACATATTCATGCCCAAAGGCCAACAAGGTCCTACAACCTTGATATGTGAGTGCTTACCTTCTCAATTACAGTCCACATCTTGGACCGACCACTCATATACTATAAAACAAGGCAACTCCAACCTTGATATATGAGTGGCCAACACCCCTACATTAGGAAGGCCGGCCCCGATAAACTAAGCAGTGGAAGATCACCGAGGGCACGCGAACACCAATCCCAGATCGTCCTATCTATTAGTTAAGCTTAATACGTGAGGGGGGTAACTTCTCTACAGCACCACCTACGCTGACTCTATACCACCCCAAAGAAAAACTGGGGACATCAACCCTGAATGCAGCATGGTCTGGACCCAACAATAACTCAACTCTAAAATTATTAACGATTTCTAATATGTTCAAATTTATGGGCACCCCAAACAAAACTATTCAAGAAAATAAAAGTCAACACAGCAACCGACAAACGACTTTAAAATACTTTCCATCCGAGCAAATTTGCCAAATCGATTTCAAATGAACAACTACTACCAATGAACCTCTTTACCTCCCGACTATGCGGGGACCCTGAAGCACTTTATAAATTCACGAAGTCATTATAGATGTCTATGAATGCCCGCCGTCAAACAACCGCCCTGCCGGAGTGTTGAAAAGGAAAGAACACACGTATTAAGCCTGTTAAGCAGTGTACAGAAAACTTGCAGCGGAGTGTATAGAGTTAGAAAACAGCTGATGTGCCGCCGGCTTGATTTTGCTGTCATGCACCATAGCGGTATATAGGTCAAGGCCAATACATAGCAGAGGTCGACCTCGCAACCTTTGGTCCTGATATTCGGCTGGCATTGTCGGCGCGAAATATTGCCGGGGCATTCAACTTTACCCTTTGCCACGGCACAGTATGAAACCTTTCTGATTAAGTTTACTCAGATACCATATTTTTTGACAATATAACAGACATTTTCTTCAAAAAATTCTAGAAAAAGCCTTATGAGCAGTACGTAGGTAGAAGGCTTATAAACACAAAAAGTGGTGGTAGTCATAGCCTCATGAGGTTATGTTACCCTTAGATCACAAAAAACTATTATCATGAAACATACTCACAAAAAATACTATAAATAAATACAATTTAAACATATAAATTCTGAACTTCCAACCCAAGGAGACAATGCAGTACTTACCTTCACAGAAATGCTCATTTCTATGAGAAGGCAAGTACTGCATTGTCTTCTTGGCTTGAAGCCAAAAAAATTCTTTTCTTACTCTTATGACACTGATTCACTATTATTTTGTTCTCTCCTGTTTCATAGAAATCTCTTGTACTAATTTATTCCATTTTGTGCATGAAAAGAACTGCACAATTTGTGTGTAATTACTGCAGTATTACTATGAAAAAAGTTGTTACAAAAGAAATTCTCATATATTAAGATTTTTCAGTTCAATAAATCCTTAACAGTGACTGTGAATTAATAATGATGAAAAGTTTTTGTGAGTTTAGTCAATAACTAGACACAATTTATACACCATTTGTGTTGATGTATTGACAATTTTTATTACCATCATCAGGACAATTGTGTGATTGGTGCCATAAGGACTCATCTACAATTTTCCTGATGAGGGCAATAAAAATTGTCAAAACATCAACACACATGGTTCAAAAATTGTGTCTACTTACTGACCAAAATTTGCAAAACTTTACACTTTTTCAAGTTAAATTATGTCCACGTAAGTTGGACAGAACATTTTAGAAAACCCTAATAGAAAAATGACATACAATTAGAGTCTTTTACAGTTAACTCTGGCATTTGTTAACTCCCACATTTTGTACAGCTTTCACTGAACTGTCTATTCTCTACACACTGTCTACAATTGGAAGACTACAAAATTATTCTCCATTGTAAAAGACATCCAGTGATGATACATAGCACCAAATTAGTCTGAATAACCTAACAACCTACACTTAAATGTAATATAACACATATGCAACAACTATTCAGGCACCAGTATGCATAAACATCAGCCCGTACATATAAGCAGGGCCGGCCTAAGGCGTGTGCGACGTGTGCGGTCGCTGGACGGTAGCGCGATGATTTTATTTTACTAGGTTGGCTAATCTGATTTATATCTCATCAACGTTCGCGTAATTGTACTTTGACCAGTGCACATTCAGTAATCTCGGCGTTCGGTTCGCCGGACCTTTCCGTCAAGTTAGTGTCGACATTAGATGTAGGCCTTAGGCCTTACTATTTTCTATCATGGCCAACTAGCGCCACAACTTCATTCTTAACTAAATTTATTAATTATTAATTCAATATGCAGCATTAGCCAGCCTTCTTTCAATTTATTACAGCTGTAATGTGATCATTCAAATTATTAAACTATTCGTATACAGTCCACTTCTCTTATTTCTTAATGTAATTTAATACATCCTACACAACATTTTCAATCATAATGGAAGACCAGCAGACAAATATTTAATGCAAGATACATAATTTTCGCCCGCTTGGCCTGAACAAATTAACTCTTCCGGTCCGCACTTGCGGAACGTTACTTTTCTTAAACTGTTTCGGCCCACTTGGGCCGGGATCAGCCATATTTTTGGTCACTCCGGACCTGGATTTCCACTTAATGTCTTTTGTATCTTTTTTCTGGCCATCACGGGCGGGTTAGCACGTCAGCTAATGCGACCGTGGCGTGATTTGCGTTGCCATTTCGCTCGTCGTCTTCAGGCAACGTGATAGCAAGTTCCTGCCGGCTGCAGTGCCTCAAGGTGGTCATCTTGCCAGCTGTTCACCATCATCATCAAGGAGCCGACGCTGCGGGACGTCGCTGACCAGGTACCACCAGCAACAGTAATAAGGTGCGTAAAAGAATGTCTGAGGAAGGCCTCAAGGTGCTGACCAGAAAGAGAGGCAGATTAAAGTCCGCGATAGTGCGGATACAATCCGCGGTAAATTCATTTGACATTAATTTAACCACAAAACATTTTTTGACTGTGAGATTAGAAAGTCTTAAGAGCTTAGCCTCGAAGTACGACGAAGTACAGTCTGAGATAGAGCTTATAAGTAAAGACGTGAGCACTGCTCAGGCAGACCGAGTCGAGGTTGAGGAAATGATATACTCAACTGAGGCAAACATTTTACAACTTCTTGACACTGTTAATACTCAGACTGTGCCTCCTGTACTATCGACGCCTGTGCATTTAAAACCGATAAGTTTGCCCTGCTTCTCAGGCAACATACTTGAGTGGCAACATTTCTATTCAATTTTTAATGATCTGGTGCATTCAAGATCAGATTTAACACCAGTACAGAAACTGCATTACTTGCATTCATCGGTGAAGTGTGAACCATTAGACTTAATTAAATCATTGCCAATTTGTCAAGAGAATTATGTAATAGCATTGAACTTGCTGTCCGATAGGTACAATAATCCATTTATATTAGCAAAATATTATGTACAGAACCTACTTCAGGTTAAGTCCACAATAAAGGACTCAGTCCAAAGCTTAGCTGAGTTTACGAATACTATAACGTCTTCTGTTAATTCGCTGGCGGCAATGAAGCTGTCTGTAAACCTATTTGAGTTTATTACTATACAATTGCTTTCCACTAAACTTGACCCTATCACTTTAAAACATTGGAAGGAGTCTATAGACCCTGACAACTTGCCTAGTTTTCAAGACTTTACTCATTTTTTGAATTTGCGCCGACAGCTTTTAGAAAATACTATGCCAATTGAACCCGGACAGCAATTCAATAAACCTAGTGCAAAAACAAACAATAAGTTTGAGAAATGTAGTTTAAGAAATACTGCTGGCAGCAGTACCTTTAAGAGTTATCATGCTACGGCAAGGCATTATTCATGTGTGTGCTGTAAATCTGATCACCCGCTTTACATGTGTAATAATTTTCGCATATTAAGTGCCGCTGAGCGGGGGCAATTGGTGGCAAACCATAAATGTTGTATTAACTGCCTTAGAGCAGGTCATTTGATAACAAATTGTAAAAGTAAACAGGTTTGTAAAATTTGTTCAAAGGGTTACCACACCTTGCTGCATGCTAATTACGTGCCGAAATCAGCAGCTGCCAGCAGTAACTACTGCTCATTTAAATTACAGTGTAAAAACAATGTACTTTTATCCACTGCAGTTGTATATGTTATTGATCAGGCTGGCAATAGGCATAAGGCGCGCACACTTCTTGACGCCGGGTCTCAGATCAATTTTTGTACGAAATCATTTGCGAAAAGATTGCACCTCAAACTAACCCGATCTAATATTCCGATTACAGGAATAAGCAACACAGCGTGTTGCGCTACTGACATTGTTTCTATGCGTATTATGTCTCGCTATCAGAGACATAGTTTCGAGGCCAAATTTGCCGTCTTATCTAACTTAACTCATAATCTGCCTTCAATATCGTTTGACATCAACCGGTTCCACATTCCAAATAAAATGTTTCTCGCCGACCCAGATTTTAATATATCTTCACAGATCAACATACTATTGGGGGCTCAATTTTATCTAGATTTAATATTAGCTAATAAGTACACACGCGGACCCAACTTCCCTATCATTCAGGAGACAAAACTGGGTTACATTTTGGCCGGCAATCTGCCCAAGCACTGCCACACCCAGGGTCCTGCTGTTTCGTTCTTGGCAAGGAACAATGACAGCCAAATCCTGCAATCTCTTGAGAGATTTTGGGAGGCAGAAACGATCCCCAGCGATACCCCTAATGGCGAGTCGGCTTGCGAAGAGCATTTTATGCGCTACATTCAGCGCAACCACGAGGGTAGATTTATAGTGTCGCTCCCATTCAAGTCTGATAATCCTCACTTAGGGGAATCCTACACAAGTGCCGAATCAAGGTTTTTAAACTTGGAGCGTCGATTCAGGCGCGATCCCAAACTCGCTCGCGACTATGCAGACTTTATCGGGGAATACATGAAGCTTGGGCACATGACACCCATTGATCATGGCGCTATCAATTTAGGATCGTCAAATATTTATTACTTGCCTCACCATGCCGTGTTTAAACATTCTAGCTTGACCACAAAATTGCGCGTTGTCTTTGATGGTTCCTCCAAGACTACAAATGGCCTTTCGTTAAATGACCTATTATTGGTAGGCCCCAATGTTCAGCAAGATCTCTTCTCTATTCTGTTGCGGTTTCGCACACATAAGTATGTCCTGATTGCTGACATCGAAAAAATGTATCGTCAGATTCGCGTTGCTGAAGAGGACTGTCACTATCAGCGTATTTTGTGGCGTGACTCTCCCCTCGAACCACTTAAGCATTTCGCGCTGCGAACAGTAACTTACGGCACGGCTAGCGCCTCCCTTTTGGCCACACGGTGCCTTTTACAAATTGCTAGAGACAATCAAACTTCCTTTCCCCAAGCGGCTTTAGCCATCACTAACGATTTTTATGTAGACGATCTACTTACCGGTTCTGACACTATCCCCGATCTGACTAATCTGAAATCCGACCTAGGTGCGTTACTTGCTCAATATGGTTTCACGTTGCACAAATGGGCATCAAATGAACCCACAGCGGTCGCAAGTCATCACAACCTTTCACGACCCCTAAATAAACAGGACAATGTGCGTACCCTGGGCATTCTTTGGAACAACA
This sequence comes from Magicicada septendecula, assembly GCA_034769895.1. Classification (NCBI taxonomy): domain Eukaryota; kingdom Metazoa; phylum Arthropoda; class Insecta; order Hemiptera; family Cicadidae; genus Magicicada; species Magicicada septendecula. The sequence goes on along the minus strand of CM068367.1, from coordinate 916,954,728 downwards.
CTGCTGATTCATTTTTGTTTGATGTCAACCTATCTCCGGTTCTTCATAGCATATCCAAGAGGCAAATTCTTTCAATAATCGCCGGAATATATGATCCACTGGGTTTAATCGGCCCAGTTGTCTTTTTGTATAAACACTTCATGCAGCGACTCTGGCTTTGTAAGCTTAGTTGGGATGAACCGCTTTCCGGTCAGTCACTGTCGGATTGGCATTCTTTGTGTAACAAATTAAGTCTGATTGGTAAAATAGTGGTCCCGCGATCTATTCGTTGCAACCATCAGGCGGTTACAGTTCAGTTGCATGGTTTTTCGGATGCTTCCGAGAGAGGGTTCGGCTGTTGTGTGTATGTCCGAGTCATTTATCAAGATGCTACTGCTTCCTGTCGTCTTTTGTGTTCAAAATCTCGCGTGGCTCCCTTGCGCCAAGTGTCATTACCTCGTATCGAGCTCTGCGCTTGTTTGTTATTATCGCGACTTGTGTCTAAAATTATTCCTGCTCTTCATTCATTCATTGAGGATGTACATTTGTATTCCGATTCTATGGTGGCTCATTACTGGATTCATGCGCAGTCTTCGTGTTGGAAAACATACGTCGCTAATAGGGTTGCTGAAATTCAGCGTCGCACGCAAACTTGTACCTGGCATCACATTGATTCGCGACGCAATCCTGCTGATATTATTTCTAGGGGGTGTCTCCCGGACGTTTTGCGCGATTGCTCGCTTTGGTGGCACGGTCCTGGCTGTCTGTCTCAATCGTCAGAGTCTAATCCTTTCCCATCTTTCGTACCGGCCACTCCATCATCTTCGGAAGTCATCGCGGAAGAGAAAACTACACATAACCGTTCGCTAATGTCTACCCTGGCTGTTGACTTATCGTTGGACTTTTCCTCGTTACACCGGCTGACACGTGTATACGCTTACTGTTTTCGTTTCATCAGAAATATTAGGCACTCATCTGCGGACAGGCTTTCGGGCGATCTGACCCCTGCGGAAATTCATCAGTCTCTTAATTTCTTTATAAGGCAATCTCAATCGACCCACTTCCCAGGCGAAATTAGTTGTCTTCGGAACGGATCTTCTGTTTCCATCAGAAGCAAGTTAGCCTCTCTCAACCCGTTTCTTGACGACACTGGAGTGATACGCGTGGGCGGACGATTGCAGCATTCCCAGTTATCTTACGACTCGAAACATCCTATCGTACTACCCCCATCGGCGCATGTCACACGCCTTATCATCGAACGCGAACACATTCGTTTGCTTCATGCTGGTGCGCAGCTCGTGCATCATTCACTGCGTCAACGTTGGTGGATTGTTAATGCCCGGCCAGTCATCCGTTCCATTATTCGTAAGTGTCTCAAGTGCATCAGGTTTAGCGCCACACAGCAGGTTCAGAGGCTTGGCATCTTGCCATCCCCTAGAGTCACTCCTTCAAGGCCATTTCTATTTTGCGCGGTTGATTATGGTGGTCCCTTCATGATTCGTCATGGCGGGCAGAAGTCTAGAACTCTTACTAAGGCGTACGTGTCTCTGTTTGTTTGCTTAGCAACTAGGGCTATTCACCTGGAATTGGTGTCCGACCTTACTGCCAACGCATTTATAGCTGCCTTACGTCGTTTTATGGCACGTCGGGGTATACCTAGTCAACTGTACTCCGACAACGGCACGAACTTCAGGAAGGCCCGCACCATCTTACATGACATTTACAACCTTTGGCACGATAAGGATGACATCACCTCGATCAAGTCATTCACATCCTCTCAGGGGATATCATGGTCATTTATTCCGCCCTCCTCACCTCATTTCGGTGGCCTTTGGGAGAGCGGCATCAAGAGTTTGAAATTTCATTTGCGGCGCGTGGTAGGCAAATCTATACTAAACTTTGAAGAGTTCACAACCGTTTTGTCTCAGATAGAGGCATGTCTGAACTCTCGACCTTTATTTGCTATTTCTTCGGATGTTAATGAGCCGGTGCCACTTACACCTGGCCATTTTTTGATCTGCGCGCCCCTAACTGCGATTCCTGACCCAGACCTTTCTCACGTTCCTGTTTCTCGCCTTGGTCGTTGGCAATTACTTCAGAGGTTTGTCCAGGGCATTTGGAAGGCGTGGTCTCGCGATTATTTGCACCAGCTGCAACAGCGTCACAAGTGGAAGTTTGCCAAAGATAATGTTTCCATTGGTGACTTAGCCTTGCTCATTGAGGACAACTTGCCTCCATTAGCCTGGAAATTTGGCGTGATCATCGCCACATTTCCCGGCCCAGATAATTTGGTTCGCGTCGTGGACATTCGCACGCCTACGGGTGTTTTGCGGAGACCAATACATAAATTATGTCTATTGCCAGCGCGAGACGAGATGTGACACTATGGTTACAGCACAATGCGGCTTATTCCGCCATTGACTTATTATTTATTACGACCATTTGGTCAACATGATTGTGATGGATTGTCACAATATTTTTGTCAATTTTGCGTCATGGCACGCTTCTGAGTATCACAGTTCTGGTGATATCTTAATATTTGTATTGTATGTTAATTTTTGTGGCATACTATGTCACACTTTCATTGATCTCATGGGGTGTACTGCATGTCTTTGGGTGGTCTTATTTATGAATGTTATTACATAATATTCGCATGTTTGCTGTCAAGTAACCATGCATTCATTTCTTTATATTGTTGCTGATAAATATGTACTATTTTGTGAATGTCTTAAATTGTTAAATTGTTTCTGTAATTTCAGTATTGTATTGTTGGCTGACATTACAATTATTTATCTTGTAATTATGCAAATTATTATTGTTGTATTCACATAAATTGTGTCGATGTAAACTATTGTAAGCGTCTACCGTGTGTAACTGCCTTGTCTAATTTATTTATATTGTACTTATATTTTATTCATTTTTGTAAGTAAGCATGCACAATTCTTTATTTAAATTATGACATACACGTCATATCTGGGCTACATTCAGCATCTAGCTTGCTCACACGTTGGCATACATTGTAAATTCCTGAAACTTCAGGAATAGCGTATTTAGGTCGATACATGTCGCCCTTCTGAATATACAATGAAACATGCAACTGTAACATGTTCAACAACAATTTTATTCATGTAATGAACTTCTGTACAGGTCTACGGACCTTAGCTAGCATTAAGCTAACTCTATGACTTGCATATTATGTATTTCTCGTTCATGTTTTGTAATGTTACGAACTGCGCACTTGTGTCAGTAATATTGGTTAACCAGACTTAGTGGTACATGAAACAGCTGTTTGCCAAACCTTGGCCTACAGTCGCCTATCTGCATGCTTATCTCAAATTAGCGGCCGATTGCCGTTATCTAATCTCAACTCAAGGTTCAACTCAGCCTTGAAGCTGATTCTAATTATTTAAACTCCACTATTTCAAATTGAATTGTAAATGTATTATAATTTATTAAAGAATGTATTAAAAAATCTTTGATTTTTGACGGGCAGCTTATGGACGGTAGCGCGATGATTTTATTTTACTAGGTTGGCTAATCTGATTTATATCTCATCAACGTTCGCGTAATCGTACTTTGACCAGTGCACATTCAGTAATCTCGGCGTTCGGTTCGCCGGACCTTTCCGTCAAGTTAGTGTCAACATTAGCTTAGGCCTTACTATTTTCTATCATGGCCAACTAGCGCCACAACTTCATTCTTAACTAAATTTATTAATTATTAATTCAATATGCAGCATTAGCCAGCCTTCTTTCAATTTATTACAGCTGTAATGTGATCATTCAAATTATTAAACTATTCGTATACAGTCCACTTCTCTTATTTCTTAATGTAATTTAATACATCCTACACAACATTTTCAATCATAATGGAAGACCAGCAGACAAATATTTAATGCAAGATACATAATTTTCGCCCGCTTGGGCTGAACAAATTAACTCTTCCGGTCCGCACTTGCGGAACGTTACTTTTCTTAAACTGTTTCGGCCCACTTGGGCCAGGATCAGCCAGTCGCACACATGCGATTTTGGGAGGGGCACCGAAATGAGAAAAAATATATAAAAATAATATGGTAAAAATTTAAATTTTTATGTAATTTTGAATGCAAATTAGCTATTTCAATATGTTAATAACTTTTGTTCAACAAATAAAATGTTGCTTGAAAGTACAGTAAAGAGACTGGCTACTGGCTCCAAACGCTCCGCTCCGTTGTTTTGACAGAACTGAACAGTTGTAGATAGTGAGTCACAATCACTATCACATGTTTAGTCTATCTGTTGCGTCGACGTCTGGTGCTGTATCTGTGCTGCGACAGGCTGCGACAGGTGGCAGTCGTTATCTGACGTGAGTCGTGACAAGTGTATCCAGTTGATGTCTGCATATAATTAGTAATTAGTTTTGTGTTTTGTAAATTGTGATAACTCTATTTGTGATGTTAATAAACTAAAAATGTTTTCCAAACCTTCTGGATGTCAAAATAGGAAGCGGAAAGCTAAATCCTTAAAAGAAGCGGAAGCCAGTGCTAAATTAATATGCAAGTATTTATCAAAACCACAAAACCCTGTCTCTAGTACAGAAAATGTAGCTACGAATGACGTAGCCCTAACTGATGAACCTAAGCTCAGTGAAAAAGACGAGCATTCTAAGGGACAAGAACTACAACTACCAGAGTGTAGAGATAGTTTACAAACTGAAACTGGTATTCATGAAATCGCAACAAATATAGCTGATGAAACTTGTCAAGGTCAAGAACCTGTAACTGTAACTCATTCATTGGAAGAGCAAGAAAATGGTGGCCCCAGCTCGGCGGATGTTGATGTTACAGTTTCATTTCCATTAAAATATCCTGCTACATGGCCTACACATCTTAATCCAAACGATCGTGATTGCATTATAGCTGAAGGGCCGTTCTCTCCATATTTAGAGAGATATCCCAAAGATGGAACAAAGAGGTCATTTTCTAATATATTTTACTATCGGCTGGCTCCAAATGGTGAAAAAGTTAAGAGACATTGGCTATTGTATTCTCAACAAAACAATAGTGTTTACTGTTTTTGTTGTAAGATATTTAGTACTGCACGTTCCAATAAAACTTTATCAGATCAAAGCGGAAACTGTGACTGGAGGCACATTGGAACTATACTGACACTTCATGAAACTTCCCCTAATCACCTAATGTGTTATGAAAGGTGGGTGGAGGCGGAAAGGAGACTGAGCACAGGTAAAACAATTGATGATGAAAACCAGAAAATAATTGCCCAAGAAAAAGAACGATGGCAGAATGTTCTTAAATGACTTCTTGCCATAACACAATTTCTTGCCCAGCACCAAATGGCTTTCCGAGGAAGATATGAAACCCTGTACAAAAAGGACAATGGAAATTATTTAGGGCTTGTTGAACTAATTGCCCAATTTGATCCTGTAATGAAAGAACATATATGTAGAGTATTGGCAAATGAAAAACAAAGGTGTCTGTCATACTTGGGGAAAAACATACAAAACGAATTATTGACTCTGATGGGAGACAAAGTAAGAGAAGAAATACTAAGCAGAATTAAAGGAGCCAAATACTATGCATTGATTCTCGACTGCACACCCGATTTAAGTAGGAAAGAACAGTTCTCTGTTGTTTTGAGGTACGTTTATGAAACAAAAGAGAAAAAAGTTGAAATTTGTGAAAGTTTCCTAGATTTCTTTGAAATAACAGACACTTCAGGGAAGGGAATGTCAGAAACAGTCTTAAAAAAACTGCAAGAGTACGACTTGGACATTTCTATTGCAGAGGCCAGGGATATGATAATGGGGCAAATATGAAAGCAAAACACTCTGGACTACAAAAACAAATTTTAGAAAAAAACAAGAGAGCTTTTTTTGTACCATGTGGCTGTCACAGCCTAAACTTGGTACTAAGCGATGCCGCAAAAACCTCAGTAATAACAGTTACCCTTTTTGGAACAGAAGTTTAATGAAGAAATTTGTGTTAGTGGTTGAAATCACAATCAGAATGATCACAGTTGCACACCACTATATAAAAATTATCCCAATTAGCGCTTTCAAGCTTCACAGCCCATCGTCAGATTGGAATAGACAGGAAATATGTGAAAACAACCCCTTCACCCCCCTCCGCCACCCTGCTAACACACAACAAGCTATAATATAAATGACCCTTCCCCACCCCCTAAACCCTTGTCCCACCATCTGTAGAGTTACATATTTTTTTTTTCTAGCAAATTCCTTGTGTTTCAGTGTTGTGCGTGCGTGCGTGCGTGCGTGCGTGCGTGCGTGCGTGCGTGTGTGTGTGTGTGTGTGTGTGTGTGTGTGTGTGTGTGTGTGTGTGTGTGCATCCTTTTAAACTTACCCTCTTCCTCTCCACACACCTGGGTCAGTCATACACCCTTATTTTAAAACATCCAATTAGTACTATGCAATATAATTCTTAATCTTATCTATCTGTCCTCTATCGTTTACTTCTGAATCATGTTATAAAATATTTCTTCATTATCAAATTTAATTTTAATAGTAATTAAATTGTCTAACCCTTTTTCTCTTTCTTTCAATATCTCTAACTCCTCTCTAAGCTTCCTTTCAACTGTGTTATTCACTACTTTTACAATTTCGTATTCTTCCAAAGGATTAACAAACTTATGGTTGTCTTCTATGAAATGTCTTGCATATAACGAATTGGTTGTTCTATTACCTTCTCCACGTTTGTGGTCAGACAACCTGCATCCGAATTTTCGTCCTGTCTCTCCTAGGTACACCTTGTTGCAGTCTTTACATTTTAATTTATAAATTCCGCTTTTCTGTAATACTGGAATTTTTTCTATATTCTTATTACTTATCTTATCAAATACCGTTTCACATTTTTTAATAGCTATATCTACTCCATATTTATTAAAACATTTTATAATTTTTCTAGTATGTGAACCTGTGTATGTCAATGACCCTGCATAATTCTTTTGTTCTGGTTCTATTTTAGCTTTTTGTATGTTAACCCTTTTCATAACTTTATCCACTATGTTGGTGTTATAATTATTATTCCTTACAATTCCCTTTATCGTTCTTAACTCCCTATCTTTTGATTCGGTCTCTTTTAAACACTTCTGAGCTCTGTAACAAAATGAATTGATTGCCGCCATTTTATATCTATATGGGTGGTAAGACTCTCTTGGTATAATTATATCAGAATACGACTCTTTCCTAAATATCCCAAACTGTAATTTCTCATTATCTTTAATTTCTATGTTTAAATCTAAGTAATTTATTTTCTTACCTCCTATCTCTTCTTTAAATTGTAAGTTTTTATCCTAATATGGTTTAATAAACAATGTCTGGATAATAATGTCATCCCAAAGTACGCTCAAGTTAAAATTAAAAATAAGAACAGTGTAGCCAAAAAAGTAAAAGAACAAAGCGAGAAGTTGTGGGTAAAACTGGAAATAAGGTCACTCTACGGCTTAATCAATAGATATAATAGGGAATTATATGACAGACACATAGAATTGTTAAGAATATGCTCGTATGTAGAGTTAGAAGAAATATTATATAATTTTGGTTTGGGGTACGTAGAAAAGAAATTGGAAAATAAAAATAAAAAAATGGTAGATAAGTTAAATAAATTAATAAGAAAGAACGAAGTAAAAAAGGAACACCTCTCTAAGAATAACTATGAAAAAAGAGTAATAAACCTTACAGAGGTAAATTTCAATACAGAAGAAAAAGAAATGTTAGCAAAAGGCTTAAAATACTCACCGCCACCAGAATTAAATCAAGAAAAAACAATTATTGAATGCGAAAGCATAATACAAAAACTAGGAAATGAAAATGATAAAAAAAGAATAAGGTGGGAAGTAGGGAATGTAGTAGATAAAATATTTAAGAAAAGTTTGTATAATTCAAAAAATGAACAAAAAATCAAATCAACTGTAACTAAACTAAAGAATAAAATAAAGAAGAATGATATTATAGTTACGAAGGCGGACAAAGGAAATACAATGGTACTACTGAGAAAGGACGAATACATAAAGAAAACGGAAGAATTTATAAGGGAAGGACCATACGAGGAAATAAAGTATGATTATACAAGTAAGTACCAGTCAAGGATAAAACAAATGATGAAACAGATAACATTTATAGAAGAAAATAAGAAAAAGTATTTATTGGAAAGTAATCCAACAGCACCAACTTTTAAAAGTCAGGTTAAGATACATAAAGAAGGAAAACCAATTAGACCGATTGGTTCTTTTATTAATGCACCTATTTATAAATTATCAAAGGAAGTTAGCAGAGTACTGAAAGAGAAATATGAATTTGGGACAAAATACAACATAGAGAATAATGTAAAATTGATAGAAAAATTAGAAAATATTAGGATTAATGTAAATACAAAATTGATATCACTGGATGTTAAGGACATGTTTACCAATATCACAGTAAATAAAGTTATTAAGTTAATAAACGATAATAATATGGGAGAATACAGGTATAAAAAGCAGTTGATGAAAGTAATTAAAGAATGTGTAAATCAGAACTATTTTAGGTTTAATAACAAGTTTTATATACAGAAAAAAGGTTTACCTATGGGGTCTTCATTATCCCCTATTCTTGCTGAAATATACATGAATGATTTTGAAAAGCAATTAATAACTTCCACTAAGTATAAAGACAATATAAAATTATGGTCTAGATACGTTGATGATGTATTAGTAATTTGGGAAGGAAGCATAGAAGAAGTGCATGAGTTTATAAATGAGGTAAATAATAAGGATAAAAACTTACAATTTAAAGAAGAGATAGGAGGTAAGAAAATAAATTACTTAGATTTAAACATAGAAATTAAAGATAATGAGAAACTACAGTTTGGGATATTTAGGGAAGAGTCGTATTCTGATATAATTATACCAAGAGAGTCTTACCACCCATATAGATATAAAATGGCGGCAATCAATTCATTTTGTTACAGAGCTCAGAAGTGTTTAAAAGAGACCGAATCAAAAGATAGGGAGTTAAGAACGATAAAGGGAATTGTAAGGAATAATAATTATAACACCAACATAGTGGATAAAGTTATTAAAAGGGTTAACATACAAAAAGCTAAAATAGAACCAGAACAAAAGAATTATGCAGGGTCATTGACATACATAGGTTCACATACTAGAAAAATTATAAAATGTTTTAATAAATATGGAGTAGATATAGCTATTAAAAAATGTGAAACGGTATTTGATAAGATAAGGAATAAGAATATAGAAAAAATTCCAGTATTACAGAAAAGCGGAATTTATAAATTAAAATGTAAAGACTGCAACAAGGTGTACCTAGGAGAGACAGGACGAAAATTCGTATGCAGGTTGTCTGACCACAAACGTGGAGAAGGTAATAGAACAACCAATTCGTTATATGCAAGACATTTCATAGAAGACAACCATAAGTTTGTTAATCCTTTGGAAGAATACGAAATTGTAAAAGTAGTGAATAACACAGTTGAAAGGAAGCTTAGAGAGGAGTTAGAGATATTGAAAGAAAGAGAAAAAGGGTTAGACAATTTAATTACTATTAAAATTAAATTTGATAATGAAGAAATATTTTATAACATGATTAAGAAGTAAATGATAGAGGACAGATAGATAAGATTAAGAATTATATTGCATAGTACTAATTGGATGTTTTAAAATAAGGGTGTATGACTGACCCAGGTGTGTGGAGAGGAAGAGGGTAAGTTTAAAAGGATGCACACACACACACACGCACAACACTGAAACACAAGGAATTTGCTAGAAAAAAAAATAATATGTAACTCTACAGATGGTGGGACAAGGGTTTAGGGGGTGGGGAAGGGTCATTTATATTATAGCATGTTGTGTGTGAGCAGGGTTGGGGAGAGGGGTGAAGGGGTTGTTTTCACATATTTCCTGTCTATTCCAATCTGACGATGGGCTGTGAAGCTTGAAAGCGCTAATTGGGATAATTTTTATATAGTGGTGTGCAACTGTGATCATTCTGATTGTCTTTTTGGAACAATTCAACGATTGTTTGTGTTTTTTAGCTCATCAACAAAACGTTGGAGCAAATTGTTAGAGTCTGTCGCAATCATATAAGGCGTCATCAGTATTTGGGCCTTCTCTCACATTGAAAGAACTTTGTATAACTCGCTGGGAAGCACGTATTGAATCACTCAAAGCAGTAAGATACCAGATTGTGCAAATCCGACAAGCACTTTGGGACCTGCACGAGGATGCATCATTTGAAGACGAGGTTAGAAGTGAGGCAAATTCCTTGTCCGAAACAATTGAAGATTTTGGTTTCTTAGTGTCATTGACCGCATGGTATGATGTCCTGTTTCAAATACACATTGCTAGTAAGATATTGCAATCAAAGATCGTCAACTTACCTCAAGCTGTAGCTATTTTGAAGTCCGTTGGGGACTTTTTGACGGACTTTCGCAAAAATGGATTTGTTAGTTGTTTAGTGAAAGCCAAAGAGTTGGCTGAAGATTTAGAAGTCGAAGGAAAATTCAAAACACCCCGGGTTAGAAGGAAGAAGAAGCAGTTTGATTACGAAGCTAATGATGAAGCACCGATTGACCCCCAAGAGCGTTTTAGAGTTGACTTTTTTATACCACTTGTTGAAACTGCCCAAATGGCTGTGCAAGAGAGGTTCGAACAGCTTAAGGCTAAAATGTCAAAAGTTGAGTTTCTTTTTAAACTTGATGAATTGCCCAAGAGAGAGGACTTGTTTGTTAAATGCAAAGACCTAGAAGACCTCCTTTCAGATGGGGATGACAGTGTCATCAAAGGAGCTGAGTTATGCGAGGAGCTGATCTCTATCAAGGACCTCATGCCAAATAAAGGTATGTTTTACTTTTACGTTTTAGCTATTCAAAATTTATCATCTTGATTTATTGTTTGGTCAGTTAATTCATAACTGTTTTGGGCTCAAACAAAATTATTATTTTTCAAAGTTTTTTAATTTCCAAAATTAAAAAGCAGTCTTTTAATTCCTTTTTGTTTGATTTTAGGCGGGAAAACGCCTCTGAACGTGCTAAACTTTCTGTTGGAAACTGGATCTGCAGACGCTTATGTAGGCCTAAATGTGTGGGTTGCTTTGCGAATACTTCTGATAATACCAATATCGGTAGCGTCGGCGGAGCGAAGTTTTTCAAAATTAAAATTAATAAAAACCTACCTAAGGTCTACTCTTTCACAAGAAAGACTCAACAACCTTGCAATTTTGTCCATTGAAAATTATATTTCTTCGTCATTAGATTATGATGCACTAATAAAAACATTTTCGGCTGCTAAAGCTAGGAAGGTCCACTGCTAAGTGTATAATACAGATTATTTTAATCAATTTTCTTGATCTTTTACACTACTACTATCAATTTATAGTTATATTGATGTACCTTTTCGAGAAAAGTGAATACCAAAGTTTATATTTCTGAATTTTTTCGTACTTTTTCTAATGTACTGACATAACTTTTTTTAATATTAATATATTCAAACTGAAATGTATTTTTCATGAATATCAAATCAAATAAAACTTTTGTTGTAGTAAAAAAATGTGTCTGTTATTTTCTACCTGACAAAACAATAAACTGAGTAAAAGAATTTGTTAGGAGTTTGCTCTTTACACAAGTTTGAAAAAGTCAGTTAAAAGAATTAGTACTAGAAGAAGTCATTTAAAAAAATAAAAATAATGAAAAGGTACTAAATACTTTACTTTAATATTTACTATTTATTACTACTTATTAGTTTTAGTTTTTGGTTTTTAATCCCTTTAAAATGCCAACTTCAGTTATTAAGTTCCGACAAATTTCAGTTATAGAGCACCCATACTATTTTTTGGAGGGTTTTCTATACCCATTTTCATTGTAAGGGGCGCCAAAACTCATTCTTGCACACACAGCATTTTGCTCTTAGGCCGGCCCTGCATATAAGGATATGTATTTGTTGAAATAAATCAGTGTCTTTGGGTGATACCTCTCATTCATATTTATTGCAACACTTAATGGATGCCTATAACCAGTTGACCAACTGCATATACATCTCATTTAGCGAATCCATAAAACATTCTGACTGTAATTGACCATCAAATGACAAGAATGTATTCTTTCTAATTGAGAACTCCATTGTATGCTCTCTTTGTATAGCAGAAAACAAAGAGATATGAATTAATCCTCTGAATAGGATGCCAGATGGCAAGTTGCCTGAGGAAGTTTGGCAATACAAGCCTATTGGACAACAACAAAGTACAGGAAGACCTAGGAAGTTTTGGTGAAGTGCATATATTCCTTTCGGACCAGAACAGGTGATTTCCCTAGTCCCTGACAGAAGAAGAAGAAGAAGAAGAAGAAGAAGATTGTATGTACTCCACAAATCCAAATAATAGTTGTGCCAAGCCTTGTGCACGTTCTAATGGTGTCAAGCAGGATTTTAATGGTTCTGCCAGATACAGCATAAAGAAAACATTCTTTCTCTACATGGCAAGCTCACTAAGCAAGTTTTTTGCTTAGTCCAATCCAGAGTAAGCGACACAGGATGCTTATACGGGACACTGCGATAAATCATGGCACTACACACACACTGCTGCTGTAACGTAAGATCTCCTCACAAAGTTTGGCTGCAACAATTTGATCATCCGCCTTACAACCCAGACCTTACTCCAAGCGAATATCACCTTTTCAAGCATAAGAAATCCCTCCTTGGTGGTCAACGATATCAAACAAGCTGTTATACATGGTTCAAATCACAGGCAGGAAATTTCTATGACGAAGGTATACAATGGCTGTTACCTCACTATGAAAACTGTATCAAAAATGACAAAAGCTATAGAGAAAAATAGTTTAAGGTGTACTTCAAGTAGCAATAAAAATGTTTTGTAAATATATTCTTAGTTTCCCTTAATACACTATCGGAACTTACTTTCTGAATATCCCTTGTATATTTAACTCAACAAGGCACATGTTTGAGGTTGTATACGTTTTCACTTCAACGTATTTAAAGAATAAAGCAGTATAAAACTGTGATACCAATTTTTCTAATCAACTGCCCTTCTCCAATGAAATTTCAGTGGGACAATGTTTTTTTATTACATCCACCACTTGGATTGACAGACAACATAAAAGTCATTGGAGTTATAACGTGTCGGCTACGTTATAATCCAGGGAACCCGTAATAATTGACGCTAGCCAATTATACAGGCTGCCTACGTTGTAACAAACTGAAAAATCAAACACAACACTTAGAATAATTATAATTACTCTAATTACAGGAAACAAGGGGAGGGAATTTAGCTGATTTATGCACTCACTTTAATATGTAACAAGATGACATCTCTTTATTAACATATGATAATGATCACACAGATCATGTATTTTACCTCGGATCCGAGTCTCCTTTAATCTAGTTAAGATGTCTCAAATTTACTTTACTTATTAAGAAGGTTGCATTGTTACTTAAACTCCATTTGAAGAATGGTTTTATTTAGTTAAGCGATTCAAAGTTATATCTCAAGAGTAATGTTACAACATATGATTTCAGAAATTACTGGTTACATCTTTCTAAAACTTAATGCTTAGAGATTGTCTTTTTAAAAGTCTTTGACATTTATACAAACTTATATTTTAAATATACATAATTCACGGAAGACGAGCTTCCAAGTCACCTCTTAGATACGCTTTATCTGTCCATGTCCTGGGGCGTGAATCTTCGGTACTCTGTTAGTCGAGGGTTGTCATCGGGGTAGTGTTTCCGGTGGAGGTCCTCTGAGTGAATTAATGAGGAGATGGATGTTAATGCAGCGTGAAGTCGTCCTGATCCTCGGCGGTAATGGTAAGTGTTGTTTAGGTCTTAGTCGTCACTATCCACAGTTATGCACATCACATATTTACTGGCACCGTAGTACTGGAGTTTGCATCTTCTTTTCACATTATGTCGGAATTACTTTACTCGAACTATATTTGATCGTTAGTTTTTTTTTTTATTAACCTGAGATGTCACCTTATACACTAGTTTTCCTTTTTCACATCATCAAACTTTTTAACAAATTACTCACTACATCTTCGATATTTATAACTAGCTCTCCACGCTTTTAGTGGAAGCTAACACTCAATTAAAAATAAAAATAAAACATTTTGTGAAGAGCCCTCGCTTGGAGGTGTTTACAGTTTGAAAGCCGCATCATTAGTCCTGCATTGTTACAACAGGAAAATTGCAACGACGCGGAGTGAGTACTCCGCCATACGGAGTGAGTACTCCGCCATAATATAGTTCCAACTCTTTATTAATAATACAGTCTTACAGTGTGACAAAATAAACTATCGAGACTTATCTTGTCTACAGGAATTATTACAACTACTACTTGTAACTTTAAATTATTAATTATTTACATTATGATTTACAGATATTTCTTATTTAATGCCGGGTCGGTATGCAAGTTGGATCCGGAATACACAGGTCAAAGCATGATAAATTTACTAAAGGGTTAACGGTATTATTTTTAACTTTTACTTTCAGATTTTTAATTACTTATCTTAGTTAGATTTTCTTAATTGATTCTCATTACTATTATGAGTTAGTTCAGGGGTATTTGGTTTAATCGTGCAATTTAATGTTCTTACTTACTTCCCGTTTTTTATATTTTTATTATTAATTTTTTTTTTATTTAATTTACAATTTAAATCGTCACATACTCCACCGCTTAAAATAGACATGGGGGGAATTTTAATAAGGAGAATTCGAAAGTGGGGTACTGGGAGTATGTTCGCCGTTACTGTGTGGAATTTCTCTCCTTCTTCTCCCTTTTTCTTTCACTTAGTTATTTGCATGAGTTATACACATTTATTTCTTCTGAGTATTAAACAATATACATATATATATCTCCTTACAAACTAATTCTTAAATTACGTAACATTCACACTTAAAGACTACATTTTAAAACACATAAATTTCTTCTTATTTCTATTACTTAAATCTACTACCGGTTTTTTCTTTCTTTGGGTTTTAGTTACTCTCTTCATAGAGTTACTCTCTAAATAATTTCTTATTTAGTGGTCAGGTAGTGGTCAGATAGTGGTCAGCTGACTACTCATTTTGCTCATCTTTCGCTGAACAGGATCTAAGGTTGATCAGGCCTCATTCCTAATTCTACGATTAGCACTTAGCATGGTTACTCAGGTACAAGATAACTTGTCTACCTAGTATTACCTTTTTCTATTTTTGGCTTTGGTATTTCCTCTTTTCCTTTTTTTTTATACAATTTTATCTGTGAAATATGCGTTCTTCGTACATATTCTCGAGTCGCAGGTTCGTACAGGGCGACGGTAACTGGGGTTAAGTACTTCTGGATTTGGTAAGGGCCACACCATCGGTATGATAGTTTAGAGGTGGTCTTATCAATTGCACTACTAGTCGGGTGTGTCTTGTACATTACTAAGTCACCGACTTGGTACCTAACTAAATTGTTATTATTATTATTTCTCTCGTGGTATTTTCGGGATTTTTCTAAGTTCGCTCTTAAATTTGCGCAAGCTTTATTCCAGATTTGTTTAATCTGCTTATCCATAATTTGCGGAGGTAGCAAGTCATGTATTTTCCATTTTGTGGACAAGGGGTGGTTTGGTTTGTATTTATACAGTAACTCAAACGGGGTAGACTTATGTCCTTCGTGATAAGCTGAATTAAAGGCGTATTGTATCCAGGATAGGTTCTGGTCCCAAGACGTATGATCGTTCGCATGGTAGGCGATTAATGCAGATTTGAGGTTTCGCAGATACCTTTCAGCAATATTGCCTTGCGGACGATACTCCGTCGTGGTAATATGGTCTATTCCTAACTTGAAACACATATTCTTAAATTCCTTCGCCTTAAATTGGGGTCCATTATCTGACACTATACGTACAGGTGTACCATAATCTTTAAATAATCTCTCCTGTAATATCTTTACAGTTGTCAACGCTAACGCTCGCCACATGGGATACATCCAAACAAATTTGGTGAACGAATCTACACATATGAGTAGCATCATATTACCTGATTGAGATCGAGGGTAGGGACCTGAAAAGTCTAAATAAAGTTTAGAGAATGGGGTAGTAGGGATTTCTGAAATTAATTGGCTTACTTGACTGTTTCTTGCCGGTTTGCTGAGCGCGCATAACTTACACTTTTTTACGAAACTAGCTATTTCGCTGTTCATATTGTTCCAATGATATTCCTTACGAATGCGATGTATTGTTTTATTTATTCCCATATGGGCTCCAATGGTGGATGAATGGAAGTACTCCATCAGCATGGGCTTAATTACATCAGGGGTGATTATCCTTAATTCCTTTCTATTTCCTATTCTGTAGCATAGTATTCTTTTACTCAATACGTATTTATCTGATTTAATTCCTTCCTCGAGTTGTTCTATAATTGGCTTCAGAAGAGGGTCTTGTTGTTGATATTGAGCGATGTTGGTAAACGCAAGGGGGAATTCAGTAATTACGGTGTTAACAATGGGTGTTTCCAGACTCTCCTTGTTTTCGGGAGTATTAGTGGGCGACTGGAACATACGGGACAGGGTATCAGCGACTACATTTTGTGTACCTTTAATATGTTGTACTTTGAAGTTGTAACAGTTTAACCTCAATACCCATCTTCCAATACGTCCTAACTGTTTAGGGTGATTCAGTAACCAAGATAATGCTTGATTATCAGTTTCCAAAAGGAACTCTATGTTCTAAAAAGGGTTTAAACTTCTCAAAAGCAAATACAATAGCTAAACATTCTAATTCATATGCGGAATATTTCTTTTCTTGGTCAGTCAAAGTGCGTGGCGCATAACTAATCGGTAGTCTACAGTTTTCTATTTCCTGATAGATTACTGCACCTAAGGCTACACTAGAACTGTCGGTTTGAACTACGAAAGGTTTCGTAAAGTCTGCTAGTTGTAATACTGGGGGTAATATGATGCTTTCTTTTAGTTTTTCAAACGCAGTTTGGTGTTGTGGAGTCCATTCAAATTTCGCTCCCTTCTTTCTTAAAGCATTCAGGGGTGCTGCTTTTTCGGCTAGATGGGGAATATACTTGTGGAAATAATTTACCATTCCCAAAAATCGGGCTATTCCTTTAGCATCCCACGGGGGTAAAAATTCTCTGATTGCACGGGTTCGTTCGGGGTCTATGCTTACCTTTCCGTTGGCTTTCACGATGTGCCCTAAAAATGAAAATTGTGGGACAGCAAAATGTACCTTTTTGGGATTTACAGTTAATCCGGCCTTTTGTAATCGAGATAACACTTCACGTACATGTTTAAGATGTTGCTCCATCGATTCGCTGTAGATTACAATGTCATCCAGGTAGTGATACACATATCTAAATTTAATATCATGAAATAATCTTTCTAATAGTCTACTACATACGGAACTTCCTTGTGATATTCCAAAGGGTACTCTCGTGAATTGGTACAGATTGAAAGGAACGGCAACAGCGGTTAGACGTTTGGATTCTTCCGAAAGGGGTATTTGGTGGAATGCTTGATTCAGGTCCATTATAGTAAAGACTTTCGCGTTAGTGAAATAATGAAAAGCACTGTGGATGTCGGGAAGCGGGATAGATTCAAATTCTATTCGTTTATTTAACTGCCGGTAGTCCACAACTAGTCTATATTTGTCATGACCTTTTGGTCCTAAAAAGGAGGGTGATGAATACGGAGACGTAGAGGGTTCGATGACTCCTTGTTCTAACAACTTGTTGATATGATTCCTCATTACTTCCATTTTGGGCGGCGATAACTTGTATGGGGGTAGGCATATTACTTTGTGATAGATCAAATTGATCTTGTATTCTATTAGGTTAGTTAGTCCTAGCTTAGGGGTAAGAACAGTTGAAAACTCTTTTATTAGTTTCTGCATTCTCAGCCTATCTCGACTTCCTAGATGAGATAATTCAGACTCATGGTGTACTATATGTGCAGTAGATGATCCCGTACTTTCTTGTTCTTCAGTTTCATAATCAAAATTATACTTCCGTGTACGGTCGAATCTAAAATAATATTTCTTCTCGTGGATGTCAAGAATAATTCCCGTTTTACTTATGAAGTCCGAACCCAATATTAAGTCGAGTCCTAAATCATTACATACTAACATTGAAAAAAAACAGGTTAGATTCTTAATTCTTACCTTAATGGTGATGCTGAGTTTTATCACTATATTTTGTTTATTGGCAGTAGCGCATTTTATATTCACAGCTTGACTGCGTTTCACTAGGTGGTGTTCGAATAATTTATCTGCTAACCTCTGACTGATTAAGGTTCTAGTTGATCCAGAATCGATTAATCCGAGGGTGGATGTAACACCTAGGTCAACTTGTATTAAGGGCAATAGACTTTTAGTCCAATCACTTTTAGTTATCGCATTACATTTCTCAATAAACCTTCTAACATAGGCATCTATTTTTCTAGTGTTCTTTTCCTTTTTTTTTTTATTCTCGTAGATTTCTCTGGGTTTACCGGTTCTCAAGATGCTGCGGAAGACACAGGATTTCGGGTCTCCCTGCCATACATGTTTTTTGGATTAGGGTGTTTGCGTTCGTACTGCTTCCGATTACAGTTTCTACTTATGTGTCCATACTTACCACAGTTATAACACACATTTTTATTACGAGGAGTATAGCCTGCTTCTGTTTTAGGTTGCGTGTCTTTAGATTTACCAGGGCTGTGCAAATTGTTCGGTCTATTAAAGAATCGCCTTTTACACTGGGTTTGCACATCGGGCACTAGGGCTTGCATTTCATTTCTACTCGGCTCGGTTGATTTCAGAGCATGTCTGTTCTGATCTGAGTACCATACATTCGAAGAGTGAATACTGCATTGTTCGAGATCCGCAAAGGTGTTGGGTCTATTTATTAACGCTAAACGAGATCTTTCTTCTGGAGACAATCCTACTAAAATGGTGTCGACCATCTGTCTCTCATTCCAATCTACTTGCAGTAGTCGAGAAGACTCCCTGATGTCTGAGATGTAATGGGCCAATCTCTCATGATTTCCTTGTACTCGCAGTAGTCTTTCTTTTTAGTTCCTCATAAATTCCGGTGGGAATAAAGTATTTTATGATTGTAGTATGCAGTTCTTCTACTGGAAGGGTAGAGCTTAATGATTCTAGCACACGATTCTTTAACGGTGGTTTACATTTAGGTAGGAGGACTTGCAAAATTTGCCAGTCATTTAGCTACTGTAAATCCTTAATCTGCAGGAGATATTTGATGAAATTTAGTAGTTTAGTAACATTCAAACCATCCGTGTATGGAATTTCAGCTAAGAGTGTTTCTATGGGGTGAGTGATTTTTCCATAGAGGTCAGCATTATAATATACGTGTGGCATAGCTTTAGGAGGACCAGATGATGCATTAGGGGTTGTCAATTCGTACATTCCGGGGCGATTTTGCAAACCACTGGGAGGTGGGGCTTCAGATATAGTCTGGGTATTTAAATCTCTATTTGGGTTTCGCTCTCTAGTAGGTTGTATTTGCGATACGGCGGGTGAGTCCCGATCCGTGTTGGGGGGAGGTTGTTCTAACGTAGGGGATTGAATTGGGGAGATGTATAGTTTCTTCAAGGATTTTTCAATTTCATCCATTCTGAACGACTCAGACTTTCTTCATAATTCCCTGATAATAGTGGGTAATTGGCGTAAAGCCTCATCCGCAAAACTTTGGACTTCAGGAGGAATTTCCGTGAGGTTAGGCCAGTTTAACAAATTTTTCATTCGCCGGGTTAAATGTTCTATCCTTTTAGTTGTCCGCAATATTACCGCAGGAGATTTCTCGTCTTGAAGGGTTTGGGACAATAAAGTCAACTCACTATACTTGGCATAACAAGTTTCTCTCTCGCTCTCATAATCGAGTCCGCGTAGGTTACTTAACTCCGCGGGAGTATCAAATCCACTTTCGCGTATAGACTTGCGCAATTCCGCGACTGTTACATTCGCATGGGGTAAACCACGTAAAAGAGCTTCATAAGACAGTTCGTCCTTTAATAGTAAATCTGGATTAAATAGGGCCATGTTTACCTTATATCTAACACACTAAAACTTATTTCACTACACTATACAATTATTGCATACACAATTTAATTCATGGTTAAAACATTTGCATTGGTTGTAAGAGAATTACTTCTCATCTCAGAGAAAGAGAAAAAATTCACACAGACGTCAACTTTACTTTCAACGATCAGCTGTTACGCTGGAATGTGGGTCAAACTAGTTTTCTTTTAAACAACGGCCTAGTTGTATGTGTAAGAAGGGGAGAATCACACTCGGGGTGAGAGAATGTTATTGTTCTATTCAACAACAGCTGACTGCTTCCTTTACAGT
Organism: Magicicada septendecula; assembly: GCA_034769895.1. Classification (NCBI taxonomy): domain Eukaryota; kingdom Metazoa; phylum Arthropoda; class Insecta; order Hemiptera; family Cicadidae; genus Magicicada; species Magicicada septendecula. Next base: position 916,934,402 of record CM068367.1, on the reverse strand, counting down.
TTGTATAGGCCGGCTTCAAAGAGGGTGGCGTGTGCGATGCGCAATGATACACGTTTTAAACAAGTTACAGCCCATAATTAAGCTGATATTTAGTTATTATTTAGTTTTACGTACTAATTTTAATTTACCTAATTCTGCTACTAGAGAGGAGTAGAATTTCACTTACAATTTATTTACACGTAATTGAACTTGTTTACTTTTGTCACTCGTTTATATAACTCACCGTGGCAACAGAAATACAATTTACATTTTTATGCAGGCTTATGCAGGAAAACTACAGGTCTTGAATTGTCGCTAAATAGACGTGTTAGAGACTGAACATACTGACAACTACTAAAATTCATGTAGGTACTTGCATTGGCGTAATACAATTATCATACAATAATAATTCAAGCAATTATTTTCACATATATTAAGTAAATGAGATATACGAGTTTGTGTGTAATCTCACACAAAATTTACAATGATAAATTAATATTGTCACTATTCCTTTGTGCTACTTAGCCTTTTGTTTTACATACAATACATAAACTGATTGCATGGATCAGCAGAGTGCCGCATTTTATATGTGACACTACGTACACTATTAACATTTTTTTTAACAAAGCAGAGTGGCGCATTTTATAATGTGTCGGCTACGTTATAATCCAGGGAACCCGTAATAATTGACGCTGCCAATTATACAGGCTGCCTACGTTGTAACAAATTGAAAAATCAAACACAACACTTAGAATAATTATAATTACTCTAATTACAGGAAACAAGGGGAGGGAATTTAGCTGATTTATGCACTCACTTTAATATGTAACAAGATGACATCTCTTTATTAACATATGATATCTAACCCATTACATATAAAAAATTTTACTCATACTGAAATAGTAAAAGGGGTTTTCTGTCAAAACAAATGATCACACAGATCATGTATTTTACCTCGGATCCGAGTCTCCTTTAATCTAGTTAAGATGTCTCAAACTTACTTTACTTATTAAGAAGGTTGCACTGTTACTTAAACTCCATTTGAAGAATGGTTTTATTTAGTTAAGCGATTCAAAGTTATATCTCAAGAGTAATGTTACAACATATGATTTCAGAAATTACTGGTTACATCTTTCTAAAACTTAATGCTTAGAGATTGTCTTTTTTAAAAGTCTTTGACATTTATACAAACTTATATTTTAAATATACATAATTCACAGAAGACGAGCTTCTGAGTCACCTCTTAGATACGCTTCATCTGTCCTGGGGCGTGAATCTTCGGTACTCTGTTAGTCGAGGGTTGTCATCGGGGTAGTGTTTCCGGTGGAGGTCCTCTGAGTGAATTAATGAGGAGATTGATGTTATGCAGCGTGAAGTCGTCCTGATCCTCGGCGGTAATGGTAAGTGTTGTTTAGGTCTTAGTCGTCACTATCCACAGTTATGCACATCACATATTTACTGGCACCGTAGTACTGGAGTTTGCATCTTCTTTTCACATTATGTCGGAATTACTTTACTCGAACTATATTTGATCGTTAGTTTTTTTTTTTTATTAACCTGAGATGTCACCTTATACACTAGTTTTCCTTTTTCACATCATCAAACTTTTTAACAAATTACTCACTACATCTTCGATATTTATAACTAGCTCTCCACGCTTTTAGTGGAAGCTAACACTCAATTAAAAATAAAAATAAAACATTTTGTGAAGAGCCCTCGCTTGGAGGTGTTTACAGTTTGAAAGCCGCACCATTAGTCCTGCATTGTTACAACAGGAAAATTGCAACGACGCGGAGTGAGTACTCCGCCATAATATAGTTCCAACTCTTTATTAATAATACAGTCTTACAGTGTGACAAAATAAACTATCGAGACTTATCTTGTCTACAGGAATTATTACAACAACTACTTGTAACTTTAAATTATTAATTATTTACATTATGATTTACAGATATTTCTTATTTAACGTCAGGTCGGTATGCAAGTTGGATCCGGAATACACAGGTCAAAGCATGATAAATTTATTAAAGGGTTAACGGTATTATTTTTAACTTTTACTTTCAGATTTTTAATTACTTATCTTAGTTAGATTTTCTTAATTGATTCTCATTACTATAATGAGTTAGTTCAGGGGTATTTGGTTTAATCTTGCGATTTAATGTTCTTACTTACTTCCCGTTTTTTTTATATTTTTATTATTAATTTTTTTTTTATTTAATTTACAATTAAAATCGCCACAGAGTAATTGAGTTTAATTAATTGATGTTAACAGTAACAACATAATACACAGTTAAGAACTGAGTTATAAAAATTTTCATATGTCTTATAAAATGTCACTTAGTCATCTGTTATGGTTAGACTTACTGTGATCTAATTAATAAGAGAGGGGGAGACAGAGACAGACAGACAGACCGGCAGGCAGAGAAGAAAGGTATATGATTATGTAATGCTTTCATAATCAAAGCAATGAATGTGTAATGGAGGTACAATATGGATAAAGTACTCAACAATAATATGCTAAGTGGTTAGTTGTTATAGACAGTTAAAAAAAAAAAAAAAGAGCAACATTAAATATAAGAGACGCAAGAAGAAAGATTACTGTTTTATATATATACTATTCAGCACACATAAAAAAACATTTAATCTTAATATCTAAACATGCATGCTGAACAAATTAAGTACTTTGTATTGCATGGGTGTCTGACTCTGACTCAGTTTCAAAACTAAATAGCAACTCAAAATAATATTAACTTAATTAATGCTATTAAAATTTTAATAAAAAAATAACATTTACTTGAAGACTATTAATTATATTTCTAATGACACACCCAATTTATAACACTGAACAGATTATTACTTTTACTTTTTATTATTAAACCGAACTTACTACTTTTAACCACAATTTAAAATTACGTATATTATTTACATTAAAATCTTTAAGTCTTTACTCTCATATTGTGGCGATACATATCACCACCATGCATAGAAGAACTATTCAGACAAAGAAATCATAAATAACTAAGTACTAGAATAAATAATAAATGAAAGGAAACTTACTAATAAGGGAGTATTAAGCAGTCTATTCTGGTTCCATGCTAAATCAAAACAATGGATGAAGAAAGATAAATGTTAAAGAAATGTAATATCGTAATTATGATGAGTATTAGAAGAAGAGAACTTAATAACGTGATAAACCAAATAGATATGGTGAGAGGTATAAACAAGTCTAACAACGAAACCACTAATTAAAATAAAGACATGCTAAGCAACAAGACTGTGAAGACCACATTAATTACCGAATAACATAAATGCATGAAGAACTGAAAATAAAGAATTAACAAAAGAAACTGAACTAAAAACATGTTGATAACCAGGTAAAAAATAAATAAACAATACTTCATAAATTAATAATAATAATTAAAGAGAAAAGATCAGACAGTAGGTAGAGTTATAGAAAATGCAATGCAATGGTATAAATAAGAGTAAGAAATATATGCAGAATAATACCTACAAGACTGAGTCGAATCAGTAATCGATTGTGAAATACGACACAATCCATTCTACTTTTAAAAATTAATTATTTTGGCAACATTATCAAAACAGGGAACTCCGTGATGACCTGTCTTTGCCTGATAATTCTTATTAATTAAAGTAACTTAATAAAATAAACCAATTAATAAAAAAACAATCAAGTAAACGATAAACAATAAATTTATTTCAAAAACTAACAAAATATTAAAGCAGACAAGAACTCGTAAACTAAGTAGTCCACTTGAATTTTTAAAAAAGAATATTATAATATTCATTTTTTTTATGAGTTCTTTATACAAAAATATAATTGTTCATTTGTCAACTGCGTACTGCCGAAGTTAACTGTTGCGCGCGTGTGCATATGCATGTGTATGTGTGTGTGTGTGCGCGCGCGCGCACGCCCGTCCTGAATGCTGACAATGACGATGATGATGATGCTGATGCGTTCTCGGTCTCTATGGCTTGTTATTGATGAAGGTCCTATGTTCCTCCATAAATCGTGGTGTATGATGAACATGTTCAAATCGATTGGCAGACCAGCAGAGTGACGTCGTGTGAAGATATCTTGAGACTGTTGATTAGCAAACGGACTTAGTGGTCTCGTGTGAAGATTCCCTGAGTCTTACTTCGCTCAAAATTGCCGGAGGTATTTATACTAGATGGCAAACTGACATGTCAGAGATTGTTTCGAGTTGCTGGATTGTGTCGATTTGCGTGTAACGTCTCTTTGATCTCTTTGATTACTGATCACTTTTTAGTCCATTTTCACGATCATGTACAATTTAGTGTAACACGAGTGATTTCATTGTCTTCATAATTTTTCACTGGTCACTTACATATAACTTAATTGTTAATTACTAGTTAATTACGATTGTAATTAACATTAATGTATATAGCGTCTTTATTATTGCACTTTTCTGCAATAATTTTGCATCACCATATGCATTTAAATTGCCTTAATCTAATGTTGTTTTCAGAATTGTGGTATGTCTTTGGTAACAGGTAAAAAACACATTAATTAATTTATTTTAATCCTGTTAAAACCTGATTAATGACACAACCAACAATTCGTACGTTTCTCCCTTCATAGAACTTTGCATGTCGGAACTGGCATACACACACGCCGACACAGATTCACTCTCGGGGCAGGTGTCACTTTCCCATACAAAATTGTTTAAAACTGTCCGTCATATTCTTTTTACTCTTATCATTTACAAAATATACCGTGTAACGGGGCAAAAGGGGATACCATGTTTTTAATCAATTTGCAATAATAAAACACACCTATCTAATATTCGGTATCAGGTCGTACCAGATATGAGTTGGGAATTGTAACAGAGGACGAATAGGTCATCATAAAAGTGCGTAGCTTGCTGCATAGAATCAACCACATGTTAGCGATGTGAACTGCTTTCCATCTCTCGCGAGATCTCGGGAAATATTCTCGAACATTCGACAGCCAATGAGAAACGAGGTATGAATTCGACATCCGTTTGACGGCAACGTGGTCAACGCCCAAGGTGGTGTATAGTATACGGTCGCGAGTGAAGCTTGGCCCCAGTTCGGCACAACACATCAAACAGTACAATCGGCAGTTCAGTGGTAGCAGATGTTATAATTTTAGCCTCGGAATTTCGGTAGGTCAAAGCGATTATAGTAGCCGAGACCTACCGAAACTAGTGAAAATAAAAAGAAGAATATATGGAAGAGACAGTGAGAGTGACAAAAAATGAATTCTTAAAGTTGAACGAATAAAACAGTGTTAGTGGTGACAAAGGTGAAAGTGAGTTAAGAAAGATGGCGGGACTCTGTGGATAGCATGTGCAGGTACAATAGAAAAGCGATCATTTTGATTCAAAGGGAAGTAAAACAATAAATAAAAGAGCTCATTAAATAAAACGGGGGGGTACTCAGAATTGTAAAGAGAGTATGAGAGTGTGTGTGAGGGAAAAAGGGAGAAATAAAAAGAAGTACTGGTTTGTCAATAATAATTAAACATCAATAATTTGAGATAAGTAATTTTTGTGATCTTAACATGGAATAGTTTGGTAAAAGAAAAAAAGAATTTAATATTCAGTTTTGAGCAAAATAAATAAATAAGATTTGTTTTAATAACCTATACATGTGTTAGTTGAATTATTTCCCCATTAACCATTTCCTATTTTCTGTGCAATCAAACTCGTCTGAAGGGTCTGTGAACTTTCTGAATTAAGGGAGCTCAGTTATCAAAATTATTTAAGTGTTTTTCAATGGGAATAGTATGAAAGTTTACACGTTAACTTCTACAAATGTGTTGACGGCCCTGTAAATTTCTTATGGTGTTTGAAGGTAAGTATGTAAGAAAGATCGCAAAGGTAGGTAATGTTCTGGTATTTATTTAGTAAAAATTGTTTAATAACTTCACTATTGGCGTTCCCTGCCAAGGATTTTTATATAAATTTTATATGAAATAGACCTGTTTGAAGCACAGATGGTAGGTTGTGGTGAACGGCGTTTTTGTAATGGTATAAATCACGAAATGTGTGATTAAAGGTTAGAACATAATGTGTGCAAAATTTTTATGAGATTTTGTTTATATAATAAATAAGTAATTAATAATCATTTAATTAAAAAGAATTAAATTAAAATGGAAAATAAAGAGATTGAGGTTGAAATGAACGAATCAGCTGGTATGGGTGAACTGGGAGGTCATTCAACTTTAAACGCGGTAAAAGAAATAAGTTTGACCGAATCAGCTGTTATGGATGAAGTTGAAATTCATTCAACGCCAATCTCAATTAAAAAATCTGATGATCATGAGATGATGAATATGATGCAATTGCTTTTAGCAAAACAAAATACAATGTTGTGTACTAAGTTCAATGGAGTAAGTAATAAATTCAATGAACAAAATGTAAAGCTTAATGAAATAAGTACGAAATTCGATGAACAAAGTGTTAAGTTTGATAGTAAATTTGATGAAATGAATACCAATGTAATGAAACAATTTAATAAGCATTGTGATGAGCTCACAGAGTCACAAAAACAAAGTATTGAGAAAATGAAAGTGGGGAAAAAAGACACAGGTAAGTGTAATGAAAATAATAATAATGAGATAATAGAGAACAAGGTAATCGATTCTGACAGTGAAGATAGTGAAAATATAAGTGGTAATCATAATGATGACAAGTTAAGTGCAAATGAGAATAGAAATAATGAAGGAATAGTTGACAAGGTAAGTAATGGTGTTAATATAAGTGATGATTATAATGGTGAAATAATGTTGAATAATAATAATAAAGATGTAGTAGAAAATGGGGTATCAAAAAGTGATACATTGAATAACAGTAGTGAGAGGATAATAATGTGTCAATGAGCTAGAAAGAGAGTGGAGGAAGAGTTTAAATGAATATTGGGGGCAGAGGGCAAATTTTCCCTGTGGTGTATGTGAAGTAAAGGGTTCACAAGTGTTTTGGGAGGACAAAGGTTCCTCTAGAATTTATTTGGGAGACAAATGGTCTACAAATAGTCCCTTTATGTATTATGGTTTCCCTGGTAAAGCCAGGATGGGTTTTAATGATGTAGTATTGCCCTCTGCATGGAGTGAGAGTGTGAAATGGGGTTGGGAGAGTGATTATAGAGAGAGAGAGAGAGAGAGAGAGAGAGAGAGAGAGAGAGAGAGAGAGAGAGAGAGAGAGTTGTTTAAGATAAATAGAGGTTATGAGGAGTTAGTAGATAGAATAAATATTGAGAAATTTTGATTATATGAAAGATTTACCTTGTGACAGAATTAGAGCAGTAGCAAATGATAATAAGCACTTACCTGGGGATAAAATTGGGGTACTAGTAGCAGATGATGACTATGATGATGAAATGATAACGTACTTAATTGAGACGAATAATACTAAGGGAGACTTGACCATACCTAATGTTGACAAGTTTTATGATAGAATAATATGGAGTAATCCTAAGGATTATTATTCTGGTGTAGTGGAACAATTTGAGAAATTGAATAGTTATTATATTAATAGCGATAATATAATCTACTTAATAAAAAATGATTGGTGTATGAGTAAGACTAGACTAATTTTTGATGCTGGAGGTTAGATATGTTGTGTTGATGAACATTTAATTATTTTAGTTAATGGTTTTTGAAAATTGGCTAAATTATGTAATGAGTTTGGGTAAACAATAGCATGTGATATGACGTAGACTGTATATAAAATTGTATTGTGTTTACATGTGCTACGTATAAGGTTATGTTGTTAAGATAAGGTATCTGCAGATACATTGTTGTGTGTGTGTACATTGTATTTTATGTAATCAATGTTTATAGTTGTGATTGATTTTATAACAATAATAATGTTTGGTTTGATTGAATAATTAACAGTAGATGATTAAATTTTATGATGGAATGAAATTAATTTAAAATGTTCTAAATAATGGAATTAAACTAATTTGAGATGGTTTAATTACCATATTGTTCCGAATACAAGCCGCACTTTTTCTCCTAAAAACATGGTCGCTAATTTGCCCTGCGGCTTGCATTCGCACGCTAACGAAATTTGAAGTTTACCTGACTTCTGGTGGGACGAACTCTTCAGTATCTATGAGTTGTTTACTGCCTAAGCAACAGCAGTTTGCCTGGCTGTTGTTAACTCTGGCATTATGATTTATGACTGCAACCGTACATTTTAACAGCAAACTGAACAAAGAATACAAAGAAAAAGTGTACGTGCATGTGCACGTGCGCGTGCTTGCATCCTTCTGTAGGCAGTAATACAAAGGATGAGTACAGGGGTGTGAGTAACATGTTTCTAACAGTAACCGGGTAAACTGACAGTGTGGTTTTCTGTTGTAACAGCAACAACAGTGCTTATCGTACTCTGTTTTCATTCGGCGTTTTTGTAGTGCATTTGCGGTATGAGTGATATTGTGGAGACTAAAGGCACGCAGTCAAATCAAATTCCAAAAAATAAATGTAATACGTACGATGTGAAATATAAATTAATTGTGATACAACATGCAGAAAAAGCATGAAATCACAAAGCCGCTAGAAAATTCTATATTGATGAATCCTGTATTCGACGATGGAGAATTCACGGATTTAAACGGAATTCATTTAAATGCAAATACTGCGAGACGAGCATTCATGGGACCTCAAGTTGGGCGTTTTGTAGCAGCTGAGTCCAGCGTCTGTGAATATGTACGGCTTTTAAGAAGGCAAAGACTCCCTGTCACTAGACATGTTTTAAAATTAAAAGCTTTAGAAATCACAGAAGAATTCAAAGTCTCCGGTTTCAAAGCCAGCTTCGGGTGGATAAGACAAATTATGCAGCGAAATAGATTTGCGCTTAGACGATGTACATCACTCGCGCAAGAACTGCCGAGTGACTACAAAGAAAAACTCCTTCAGTATCAGCGGTTTGTCATTAATTTATGCAAGAAGCGTAATTATTCTCTTGAACACATAGGAAATGCCAATAAAACAACCGTATTTTTGACATGACCTCTAACTTTATGGTGGACCAAAAGGGAACCAAATCTGTAACAGTAAAGACTACGGGAAATGAAAAATTACATGTCACTGTAATGCTTGCTGCATTAGCCGATGAATGAAAACTTCCATCTTATGTAATATTAAAACGGGAAACCATGCCAAAAGAGAAGTTACCATCGGGTGCAATTTTTTGCTGTCACGAAAAAGGTTGGATGACTGATCTTATGGTAGATTGGTTAGAATGTGTATGGAATAAACGGCAAGGAGCATTATTAAAACGACGCGGTTTGTTAGTGCTAGATTCATTTTGTGGTCACATTACAGATGAAATAAAAAAGCTTCTCTATGAAGAAATGAACACTGATATTGCCGTCATTCCTGGAGGAATGACAAGTCAGTTGCAGGTGATGGATGTTGTAGAAAATAAACCTTTTAAAGATAACCTGCGGCATTTATATAATAATTGGTTGGTGGCAAGAAAAGGTTCCTTTGACTCCTACAGGAAAAATAAAAAAACCATCCGTAACAGAACTATGCAACTGGATCAAGAGTGCGTGGGAAAGCATCCAACCAGAATTCATAATTCATGGTTTCAAAAAGTGTGGCATATCAAATTGTATGGATTGAATGGAAGACAGTGTCATTTATGAAGAGGACGAAGCAACCGTCTCAGGGACAAGTGACAGTGAAATTGAAGACAGTGACAGGGAATATTTTAAAGTGCACAAAATATAAACTACTGTACATTACTATAAAATAACTTAACAATAAAAAAGTATAATTTTTATAAACGGTTAGTAAATAATAATAATTATGTAACAATAATGTACTTTACCGTGCTATTTCTTTCTTAATCTAAATAAAATTTAGTAATTTTTATTCAAACGGTGACTTTACACTTTTTGCAAATTTTTAACCTTTAACCTACGATAATTTTTGGGGTGCGGCATACATTCGGGTGCAGCTTGTATTCGGAACAATACAGTAATTTAAAAAGACAGAAATCTTGGTAATAAATCTGAAAAATTTATTTTTTGATTTGAATTGTATAAAACTGGTAAATGATTAAAATGTAATGATTAAAATATTAAATGGAAATTCAGAGTTGAAGTTAGAGTGTGACAACTGAAAGGGTCAATAGAGAATGAATATTAAAGTTGGAATGTTTGTAATTTTTATTCAACTTCAAAGGTGAAATGTTTGTTTTAATGTAATATTGGTAATGTTTATTTTGAGCTGAAGTATTTGTGAAATATATAACCTATATAATGTGATTAATAATGGAGTAATGGAGTAGATTTTTCTGATTATCTATGTATTTGTAGTAGTGAATAATTTTCTATTGTGTATTAATCATGTTTTATATTGTATAAAAATAACTGAAGAAGTCTGCATTATAATGAGGACATTGAGATATTGAATGTAAATTTATAATAGAAATGTAATATGGAAATATTGTTAAATCGAATTCAGACTTGAATTAGTAAAAATCATTTTTTGAAGTTGAAATTATACCTTTCAAGAGTATGTTGATGTTAAGTGTTTACATCAAATGTATTAATTTGTGTTAAGAATATATATTGAAATAAGGATATATGTGTATTAAAAGATAAGATAGAAAACCAGTACTTCGAAAAAGACAAACCAGTACGGCTAACAGGAAACCAAATCAGTTGAGGATATGAAATAATGAAAGGCCATTTATGAGTGTTCTATTGATTGTTCCAGAGTCTGGTGGTACTGTGGAGGCGTACCTGTGCTGGCCAGCATGTCAGGGCGTCTAGTGCCTGTGTGGCTTTATGGTGTTGGAAGTTGGCGGGGGGGAGTCCAGTAAAGTCATGCAGGTGCGGCCACAGACACTGGATTAGGGGGGTGAGTAACCCATAATTTTAATAAGGAAGTAAGGGGGATTGTGGCGCCATTACCGAGCTGATCCTTTTAGGTTTAGGCAATGAGAGTTTTTATGCTTTGGCATAAAACCTCTCATGGGGGGGGGTATTGTAACGGGACAAAAGGGGTAATACCATGTTTTTAATCAATTTGCAATAATAAAACACACCTATCTAATATTCGGTATCAGGTCGTACCAGGTACGAGTTGGGAATTGTAACAGAGGACGAATAAGTCATCATAAAAGTGCGTAGCTTGCTGCATAGAATCAACCACGTGTTAGCGATGTGAACTGCTTTCCGTCTCTCGCGAGATCTCAGGAAATATTCTGGAACATTCGACAGCCAATGAGAAACGAGGTATGAATTCGACATCCGTTTGACGCCAACATGGTCAACGCCCAACGTGGTGTATAGTATATGGTCACGAGTGAAGATCGGCCCCAGTTCGGCACAACACATCAAACAGTACAGTCGGCAGTTCAGCGGTAGCTGACGTTATAATTTTAGCCTTGGAATTTCGGTAGGTCAAAGCAATTACAGTAGCCGAGACCTACTGAAACTAGTGAAAATAAAAAGAAGAATATATGGAAGAGACAGTGAGAGTGACATAAAAAATGAATTCTTAAAGTTGAATGAATAAAACAGTGTTAGTGGTGACAAAGGTGAAAGTGAGTTAAGAAAGATGGCGGGACTCTGTGGATAGCATGTGCAGGTACAATAGAAAAGCGATCATTTTGATTCAAAGGGAAGTAAAACAATAAATAAAAGAGCTCATTAAATAAAACGGGGGGGTACTCAGAATTGTAAAGAGAGTATGAGAGTGTGTGTGTGAGGGAAAAAGGGAGAAATAAAAAGAAGTACTGGTTTGTCAATAATAATTAAACATCAATAATTTGAGATAAGTAATTTTTGTGATCTTAACATGGAATAGTTTGGTAAAAGAAAAAAAGAATTTAATATTCAGTTTTGAGCAAAATAAATAAATAAGATTTGTTTTAATAACCTAAACATGTGTTAGTTGAATTATTTCCCCATTAACCATTTCCTATTTTCTGTGCAATCAAACTTGTCTAAAGGGTCTGTGAATTTTCTGAATTAAGGGAGCTCAGTTATCAAAATTATTTAAGTGTTTTTCAATGGGAATAGTATGAAAGTTTACACATTAACTTCTACAAATGTGATGGCGGCCCTGTAAATTTCTTATGGTGTTTGAAGGTAAGTATGTAAGAAAGATCGCAAAGGTAGGTAATGTTCTGGTATTTATTTTTTTTAAATTGTTTAATAACTTTACAACCGCCCTCGGCAAATATGAAAATAATATATGTATTCTTGCAATATATATTATAATATAAATTATAGATTTAGATTTATGATTGTTAGATTGATTATTATTAGAAGTGAACTGTTCTTATAGTTGTTGTAGACTCTCACGTCGTTATAAGATGTGTTTAATATTCAGTATAATTATTTAGCAATGGGTGATTGGAAGTTAAAGTTCGTGTTTAAAAGAGTATTAGACTCACTATTAATTCACTGTATTTACCTCCCCACTTACCATCCGTGAATATCTTCACTCTTCTCGATGGGCGACTTCTTTTAATGTAAACACATTTGCAATACACAGATATTCCGTTTGAATATCGAAACAATGCACATAAAATAAAATAATTCAGGTACTCAATTGTAAGTTGAATAATATAATATCAGTAATTTAAATATTGCCGCCACCTTATGAGATAATTGTTTCTAAAAAAAAAAAATAAACTATTGCTTCTATTTTATAGAAATGAAGACTCTGTATCCACTGGTAATAAACTGAGGATTTTATTGACAGTAGTTAAATTTAGCAAAACTCTTTTAAAACAATTAATCTGGATATCTTTATAAACAACAACAAATTAAACAAATATTGAGATTTCTGCAGCTCAAGGCTGGTAACACTGTTACAATGTACGATAATATGGTGAACTAGGTTATGTTCACTTTGGTTAATTGTATTACCAATTTTCGTGAATTCTTTTAAGATACATGATATAAAGATGTGTTTTTGAATAACAATGTTTACTTATCTACTATGATAAAAAAGAACAAAAATTTAAAATTATTAATCTCGATACGATAGTCAATACTATCGTACTACTGTATGGTATTTTGAGGTCTAGTAAAGCTAACAATGTCAACACGTGCTTTGAACGTTGCACTATTAAAATATTATTATTAATTCATTAGTTATTACTACTATGTACTGGAAAGAGAAAAAAATTGAAAAAACTCTTATTATCGCTTTCATTTTATAAAAATCATTTGAGGACAGAAGTGTTTCTCTGTGACAAAATATACGGTTTGGTTCTAGGTTAGTTTGCCTAGGTGAGAGTAAGTGGTTACTTATAATAAGTAATGTTATATAAGATTCTTAATATTATTGTTACAAACGTTTTATTTACTATTAATATGATGTAGAATTATCAGTAATGATAATATTCACATAAGAAAATTATTATTCATAAAGTCAAAATTCATAGTCAATTAAGCGACTATATTTACAAATATTAGTGAGCGGTATTTAAATTTTATTCCGCCGTTATTAATTATTCATTAACTATAAAATACATCTTTTAATTAATTATTGCCATCATATTGTGCTATAACTTTGTTCATCAAATTCTGATAATTATTCATCATTATTTGTCAAGGCACTCAAGCGTTAACTTGACTAGTGCAGTCAAACAATAACTTTCGTTAATCAACGAGAATTATTCCATTTAGTATTTTTCTTAAAATTGTTAAAATATCATACTCCCTGTTTATTTTCACTGGACATGACCCTTATTATACACTGGTCATGTCTATTCACTATTCACTTATTTCACTGTCACTCGATAATGGGGTGTTCAGTATAGGTTAATGTCTAACTATGTTACTGGGGGGTGACGCGCACATTTCAAAATATGTCTTGCCGACTGTGACACGTTCCTGTCGCCTCGAGTGTTGTTAAACGATTAAACAATCTCGCTAAAGCGTCTCCTTTCGTCTGGTGAAATTAAGCCATTTGATTGGTTTAGAAAGTCATACTCTCTACCCCAAACGCTTTGGTTAAATAAAAATTCTAATTTTTAGCGTTACTAAGTCTGGGTTCGAGATTATCTCTGACGTATACATGGACATTCGAAAATGATTGAAAAACTTATAAAGGCTATAAGTTTCTTATTTTTTGTCATATCGTTATTTGGATAGTGGCATTAAATCCCGGACACTTGCGGCTTTATTTTAAGTCCAAACAAGCACTAATTCCGTTCATTAATAATTCACTTGATCTTCTCCAAAACTCATATAGTGGTTCTTAACACAAATAAGTCTTTTTCACTATATTTTGTTGTAAATACATCTTAATACTTATTACTAAACATTTTGAGTCCATTTCTCCTTCATGTTAATACATAATATTGCTATATTTATAGTTTAAACAAAATTTGTTAATGGCGTCTATACCAACTATGTCCGATTGTTTACATTTACTTATATCGCTATTATCCCTTATTCTACTACATATTTTTTGTATCATAACACTAATAGGTATATCTATATACAATTGTTCATACTTTGTTTTGGTAAAAATGTTGTTTTGTATACACATATAGTAAGATTCGAAATACATTATGCTCTCATCTCGCCATTTTGTCACTTATTTAGTTATTTTAGTACACATGGGATATATTGTTAATAATTAAAATTGTGTACAATTGTTGTACATGGTTAGTTCAATGTATTCATTAACTTTTTGTTATTTGAAATCTCTCCAAGTTATTGTATGGTGGTTATTTGCACCTGGTTCTATGATTGCAGTTAGTTAGTTTAATACATTTCAGTTATTAAACTACTAGTATAATATTTGTGAGATGTTCTCATAGCAGTATTGAACATTTCTCTAACTACTGGTAACATTTGTTACATTCACTTTATTAGTTTTGATCATGTTTTTTGACTAAATCTCTTGTCACATTGGGGTTCTGTCTATTTAGTTTAATGTTATTGTATTCAATCTAATTCATTTGTTGTGTCCTTCAGTTCATATGGTATTCATTGTTTTGCCTTTTTATTCTTATTTAGTCTCTGTTTGAAACTATTATGGATAATTACTTGGTTTAATTAATATATATGATTTTATGTTGTAGGTTCAACTCATGTGAGGTTATGTGTCATTTGTTTGACAACAATGTGCTTCATAGTTTTTTACAGTATTCATCTCAACTATTGCCATCTCATTATGGCATTCTACTACAATGGTTTATTATTAAGTTTTACACATTTTGTACACATGTTTACACTATTTGTTGAAACAATAATACTAGTTTTCTTAGTCTAATTATGTTACATATTTTGGTGGATTGTACCTAGGCTTTGGTACATTGACTTGTTTATACTCAACAAATTAGCTTCTTTGCTACTATTTGTCTTGACATTCATTTACATTTTGTCCTGTGTTGCTATGACATTCAGGCACATTTCATATTAAGGATTACAAAGCTTTTATTATTAATCCCTATAAACAATTAATTCACTTTTCTGTATTATATTTTTTGGTGGTCTTATTGATTATCTCTGTGATTTTACAATCTTGGATTAAACTTGTTACACTAATTGTCTGTGCATTTCACTTGTTAATCGTTGATTCTTTCACTTACAAATGGTTAATCACTTCTCTCCGTTATAAACATTTTCACTGGTATTGTTTGTGCTGTTTACTTGGGGTAAAAAGGTTATCATATCACATGTTGTTACACTTATATTAAGTATTCACTGTCATTGTTTGTGATCACTTATTGATGCTCAACACTTGGTTTCTTTATTATTGGTATTCCAATAATCATTACACTTATTCTGGTCACTACATTGATTTTAATTCCTTCCATATCTTGTGAATGTTGATGTCTTGTACTGTTCATACATAATCTTCATTCTTCATGGTACATTTCTTTTCCTCTTCTTCTTTTTCTTCTTCTGGTTAGTTGTTTCTCACTGTCGGTGTTCTCCTTGGTTACACATTATTTGTAATAATTCATGTTCCCGGAATATTGTCATATTCTTCCATATTTTTATTCATTATTATGGTAGTCATTGTCCTATATTTATTTCACACTCATAAACAAATTAGTTTGTTTTTTCACTATGGTGACTGTATTTGATTCGTCTCCTTCTTACGTTGATAATTATTTTCGGCACATCCCCTCACTATTTTGATCTATTGGGCCTGGATTCTAACGTATTATATTGGCTCATTGGTATTTTCTCTCTCTTTGTTATACTTGATGATATTCTTATTTCTCTTCTTTCTTCTTTGTTGGGTTGGTTCAATATTATTCATTCGTAGATACACATTTTATTCGTATTCTCCTGTTCCTTCTTCTATGCTTGATGAAATATTTTCATGTTAACCTTCTATTTGACGTATTAGATTTTTATTTTATGTAACTGCTATTTTGGTACGTTACAATATATATATTCAATCACTTTCTGCTACAGTCCGTTTCTTGATGTATATAATACATTTAATATTTATAAATAAATTTACTTCAAGATATACCTTTTTTTTCTTATTAGGAACATGTTATTAGAAAAAAAAAAAAAACCGGAAGGCTGAGGATGGGTACAAGATAGTACCCGAAACATGTTCCTAATAAGAAAAAAAAGGTATATCTTGAAGTAAATTTATTTATAAATATTAAATCCTTAAATTTTTAGTGACCATCAATCAGTGAATGTTTTAGTGGATGGTTAGTGAGGATCGGTCAATAATACAACTTTTAGTTATTTTGCGTCGACGTTTCGACAATATTTATTGTCATCTTCATGACCTGTGTATGAAATACAATAGAAATATCAAACATAATGAAACAATTAAATATTTGGGTGAACGTGTTGGTGATGTGAGTGTGTGCGTGCATATGTATGTATCATTTTTTTATGTGAAGACTTATGATAGTTTGTTTACATCTTCAAATTATCTTTAAGAAAGCGAGCAAATTATAGTATGAGAGAACTTAATTTATACAGTATTACAATTTAAATTACTAAATGTAATGTTATTTTAATTAATTAAACAAACAGTAATTGTATTAGTATAAATATAAAATTTTTCGTATTGTTTAAATTAGTAGCCATCCTTACTTTTCTTTTATAAAATTGCTAAACTGCTATAATTGTTTTTATTATTTAGACAAAGCTTTTCGTCATTACTGACATCTTCAGGTCTTAAACAACGCCTTGGTTGTTATAGCAATTTTATAAAAGAAAAGTAAATATAAAATGTATAAATATTAAATGTAATATATATATAGTAATTTTAAAATTTATGTTTATATTACCTCAAGATGTTATTTTCTTTTTTTCTATTCGGAACATGTTTAGAGAGCTCCCGTGCTCTCATCTTCAGCCTTCACGATCTTGAGTCTGGTGAAGTATTTGTGTGTTGGCTGGATGCAATTAAGGTTTCTTGTTGGTCTTTGGTATTTTAAAGTTGTATTATTGTGTGTGATTGTGGTATATGTATTTGTATTTTGTGTATTTTCGATGTTAAGTGCTTTGAATATTGTGTCATGTTTTATATTGATTTGTATTTGTTCAGGTATTAGTTTGTTTTGTGTTTTATGTTTGTACATTTGTAAATTTTCCCAAATGTTCATTATGGTGCCTTTGTGTGGTATATGTTTTATTAGTGTCACATTGGTTATGTCTGGGAATTCATGTCCTGTGTTTATTGCATGTGTGGCTAAATTGGATTTATATATTTCTGGTTTTTTGTACACGTTTAGGTGTTCAAAATAACGTTTTTTCAGCTGTTTTTTTGTTTGTCCTATGTAACATTTAATGCAATCTTGGCATTCCATTTTGTATATACCGTTAGTTGTTGTATTATCTTTGTTGTGTGGGTTATTTAGTTTTTGTAAATTATTTTTATTCGTTTTGTATGCTATTTTTATATCTGTTTTTAAATAAAATATATGTATTTGATGACTACATCAAAAAAACCGAAGGCTTCATCAACAATAATAAATGCATACAACTAAATAAAGACCCAACAGAAAACTATCTTAAACAAACAATAAAACTAATAAAAACAACTAAAAACATTATCAACAATAAAAACACAGACATGTATGTAAATAATAATCCAGAACCACCTAAAATGAATAGCCTAATAAAAATACACAAATTAAACAACCCAATACGTCCATTAATCAACTTCAAAAAAGCTCCTACATACAAAATAGCAAAAATAATAGCACAAAAACTAAAAAGTAACCATATAACAAATAACCATCATAACATAAAAAATACATACGAATTAATAGACAAACTAAAAATAATAAATATAAATGAAAATACATTTTTCACATCATATGATATCACAAACATGTACACCAACAACCCAGTAGAAGAAACAATAGACATAATAATAAACAAACTTAAAGAACAAAATGAAGACAAACAATATGTAACAGAATTAAAAAATAGCGTCCAACTAATACTAAAACAACATTACTTTGAATTTAATAACAAAATTTATCAACAGCTAGAAGGTTTAGCAATGGGGTCACCATTATCAAGCATAATAGCAGAAATATTCCTACAACACATAGACACCAAAATACAAAACATTATAAAATCCTTTGATCCAAATGGCATTTGGATAAGATATGTAGATGATGGCCTATATGTATCAAGTAACAAAAATACAAATGCAGATAACATATTAAAACAAATCAATAACATACATCCAAAAATACAATTCACAGATAACAAAATCAACTATTTAGACATAACCATCACAAGAAACAACAAACACATACAATATGCAATATACAGAAAACCAACTTCTACTGACATCATTATACCTAACCATTCTGACCACCCACCACAACATAAAATGGCAGCATTCTATTCGTTATTTAACAGAATGTACAAAATTCCCCTAAACAAACAAGAAACTGACAAAGAAAGAAATATAATATACCAAATTGATTATCAAAATGGATACAATAAAAATACTGTAAACAAAATAGAAAATAAAATCAAATATAAAATAAAAACTGAACAATTAAGAATTAATCAAAATGAACAACACATAAATAATAACAACAACAAAAAATGGGCTACATTCACATACATAAATAATAAAATGACAAAACGAATAAAAATAATTTACAAAAACAAAATAACCCACACAACAAAGATAATACAACAACTAACGGTATATACAAATTGAATGCCAAGATTGCAATAAATGTTACATAGGACAAACAAAAAAAAAAACAGCTGAAAAAACGTTATTTTGAACACCTAAACGCATACAAAAAACCAGAAATATATACATCCAATTTAGCCACACATGCAATAAACACAGGACATGAATTCCCAGACATAACCAATGTGACACTAATAAAACATATACCACACAAAGGCACCATAATGAACATTTGGGAAAATTTACAAATATACAAACATAAAACACAAAACAAACTAATACCTGAACAAATACAAATCAATACAAAACATGACACAATATTCAAAGCACTTAACATCGAAAATACACAAAATACAAATACATATACCACAATCACACACAATAATACTTTAAAATACCAAAGACCAACAAAAAACCTTAACTGCATCCAGCCAACACACAAATACGTCACCAGACTCAAGATCACGAAGGCTGAAGATGAGAGCACGGGAGCTCTCGAAACATGATCCGAATAGGAAAAAAAAAATATACAGTAAACCTCGATTTAACGGACTAATTGGGGCTGAGGGGTGTCCGTAAAATCGAAAGTCCGTTAAATCGCAAATTTTGTTTTTTGAGTACATATTTAAATCAAATAGGCCTATAACACTTGAAATTTTAATACTATTAATATCATGCAAATACCGTATTGTTCCGAATACAAGCAAGACTTTTTCTCCTAAAAACATGGTCGCCAATTTGGCCTGCAGCTTGCATTTGCGCGCTAACGAAATTCGAAGTTATACCTGACTTCTGGCTGGACGAACACTTTTGGTATCTATGAGTTGTTTACTGCCTAAGCAACAGCAGTTTGCCTGGCTGTAGTTAACTCTGGCGTTATGATTTATGACTACAACCGAATGTTTTAACAGCAAACTGAAGAAAGAATAGGAAGATAAAGTGTAAGTGCGTGCGCACGTGGGTGTGCTCGCACCTTTCTGTAGGCAGCAAGACAAAGAATGAGTAGAGGGGGTGTGAGTAACATGTTTCTAAATAACGGGTAAACTGACAGTGTGGTTTTCTATTGTAACAGCGACAACATCGCTTATCTGTACTTTGTTTTCATTCGGCGTTTTTGTAGTGCGTTTGCGGTATGAGTGATATTGTGGAGACTAAAGGCACGCAGTCAAATCAAATTAAACGTAACCCATACGATGCGAATTATAAATTAATTGTGATACAAAATGTAGAAAAAACATGCAATCACGAAGCCACAAGGAAATTTGATATTGATGAATCCTGTATTCAACAATGGAGAAAACAGAAGGAACAACTTTTACATGCAAATACTGCGTGACGAGCATTCGCGGGACCTCAAGTAGGGCGTTTTGTAGCAGTAGACTTCAGCGTCTGTGAATACGTACGGCTTTTAAGAAGGCAAGGTCTCCCTGTCATCAGACATGTTTTAAAATTAAAAGCTTTAGAAATCGCAGAATTAAAAGTCTCCGGTTTCAAAGCCAGCTTCGGGTGTATAAGACGAATGATGCGGCGAAATGGATCTGCGCTTAAATGACGTACATCACTCGCGCTAAAACTACCGAGTGACTATGAAGAAAAACTCCTACAGTATCAGCGGTTTGTCATTCATTTACGCAAGAAGCATAATTATTCAATTGAACACATGGGAAATGCCAATGAAACGCCCGTATTTTTATTTTTTATTTACGTATATTTACGGTGGACCAAAAGGGAACAAAATCTGTAACAGTAGATTACGGGAAATGAAAAATTACGTGCCATTATATACTTGTGCTTGTTGTATTAGCCGATGGACGAATATTTCACAGTGAAATAAGATGCATATCAGTGTATATTGTTCAGTGTTAGTTGCCGTGATGTCTTCCACTGAACGTGTGCGACGCCTCCGTCAACGACAACGCAAAGACAGGGACGTGAAGAATTAAACGAATTCTTGATGAATACTCCGTTCTCATCAAATACAACTGAAGATGAGAAAATGTGCGTGTTTAAAAACAAGAAACAAGAAGAAAATAAATGAAAGAATGCTGCGATAGCCAAGCAATATCGCCAGAACAGGAGAGTCTGCAGTTTATGCACATTATACGTTTCAAAAGCCTAAAAACATTATCATGCTTTGATGTTTCAGTTTTTTTTTGTCTGGCAAATTCTGTCCGTTAAATCCGAAGTCTGTTAAACCGAGGTCCGTTAAATCGAGGGTTTACTGTAACATCTTGAGGTAATATAAACATAAATTTTAAAATTACTTTATATTTATCAAGAAACGAACTGTAGCAGAAAGTGATTGAAAATATATATATATAATGCAACAGTACAACCATTTACGGCATAAAAATAAATAAATATTGATTAATAAATATGATTCAGATTGGAAGCTGGATCGTATTTAAAAAGGGAGCGCAGAATTCCTGCATGGACACGCATATCTGGCCCACTTGTCGCTAGCGTTGTGTACAAGTGTATTTTGTTTGTGTGTGTGAAGCCTGTCCGTTCCTGAACTGTGACCAACCCTTTTCAAGTATTGATAGATTTTATGTTTTATTTTAATTATAAGAAAAATATGTACAATATTGTAAAACGAAAGACACCAGAGGGTGTAGAAAATAAAGGTGAACAAAGGGTTAAAAGACCGTGTCAAAGTGATGGAAAGTGTAATTACTATAAGTAAAAAGTGAATAGCTCTTTTTGTAATTACAATAAAGAAGTGCAATTTACGTTATAACATCGCCAAATTCAGATCATATTTGATGACTATAAGTATGTAAAAAATGCTAAAAAATAATATATTTTAATAAATAAATAATGAAGAGAATAAAAATATAAAAAGTAATTAAGAAATAAGGAGGAAGAATTATAAATAAAAGTGATTATTAAAGAAAATCACAGACTAGACTGACAGACAAACGACTTTGACCCAACCCCAGAGATTGGCCAGATAACGAAACAAAATAAAAGTAAACAAGATGAGAAGAGAAGGAGAAGAAAAAGGAGAACAAACAGGGAACAAACCAACGATGAAGAAAATAAAATGAAACAAGTCGAGAAAACACAGACAAGGAATAAAGAATAGAGAAGGGAGAAATAATGTAATCAAATATAATAAAGGAAACAAAACCGGTAAAGAACCAATATAAATAATAAATGTTAGTATTGATTGAGTGACAATTGTAATTAGTCATTAATAAAACAAGATAGCTAAAAATACACTAGCCAAAGAATTAGAAGTACATGTAAGTTATTAATAGAGAAAGACATGATATTAATAAGTGTATATATATATATATATATATATATAATATGTGTAGAGAAAGAGAAAGATATTGAAATAGTGAGAAGTAAACGGAATTTAACCTAGTGAAAGTGAAATTACCCTTAAGTGAAATGATAGAAAAAGAAACACTACGTAAATTATAATAAACACAAGATAATTTAAAAGTGCAGGTGATGAGTAAATAAAAATATTGTCAATGATAACAATAGGGAAAATAGTGAAAGCTAAGATAAACACTTAGTAAAAATAACAAACACTAAAGGTTTAATAGTGAACAATAACGTTTAAGAACGTTGTTAAGAATAATGTTTAAAATAAACCATTAATTAAGTAAGAATGAACACTAAAGAGTGACATTAACTGTAGTGATTAGAAAAGAATATTATTGTAGAGTTTAAAAGTATATAGTAGAATTTAAAGGTGAGAACCACATGACAATGTAATAAGATAGTGTTAACATGGAAGGAAGGCAAAGAGTTTTTATAAAATAAGAAGTTTAAAACCATCAATAAACACCCATGTTATAAGGGATGATTATTGAAGCAAGTCCAATAGAGGTGAGGTTGTTTATCACCCAAAAAATAAATCAAAGGTAATGAACTGTACACCAATATTAGATATTAAGTGTTAAATAATTGTTTAAACAAACTTGTGAATAGGATATGGATGGGGTAATTATACCAACCATAGACCTAAATGCTGTATTTCATATTATGAAAAAATAGTAATTAATAGCCATATTATTGACATTGGCGGAATAAATAAGTAAGAAAAGAAAACAATGTTTGATTTAGAAAACGAGAAAACCAGTTAGTTAATAGTTAGCAATACATAAAGAATAAAACAGTAGTAACATACAAATCACACAAAAACAGAACCAAAACACATCAATAGATAATAAACCTAGTTATAAGATCAAAATAAAGCTCTAGGCTAAAATGAAATGTAATGTATATGAAATAATCAAAAATCAGTAATGGCTACTTAGACTTGAGACAGGCCTAACTATCAAACACCAACAAATACAAATTGTATGAAAATAATTAAGTAATTAACAAATCCAAGGTGACTAATTAACCAAGGATAAATGGTAAATTTTATTAAAAGCAAAATATTAAAATAAGGAGTTAAATAAACAGAGAAATGTTAGTAGTAAATATTAAATTAACTGTAAACTTATAAAACATGAAATAAACCAATATTGTGGGATACCAAAATAATCTTTGTAAAAAAAATACAAATGACAGTGCTAATAATTAATACTTAGGAAGGACGATAAAGGAATGAAGACAGGCAGAAGATATATGAGGATTTTGAAAAGAATTCAAATTTTGATAACAATGGATTTATATCAAGCTGAGCTAATCAGAATTCTTTGGTAACCATAGAAACCACCGTTGAATATGAAATTACTGTTGAATATCGTTACTCGTAAAGTGTCATTCTAACAGAACAGAAGCCAAAATTTTTAACAACCAATTTTTTATTTAAAATGTTTTAAAAGTTAAACAAATTGTCAAAATTGAACGAGAAGGAGGCTGACTATGACTGAATTCAATTAACTGATGGCGAAGACCTTTTAATGCAAAACGAAGTGAATAAATTTATCCAAGTAAATTGAAAAAGATGCCAGAAGCCCGAATAATTGAAAATTGAACACTATTGCAGCTACAGTCCTTTGTTCCAGACTAACTGACTAACCCCAGGCTACGAAGTTGTTAAGTATCCTCTAAATTATCCAAACTTCCGAAATAACGCACATTAAATATTTCTCACTATATCACTAAACTGATTTTATTCTCTTTCAAAGGTTAAATACAAATACTAAGACACTGAAAATTTGTCAAATTATAAAGTTAACCTAGTGTTAGTTTACGAACCTTTAAAACACTTTTACTACACTCCAACAAACCAATTATAGCTACACATCATAATATTTAAGTAGAAACATTGTAAGGTTGTGTATTTTTATTATTATAATTGCATCTAATCCTTTTATCGTGATCAAAAGAATCCAAACGATTGAATGAAATTATTTGTTTACTACTCCGGTAGAATGCCATTACATTGTATTTGTTACGTTCAAAATCGATTTGTTAAACCCAGAGAGAGATTGTCTCATAGATAAATAACCAGTGCAAAATAATATACCTAACCAAATCTAACTTGTGTCAAAGAAAAAGTAATAACCCTTCATTAATAAATCAATACTGTGTATAACAAATGTATTTTATTTTCAGTAGGAAAGTTTATTATTAATGTTGTATAGTATAGCGGACGTCTACAAATTGGCGACTAGCGCTCAAGCAGTGAATACAGCAGACTACTGGCTTGATTGAAAAGTCGACAAGCAGCGGGACAATTTGAATTCTCCACACCGCCTGAGCGGAACCGCTGATAATAATAAATTTTTTAATTGTTTTAAATAAACAATTTGGCGCCACCCGGGATTTATAAACTCCTAGTGAACCTCAGGTAAGGCTACGATACCTGGTTATTCGTACGTTCGCGACAGAGTCAAGCATCGTAAGTTACGTTACCGAGCGAGGACGGATTGGTAAGACACATACACAAGTCACACTCTGACACTTCTACATTTTACAGAATTCGTTAAGAACGACGACACGTTTCCATTCTTGCAGAAATAAGACGAAGACGGACAGCAGTCTGGTTATAAATTGACTTCCATCGCGGGGCTTGAACGAGACGGACGTTCGTCGGGTTATAACGTATAGTCAACATCTAAAAATTAGCAATCGATTGAGCATCGAGTTGTGTGAAACAGACTTCGTAATTCGCGAAGATAGGCGAAATTAGTGAAATGAACCAGAGTTTTGAAAAACGCTTCGAAAAACTCTGACAAGATGAAAATTGTTCAGACCTGAGCTTTTGCATGACCTGGCTATAAATACCAGGTCGCGCTAATAAAGTTCCTTCTTCTATTTTCAACCGTTGCCGTAGGAGGCTATGTCAGTCGACGACGCTATTTTAAATCTACAGTGAGAGTCACGGGACGAACTGGAAGTCTAACCAGAACAGCAGAGCACCTACGAAGAGGTTCGATGGACTCACGTACGATCCATGAGAGGATATGAGACAACTAGAAACAGCATTAGCAGTGGAATCCTGGAAGAGGACCAGAGGACCCTAGGAGGACACACTGATAGTATCGCATCAAATGAGGTGATGAAAAACCATTTTTGTTAATTACAGACAATTGAAAGGCTCTAATTAACATAGAATGAAAAACATTCGACAGTTAATCAATCATAAAGAAATGTACATAAAAATAAAAGCAGATTGTAATATAGAATAATTCATGTATAGGAATTAGTAGTTGAATCAAACATAAATGCTAAGAGAGAAATATTCGAGTTTAAATTAAAATCAATTAAAGTATTGAGAAAGGTTTGTTTGATATGATTTTAAATAAAAAGAAATGAGAGTAATTGATAAAGTCTTTGTTTGATAAAGTAAAATGCATATGCAATAGTAAATAATGAAAGTCAAATAAGATTAAATAAATTAAAAATAACAGTAAATTCAGAATTACAGAAAAAAAATATGAGATTGCAAAGATAACCACACGATGAGTAAGCCGAGAGCAAAATATGTAATTAATTAAGATTAGATGATAAGGTTTATGCATACCATGCTATATATAATTTGTTAGCCATAAGTCATGTGCAAATGGTTCATACAAACGATTAATAATGAGTATTATTTCAATATGCGAAATGAAAGAATTTTGTTTAATAAAAAATTAATAATGGAAAAATTTTTAAACTTATATAACGCATCATCTTCTTATTACGATTACACCCATGAAATCAAATTTGTGTTGTTATGTTATAATATATAAAGAAACATACTTTTTGTACATACAGTAGAGCATCGATAATCCGAATTTCAAAAATTCGGAGCGTCAAAAATCCGGACCTCGTCCACAGAAAAATTCGACTCATTGGCAGCGGTATCAAAATCGAGATTCCAATAGATCGGGAAAGTTTTGCACAAGCTTGTTCAAATTACTGAATGTCTTTGAGCATAGCCTCTGTGCAGTGTTATAGTAGATGAATGGAATGCGGGAGTGTTGGAGATGACAACGACAACCCTACTCCTGACTCGATCAGTGCAACACAACGCGCCTAACAACAGTACTGTTCAGTTTGTTTGGGTGAACGGAATTGTTGTGTGCTGTGATTGTTCATAGTTTATTTGTGCTTGTGATTTCTTATTTGAGTTGCCGAATCGAAATGGCATCTGCAGGGTCTCATAAGAGAAAACATATTTTCTTAAGTATTGAAACAAAATTACAAATTTTAAACAAACTCTCCGAAGGTGAAAGTGGTGCATCTCTTGCAAAAATGAATGGCATGGTGTCATCTACTATAAGTGACATAAAAATGAAAAAAAACAGCAAACTGCAGTACGCTTTCCAGCTGGACTCCGAAGATGGATCAAAAAGAAGGAAAACATTACGAATGGGCAATAATACCGCATTAGAAGATGTAATGTTTACTTGGTTTACACAAAGAAGGAGCTTAGGTGAGCCTATATCAGGTCTACTTGTTTGCAAAAAACTTTAGAATTAATGACACATTAGGTGCACCACCGGATTTTAAGGCTAGCTCCGGATGGCTTAAGAATTTCAAGTCAAGGCATTGCATAAGGGAGCTAGAAATTAAAGTAGAGATTTTATCTGGAGATGTTAACTCTGCACAGAAATTTAAAAATATGTTTATGAGAATGGTTAATGAACAGAGATACTCGGAGAATGATGTCTACACGCTGATGAAACTGGTGTCAACTGGTGTTCTCTACCTTGAAAGTCTCTAGCTTCACGTCAAGAAAGTTTCACTCCAGGCTTTAAAGTCAGTAAGGGCAGAATAACCGTTATGGTGTGTGGTAATGCGAGTGGCTCGCATTCCTTGCGATTAATGGTCATCGGAAAAAGCAAACAACCTCGTTGCTTCAAAAAATGTACGCTGCCTGCCTGTCTCTTACATGTCGCAAAGAAATTCCTGGATGACTGCCAAAATTTTCACAGACTGGTATATACCAATGAATTCCCAAGTGTTAAGAAACATCGACAAAGGGAAGGGAAAAATTTAAGGACCTGGTTTAGCATGAATACAACTGACTTATTCCATGCAGCAGTACAGAAAGTTAAAATAGTCTGTATGATATCCAACATCCAAAATGGATAGGAACTATCAGAAGAAGATGGTGTAGAAATGATGATATAGTAAAAATGAATACCTTTCTTATGTTCCTTCTAGTATCCCTTTCAAAAAATGTTACATAAAACCTTCTTAAAAATATTAAGAGGTCACAGTTACATCTCAGATCCACACAACAAATGCACATAATAAAATGATTTAAATGTGGTGCACAGGAGAACTACAAACCATGTATAGACCAGTGGCGAAGTTACATGCAGGCAATAGAGGCAATGCCTACCCTAAAAATTCTGTAGAATAAAAATTATAAATACGTATGAACTACGTAACGTAAAGATTATACTGTACATTGTTACTGTGACTGTCGAATTTATTAAGCAGAAATGTGCTTTACTGAGCGACCGCTAGATGGTGACAGGTGAGATTCGGCATAAAGCGAATGAGGCAACGTGAACTTGCCTCAGCGTTTTTTGTATACATCGTATGTAAGCAATGCTGGCGTGATAGGGAAGTGCGGGGGAGGGGGATTGTCCCGTGCTGTACACATAGAGCGTTGAGGCATGTCTCACTACTCACTACTATGGTGCAAACAGTTAAGCTAAAGCGCGCTGTGTGGTTTATAAGTGTGCTTATTTTATGTGGTTATTAAAAGTGTGCCTGTTATTCTGCTGAACTAACAGATGATCAAGATTGTTTTTTGAATTGTTTGTAACAGTAAACATATAATATATAGGACTAGAAACTAATCAAGTTTAAAAATTTGAAGTTCAATCAGATGTATTATTGTGTATGACTTATACAAGGATTGTTCAATAGAAACACGTCTAGAGCTGTAAAGCATTTTTTATTCAACGATTTTAAAAGAAGTCTCCATTAACATTAAGACATGAGTCCCACTCTTGCACTAATCTGTAGATTCCCTGCTAGTAAAATTCTTACAGCTGTTTGGGGAACCATTCGCTAACAGCAAACTCTACCTCAGCGTCCGATTTGAAACGCCGTCCTTTTAGTGATCCCTTAAAAAAAATTTAAGGTAAGATTTTTGCCTACCCATTCATTAACTACTAGCTTCGCCACTGGTATAGACTAATCATTAAATTTATGTGCACAGAATTCCAATACAGAATTACCTTTCATTTGTTTATTCCAATAACAGCATTCCCTGTCGTGTGTCCTCACAGACAGTAATCTTTATAATCTTTCACTGACTAAATTAGTCATTAAATTAATCACTAATAAATAAATAGTATTCATTTGGACACAGAACTCAATAAAAAATTCTATATAATTAGTAAAATAGTTTACCTTTTTCTTGTCCGTCTGGTGGCCTTTTCTCTATATTTAATTCAACGCGTTTCAGGACATATGCCCCATCATCAGGAATATCCCTTGTTGAAGTTCGTCGATCGTTAAAATATTAAAAACACTGTATATACAATTTTACACATAACAATAAATATAATATAAACATAAAAAACACATAAAATACCCAAATTTGAGACACACGCGATATCGGTGGTGCGCACCACGACATGCTATAGTCGACTGCAGTGTTCATGTTGTTATATGTCGTGCACTATGGACCTTGTTCTGTATTCTTATCGCTGTGTCGTATAATAGATTGGACTGGAAATTCAACTGATCGTTAAGGATGACTTCTTCTGTTTTTTTATTTTTGTAAGCCTTATATATTTCGTATTCTTCGATAGCATTCATATAATTTCCTTTTCTGCATATATGGAGGGGTTGAAAGTTCGTTGTGAAATCAGTATAACTATGGTTGTTGTCCATCAGATGGCGCGCGTAATTTGACACTATTTTACTAAATTCTTTTTTAGGTAAATGTTCTCTGAATCGTTTTTTAAAAGGTCTACCAGTCTGGCCAATGTAAAAGCTGTCACAGTCGTTGCATATTATCTTATAAACGCCCGTCCTGTCTTCAACCGATTTTGAATGTTTAGGTAAGAGTATCTTATTAATGTTATTATTAGTTCGGTAAGCCATTTTTATATTTATCCCACTGAATACTTTGTTTAAAATTTTGGGTAGGGTGTTACCATATTCTGATGCTATATACCTAATTTTATTTCTATTATTTTCTTGTAATTCTATGTTGTTTTTCTTTTTTCTGTGTTTCTTGACTAAATTATCCACGATTGAGCTTTTATAACCATTGGTTTTAGCTATGTATTTGATCGTGCTCAGTTCTTCGTGAAAATCTTTGTCTTCTAACGGTATGGAAAGTAACCTATGCACTAAACTATGATAAGCTGCCATTTTCTAAGAAAAGGGATGATGTGATTCAGCATTTATCGTGAGATCCGTGGTTGCCGGTTTTCGGTATATTTGATATTGGAATTTTTCATCTAGTCTTGTAATTGTCAGGTCGAGGAAGTTAAGTTTATTATTTATCTCCGTCTCAAGTGTGAACTGTATGTTTTTATTGACACTATTCATGTATAATTTCATATTTTCTATTTGTCGTATTGTGCCATTAAAAATTATAAACGTATCATCAACATAACGTGTATATGATATTATTTTCTTGGAAAGTTTATTTACGTTATTGAGCAAATATGTATTCTCATAGTGGTTTAAGTATATGTCAGCCAATAAACCAGATAAAGGTGACCCCATGGCTAGGCCCTTTTTTTGCTTGTAATAATTATTATTAAATGTAAAATAATTTTGGTCAAGTACAACTTCCAGTAAATTAACTAAATCATTGATTTCTTCAGAATTACATATTTTGGCGTTAATAAGATTTTCTTTAAGGACAGTGAGAGTTTCTTGAACAGGGACATTCGTATACAAGTCAACAATATCAAAAGATGCTATTTTATAATTAGGTCGTAATTTAATGCTTTTCAATTTGTTAACAAGGTCAATGTTATTTCTTATACTATGGTTATTACTTATCTTTATACTGTTTTTTATTTTCACTGCAAGTTTTTTTGAAAATAATATAACGGAAATAAATAAAGACCCCACACTAAAATTTCAAAAACAGATTAACAAACTTATAAATAACACAAAACATATAATCAAACCAGAAAGCACCAAATACCTTAAACAAATAAAACCTAACCCCCCTATACTAAATGCATTACCAAAAATACACAAACCTAACATTCCCATCAGACCATTAATAAACAACACTCAAGCTCCCTCCCACAAAATCGCCAAACACCTAGACAAAATAATCAGAGAAAACATTAATCTCAGAAACAACACATCTATCAAAAACAACATCGACCTAGTCAAGAAAACAGAACACATCCACATCCCACACAACTCAACACTAGCATCTTTTGATATAACCAATTTATACACCAATGTCCCAATTCAAGAAACCATACAAACACTAGAACAATTACTCAGACAAAACAACACACCTGAAACACACATACAAGAGATCATCACACCTACCAAAATAATAACTGAGCAAAATTACTTTACATACAATAACAAGATATACACACAAACAGACGGTCTCCCGATGGGATCCCCCATATCAGGAATACTCGCAGAATTATATATACACAACATAGAACACAACCACATAATAAACAACAACAAATACACCAACAAAATCATTTACTGGCACAGGTATGTAGATGACATATTACTTTTATTCAAAGGCAACACAAGACAAGTTGAAAACTTCCACAAATACATAAACACAATACACCACAAATTAAAATTTACACTGGAAATTGAACAAAACAATAGTATAAATTTTCTAGACCTAACAATTAACAAAACTAACAATACACACACGTACAAAATATACAGGAAACCTACCACAACCGACATGGTTATACACAACACATCAAACCACCCAACACAACATAAACATGCGGCCTTCAACCATATGCTCCATAGACTAACTAAAATACCCTTAAGTAAACAAGATTATACTGACGAACTCAACACAATCAAATACATAGCAATGAAAAATGGATACAACCCCAATTTAATGAACAAACTACACAAACGCATCAAAAACAAAACCAACAAAACATAAAATACCATCAACACACAACACAATAAATACATCACACTCACATACCATAACTCCAACACACACAAACTTGCCAACACATTCAGAAAACACAAGTACAAAATAGCATACAGAACTAACAATACCATCAAAAAACACATCAACGATACAAACACGGACATAGACAAATGCAATAGAACAGGTGTTTACAAATTAAATTGTAATAACTGCAATAGTTTCTACATAGGCCAGACGGGAAGATCTTTTTCATCCCATTACTCTGAACACTTAAAAGCCTTATCCAACAACAATATACATTCTGCGTTTGCCACACACATACACACACATAACCATAGCTACACCAACATAGATACTAATCTCGAAATATTACACTACTTACCCAAAGGTCGAAAACTCAACACAGCAGAACAATATGAAATATACAAACACCACACAACACAATCAAACAACATACTTAACGACCAATTACAATATAAATCACATACACTTTTCGACACAATTATACAAAAAACAAACAATAATTTGGATCCCCGCACCAATCCCCTTCCTCTACACACCACCCCCACTATACCTTCCAAGCAATGACCGTTACAAAGTACTGGCAGTCTGTTTCTAAGCTGACGAAGGCGAACACGACACCGAAACGCGTTCGACGGAAAAAGACAAGTAAGTTCACAAGAGAAAGTTTCATTATTACATAAAGTATAAAGCTTTGTCTGAAAAAGTTGCTCAGTTATCAACATATTTGTAATTAAAAAAGTCATATTATATATTGGATTAAATTCTAACAAATACATTTTCTCATATACTGTGAATTTAAAGTCAGTACCAACGGTTGTCAAAAAGAATATTAAGTAATTGTATAAAACAATATTCAACAACTCAGCCACATACCTTGTCACCAAGTGTCTCCAAAATGTGTTCACAAAAGAATTTTCTCAACCAATCCCAATCCGACTCAGCTGTTCGCAGCAAGTATTTATGGATATCAAATTCATCAATTAGCAGTGTTTTTTCTATGCAGTGTACCATCATACTGACCTATGAAGAGATTACATTAACAAATTAAACTAAATGAAAACAAAAGTTACGATAAAAAATAGAAAAATAATAATGGTTACACATACTGCATCTCTACTGTAAGGAATTTTCAATAACTTCTTAATGTTCTCAGCATCTGATACCACATCAACTTCACCCATACAATCAGGAAACATATGTGCCATTCGAAAACTGTAACATAACATATAAAACATATATAGCCTACTTCAGTAAACTTTACATAGCTACACTTGAAGCTTATAACAAAAATTTATAGATTTCAGTAAACTTTACATGGCTACACTTGAAGCTTCATAGTATTGCACAATAATGTGTTAAGTAGTATCACGATACACAACAATAAAATGCTTCTTCTCTGTAATGACTAAACTTGAAAATTTAATGTTCATAACAATTTCACTTTTTACTAACACTTTACAAACACAAGTACAATTAATTATACATACTGTGACAGGTTTGAGATTATAAATAATAAAATCATATTCTGAATTCAAACTATCCAATTTCAAATTGGATAGTTTGAAATTCTCTCTCTCTCTCTCTCTCTCTCTCTCTCTCTCTCTCTCTCTCTCTCTCTCTCTCTGTGGGTGCATGCGTTCGCACGCGCACGCGCGCGTGTGTGTGTATGTGTTTGCCTACCTAAAAATCACATAAATTTTAAATTTGAATATTTCTGTTGCAGTTTCCTACATAGGCCTATTTAATTCCTACATTAATTCTTAAATACCTTAAAAAAATTATTGTAACGAGCAACATATTAACAATGTGACAAAACAATATACAGAAATTAAAATTAAAATAATAATACACAATAATAGAAATAAGAATAACACATAGGCATAATACAAAAAAGTAAAACTAAAGTTTACAATTTTAAATTGTAAAAACTTTAAAAAAATTTACTGTTTCTGAACTATATTTACAAAAAAGTGGATATATATAAAAAGAACCTTGAAAATCCAGTTGAATGAGATAACACATGCTGAAGACCATAAGTTTCTGCAGAGCTGCTCAACCAATTGGATGGTGGTAGATTGAGGTCTGTGTTACACTGCAAACGCGCAAATTTCACAGGTACTTGTACTGCTGTATACTTTACAACAGCTGTTGATTTGACTTCTTGTAGTGATCTCTCATGTTCATCATCTACTTTCTCCTTGTGTTCCTTGCACTTAGCATTTTCATCCTCTTCCTCATGCTAGTCATTTACAAATTTTATTATTCACATATCACACAAGTGCCATTAAGTTAACAGTATATAAAAGATAAATAAATTTACTGTTTACTCTGTTCTTACATGTTTCTATATATTTCCCATCATCAGGAAATACTCACTATTTGGGAGGTTATTTACTCATTAAGATTAAAGTACATGCATAAATATTACACACAAACACATGTAATGCATAGGCGTATCTGATTTTTAGATTGCAAATCTGATCTTGGTGCACCCGTAGGGAAATTACACATTCAGTCCCAACTATGCAGGTGAAATTTCACTGGACATTCAGCAACATAATATGGAAAAATTTTACGTCTCACAAAAAATTTGGTACAGATTTTCTAAATACAGAAAACTGATAGCATAATTAAAACAGAGACTCAATCAATATGGATTTTCTACAACTAGGAAGGTCTTAATTACAAATACATGTAAAACAAGAAACATTAAAAGCTCAATTAGGCTGAACTATTCATAATAGGCTCCTTTCTTACCACCACTGTGACAGAAAACTATGACAGAGTAGCTTGCCAGCTTGACTGAAAAAGGCAAAGGGGAGAGTTCTGGCAACCACTATGCCTTGTAGTAATACTACCTTTTTATTTTGTACCTTTTTATTACTACAGGTTCTCTATAGGCTGAGTCAACCTGGGAGCTGAAAACGTACCTTGATATTATGGTGCTGCCCAGGAATCACAACTAAAACTTCTGGATTAATGTACAAATGTCTTACATACATGGTAATAGGAGGGAGTCTACCAAGATGTTAAATACTTGAAACGGTTTTTCAAAAATAACTAGAACCTGGTAAACTGAGCTGAGCAAGCTAGTTAGTGGTCTTACTCCTTTAAAACCAGTTTAGATAACTATATATATATAGCATGCTTGTCATTTACAAATTTCTCTTATTTGAATATATTCATAAATTTCAGATTCATAAAGTGGGAATAATGGAAAATTGATGCATCATACGCATCTCCCATGAAATCACCTTTGCCCATTAATGTGGTGCCCAAAATACCATTGTTCACCAGGCGAATTACTACGATATGGTTGCCAGGTTTTTAGACATGTCCTCTTTTATCAACTTTGAGTGGACATCCGGAGATTTCTGTTCAATTATGGAATTTTATTAGTTTTTAAAAAATGCTGATTTCCAGAAGCTTGTTAGCTATATTAATATATGTTTAAGAAGTACGTTAGGTATCAATCACTTATAGTTAAGCAGTTGACAAGTATTTTTTGTTGACAAGTTTTTTGATTGTGATTCTTGTGCATAAATTAGTGTTAATTTATTTTTACTTGCAGTTAGCACCATTAAAGGAATTTGAAATATTTGAGTGGATGAAATGAGCCTGGAATATGTTAGTGAAAAATAAGTAGCTAGGTCTACCTATGACTTTGCATAGTAGCTATTTATTTTTCGATTTAAATTTATGTTTGGTCTAAGAATCTTAGAAAAACAACAACTTGTACACATTAAGTATAGATTACTTTCAAAATTTGCTTTTGATGAGTCATGTAAAGTTATTAAAACTTGCTGGACGTGTATTTGCTACTTTCACAACCTAGTCAGTATCCCAATGTCGAAAGAATTTTTTAATGTCTTGCAGAAAAAGAATTTGTAACAATAATTTTTGCAAAATTTAAATTCAAAAATTTTTAAATGCAGTGACCTACAAATTTTAAATTCTGTTGTCATTACCCATGTCTGGCAGCCACAAAACTTGTAATGACATATCAAATGTGTTGGATTTTGTTGTGTTAAATATAGATATTCAGGATTATCCTAGTTTTTAAATCTGTTTGTCCTTGGAGATCATTTTGTTAGATGGATACTAAGGATATGGAATTAGTATAGGTTATGACTTATAAACTTATGTATAGGTGTTATAATTATACTAAACCAACATTCAGCTGTCAGTTAAGAGCGCACTACCTCAAAATTAACAAAACAAGAAAGAAAGAATTACATTTTTTTAATATATCTTTCTGTATTCGTTTAAACTAATATCAGAAAAAAGTAATTTGTAGGTTAGACTCACCTCTTTTGTTTCATTACTTTGTTCCTCTGACATGGCACCAAATAAAAACTTTATTATCACGTGTCGGCTATAAAATTAAACAACAGCCCCGATACATAGCAGATAACGCTAAATCCTTTCACCATGTGAAAGCAATACCGGCAACAACACAAGAAAGCACTAGAAGCATCCAAACTTTAATTCCCTTTAATTCTAAAATTCACGTAGGGGCGTTGAGGTCGATCAATCATCGAAAAGTCACCTCGAATTACACTCTGTAACTTATCGATCAATTCATTACTTAAATATTTCAGAATTCAAATTATTCAGCTAACGAGGAAAAACGAAAGAATTTTGTTGAACACAGTTGCCATTATGAGAAAAATACGAAACAATTTTTCTTTTGACTTTAATTAAGAAGTTCGGAGCTTCTTCAGAAGTCCTTACTGAACAGAAAGTCCTTTTCCGTAGAACAACGCATAATTAAAACTTTTTTACAAAGAGTTTCAAATTGTCGACGTTCGCCCGTAAAGATTATCGATTCCTGACTCGTGGCGGAAGTTCAACTTGAGGCTGGGAACAGGGCACCATCGTCCCCGACTTAGAAGAATTCTGAAAAGATCTACCTCAATGCTCTCAGCAATGCGAGGTATTGTATCTTGTTTCTTGGATTTCGTTGTCCATGACGTGTCCGTTACTTAACTAAATATCACTATAATATTGACGACTCGGACCACTAAGTTTTTTATAAGTAAGAACGTAAAGTTTTACCTTACAGCCTAAACCGGCTTTCACCTATAGAAGGCTTCATCAGAGGCTGTTGTTAGTAGCGTTGTTCGTCTTGTTGTTGGCGACGAGATAATGTTTCGAAAGATCGAAGCTGTGTGTGTGTGGTGAGATGTGTTCGAATAATGCGTGCGATTTGAATTGTGTCTGTTCGTTTAGGATGTCGTTTTTATTTGTTTTTGTGTGTTTGTATATTTCTAATTGTTCTAGAGTGTCTAGTTTTTGGCCTTTTGTGTGTACGTGTAGTATGTTCATGTTATTGTCGATGTTTTTATATGTGTGGTTTGCTTCAATGAGGTGGTTTGCGAAGGTAGATTCTGTAGTGGTGTGGAGTGCTTTTGTGTGTTCAATGTACCTCTGTTTGAAGCTACGTCCTGTCTGGCCTATGTAGAATTTATTGCAATTTGAACAATTTAGTTTATATACACCGGGTAGATCGAATTTGTTTTGTGCTTTGGGCGTGCGTTTTGATAGTGTGTGTTCTGTTTTGTTAGTAGTTTTGTAAGCGATTCTGTATCCTGCTTTTTTGAATTTGTGGGCAATTTTTTCTGTTTGTTTGTTGATGTATGTTAGTGTTATGAATTTGTTGTTTTCTGTCTTTGTCTGTTGTTTGTTTTGTGTTTTGTGTAGGAGTTTACTGACTATTGTTCTGTCATAACCGTTAGATTCTGCTAGATATTTTATCGTGTTTAGTTCGTCTTTGTAGTCTATTTCATCTAAGGGGATGTTGTTAAGTCTATGTATCATGGTTCTAAAAGCAGCTAATTTGTGTTGTATTGGGTGATTGGAGGTGTTGTGTATTAGTGTGTCAGTTGTAGTTGGTTTTCTGTATATATACTGAATTTGTGCCTGTGTTCTAGTTTTGTGATGGAGAGGTCTAAGAAGTTTATGGTATTGTTGTGTTCGTATTCGGCAGTGAAGGTTATGTTTTTATGTATTTTGTTTATGTGTGTTAGTAACTGTTCACATTGTCTTTCGTTTCCCCTGTATAGTATTAGAATGTCATCAACGTATATGTGCCAATATAGTATTTTATGTGAGTGTCTGTCATTGTTTGTGAGTATTTTTGTTTTTTCTAAGTGTTGGAGGTTTTTTCTAAGAATCTTGTTTGTTTTTTGTTTTGCCCTGCCTGGTGTGACGTATAAGCTGTTAAGTTTACTTCCTCAGACACACCACACCATCAGAGCTGAGGGGATGCGCGTTAGAGACATCCCCTGGGTTACAAGTACTGAGCTACCAGTGGGAGCTCCGTCCTCAGACTTTGTAAAACGCGTTCATTAGCGCTATGATACGAAGCACAATGGTAATCGGTACCACCGAAATACATACAACCAGGCCCGTATTTAGGCACGTGCTATTTTGTACTCGCGCACAGGGCGGCAAAATTTTGAGATTTTTATTTTTTAGATTCACAATGAAAGGATATTTCCAATGCATTAAAATCATTATTGGTGACGAATAATTGGCAATTAATCGTCTCATCACCAATAATTATAACATTTGGTCAACTATTGAAGGAATCAATTATTAAAATAATTTCCAATGTAATTGCAACTATTTATGAAATCAAATAATTAATGCCATTCATGAAGATTGTTGCGAGCAGTGTATACTGTTGAGGAAGCAAACGTTGCATTCCTGTCTGTCACTTGGTTATTTCCGCTTACTCATATGTCATATTGCCATTCCAAATCCAGTATTCCGCTGGTGTTCTACTAGTGCTACTAGTCTGTATAGGGGAGAGTAAGGCAAAATGACATACTTTCTAAAAATCGCCTGTAAATATTTACTGTTGGAAAGCATAAAAATGCTGCTTTGGGTTTTTCTAATGCTTTATTTACTTGCAAAACAAAGTACATGGTTCAACTTACAAAAAAAAACTATATTTAAATAACACAAATTTTACAAAAAAAAAACACCAAGTATGTCATTTTGCATAACATGGTGGGCAAAATGACACACTTATTTTATTTATATTTTTTCTTTAACATAGCTGAAACACTAGTCCCGGCACGCTTCAAAAATGAACTGTTTGATCTTTTTAGTTACTCCAGCACACTCAGCATGAGCCCACTGACGACATTGCTGGCACTGGATCCATTGCTCTCGGTGTCTAGATTGGCTGAACAGTTCGTTGCAGTACAAACAACCAACATCAGAATCAGTATCGTCATTATCAAATGTTGGTTCATCATCGGAAGAGTCTATAGCAATACGTCTTTTAACTTTAGCCCTCTCACTCTTTCTTTCTCTTTCTTTTCAGCTTCTTTTTCTTTTAATTCATTTAAAAACGGACTCTCGGTGAGAACACTTTGATATGTATTTTTCGTCTTGTGACGTGATGATGATGATACACTTGCTATCGGAACTGGAGACAATTCGTTCAGCAATTCAGACACATCAGTTTTCTCATTTTCGGAATAAGCCTCTACGAAAACGTTACCAGAAGTTGAAGCAATAGCATCGCAATTTAATGGGTTAGTGAGCATTTTTTTCTCATTTTTTGACTGCTGCTCGTAAATTGTGTCATCTTCAAGGAGATCAGTAGCAGCGCTGGGTAGATATAAATGGTCAGGGAATATATTGGGGTTTAATGGAGAAATGCCGGTGGCTTAAATCCACTAAGTGCTATTCTGACGGTAGCAGCTTTATTGTAGGCTCTTGTAAATAATGAAGAGATTTGGTATATTGACACAGTTCTCCCTGGATGTGCCGCCTTCAGCCATGTCGTGACTTCTTGGTCATAGTAGGTTGCTAAAGGTCCAAAAAATGCGACATCTAGGGGCTGGAGTCGGTGCGTGCAATGGGCTGGGAGACAAAACAGAATGACGTGATTTTTTTTAGCAAATTCAAGAGAATCCAGGTTTTTGTGGCTTGCGTGGCCATCTAAAATTAATAACGCCTTATTTTCATTCGTAGGTCTTACAAACTTCACGAAGTGTTTAATCCATTTAAGAAAGAGGTCTCCAGTCATATATGCTGATTCATTATACAATGGGAGGGTACCTGGTGGAGCTCCATCATACAAATCTTGATTGAATTTTTTCCTCGGAAAAATCAATGCTGGTGGAATAAAAGTTCCAGCGCTGCTCATACACGCCACACCTGTAGTATGAATATCCCTTTAGGCACTAGTAAATGCACCAACTTGCTTTTTACCTCTCTTGGCGATTATTTTTTGAGTTTTTTGTACAGTTGTAAGTTTAGTCTCATCCATGTTAAAAATCATTGTTGCCTGTATGTTATTAGTTTGAATTGTTTCTTCCAACTTTTTAAAATAATTCTGAACCTGAGGTCTATTGAAGGCTTGGGCTCTTGCAGCTGAGGTAGCTTCAGGAACTCTTAAGGATATGTTCGGATGCCGAGAAATAAAGCTATGAACCCATTGCCTACTAGCCAGTTTTTTATTTTTATTAAATTCTTAAAGACGAACTAAACACGATAAAATATCTAGCAGAATCTAACGGTTATGACAGAACAATAGTCAGTAAACTCCTACACAGAACACAAAACAAACAACAGACAAAGACAGAAAACAACAAATTCATAACACTAACATACATCAACAAACAAACAGAAAAAATTGCCCACAAATTCAAAAAAGCAGGATACACAATCGCTTACAAAACTACTAACAAAACAGAACACACACTATCGAAACGCATGCCCAAAGCACAAAACAAATTCGATCTACCCGGTGTATACAAGCTAAATTGTTCAAATTGCAATAAATTCTACATAGGCCAGACAGGACGTAGCTTCAAACAGAGATACATTGAACACACAAAAGCACTCCACACCACTACAGAATCTACCTTTGCAAACCACCTCATTGAAGCAAACCACACATATAAAAACATCGACAATAACATGAACATTCTACACGTACACACAAAAGGCCAAAAACTAGACACTCTAGAACAATTAGAAATATACAAACACACAAAAACAAATAAAAACGACATCCTAAACGAACAGACACAATTCAAATCGCACGCATTATTCGAACACATCTCACCACACACACACAGCTTCGATCTTTCGAAAAACTATCCCGTCGCCAACAACAAGACGAACAGCGCTACCTACGACAGCCTCTGATGAAGCCTTCTATAGGTGAAAGCCGGTTTAGGTTGTAAGGTAAAACTTTACGTTTTTACTTTTAAAAATCTTAGTGTTCCGAGTCGTCAATACTATAGTGATATTTAGTTTATTAAATTGATGTTCACATCCACTGCGCTCGGCAAGTTCTCTCAACTCATAGGTAGTCAGGCTAAAAAGTCGTCATTCTAAGTCTAATATATGTGTGATTAATCTTTGTTCCAGATCACCACAGAGTGATTTCTTGAAGCGACCGAGACATTTTGTTACACCACGGGCATGAATATTCTTTCCCTGAGCGCGTCTCCGCAATGTCGCCTGAGGAACATTGAACGTAATAGATGCTTTTTTCCATCCCATCCTCTTATCATTCACCGCTTCTATCGCCTTCTGCATGTCTTCACTCGACCAGGATTGTCGATTCGATTTTTTCTTATAATTAGAAACCATCTGAAGCAAAAAGAAAGTTATGAAATTAACGTAAGGCAAAACAACACACTTTGTATTTATGTAAGGCAAAATGACACACCCCATGTGTCATTTCGCCCAAATACGTTGTAGACACGGTTACGTCAATTTGTAGGTTAGAATGTTTATGCAGGCGATCGTATTTAACGGCAATTGAAAGGCAAATAATAACAGGTGTTGCAGACAACAAAGGAATAACTTACTAGCACAATTAGTAACAAAATTATTATGTCAATTTTCAACTTACCTTGATCTAGAAACGTATATTTTAAACAAATTGCTACAATAACAATGGAAATCACTTTCAACGTGTCTAACGTGGCGCATGGCACGGAAAAGAGTAGGCCTACAGTCGCAGTGTTGCCACGCACAGAAAACATATTCCTTAAAAAAGCGCCAAGAAACAGTCGGTATGTCGTTTTGCCTTTTATTCATTTTGCCTTACTCTCCCCTAAATGAGGTAGGGAAAGTTTTTGTTGGCAACACTGCGCTGTCGGCTGCCGCTCTGGTCTGGCTCGAGCGCCGCTCTGTGCTACCGTTCGCCTATTCTATTCAACTAGGTTATGTTAGTTTTTATTAAACTGTGAACTGTGATGTGAAATGAAAAAAAGTACGAGTTTATTTTTTACTTCTTTAATTCTTTATTGGATTGCAAATCGATATTTAAGTATAAAATTTAAATGGACGGAAGAAAAAGACTAAGTGGGGCGGCATATAGGAAGGCAGAAGAAAAGAAACAAAAAGAAGATGACACCCTTAAAAAAGTAAGAAAATTAGAATCGTTTTTTAGTTATGAAAAAACTGAAAACAAAATTTCTGAAGAACCAAAAATTCATGTAAGTAACAGTAATACTGGTGGTACTAGTAATGAATGCAAAACAACCAACCAAGGTTCTAGCACTTCTCATGAAAATAATGAGATTTATCCAGAACCCTCAACATCGGCATCTCCTGGTCTAGACAAAAATAATGACAGTATAATATGTTTGCCAGACAATGATCCATATCAGTGGGTCATTATTGACGAAACCATTGATTTCTTAATCAAACAGGGTATAAAACAAAATGACGATTCTGATTTTTCAAAGTCAGTTCGTCTATATCATGATGGTAGAAAGAGAGGTACTGTACTGATAATTTATTTAAATAAGCTTTTGAATGGGAATGTTTTAAAACAAGAATATTTAGTTTATTCACCAAGTCAGGGGTCTCTATATTGTGCTCCTTGTATGCTTTTTGGAGGCCTATCTGGGTTTGCTTCAAAATCAGGGTTTAATGATTGGATTCACGCTGTACAACGTATCTCCGAACATGAAAACTCATCCTCTCACAGAGATTGTGCAATTAAATTTAAAACCCAAGCAAATGAATTATCTAGAATTGACAAAAAGTTAGTAACTGTTTTTGAGCAAGAGGCCCAGTATTGGAGGAATGTACTACAGAGGGGAATTTCTGTCTTAAAAAAATTATCTTCTCGAGGACTAACATTCTGAGGAGATAACGAAGTGTTTGGGTCAGAGCATAATGGCAATTTTATAATGTGCCTTGAATTAATAGCTGAGTATGACCCCTTTCTATCTGCTCACATTTCACGCTATGGAAATCCAGGTAGTGGAAGGACTTCATATTTGAGTCCAGTAATTTGTGATGACCTTATTAAAATTATGGGAGAGAAAGTAGTCTCTAAGATTGTTGAAGAGGTCCAGTTGTGTAAATATTATTCAGTAATAGTTGACTCATCTCCAGACATTACTCATAACGACCAATTAACCTTCATTGTTCATTATGTAAATGAGATAGGGGAGGCACATGAGAGATTTTTAACCTTCTTCAAAAATCCTGGGCACACAGGTGAAAACCTTGCAGACACAGTATTGGAGATTTTAAAAAGTATAAATCTAGAGATATCTGATTGTAGGGGTCAAACTTATGACTTTTGTTCAAACATGTCAGGTATATATTCTGGTTTGCAAGCCAGAATCAAGGCAGTCAATCCACTAGCTTTCTATATTCCCTGTGCTGCCCATTCAGCAAATTTGAGTGGTTCTCGAGCAGCAGAGTGTTGTCGGGAGTCTGTAACATTTTTTGACTTCTTGCAGATTATTTTTAATTTTTTTTCTAGTTCGACACAGAGATGGAATTTGCTTTTATCATTTTTTGGTCCAAAAAAAATCAACATTGAAATCATTAAGTCAGACTCGGAGTGCACGAGAAGAAGCATGTAAAAGTCTAAATTTAGATGGGACAGCTATATTCAATGCTCTTAAGTCATTTTCCGAAGATGCAACCCAAAAATGTTTGGACTGAAACAAAGCTAAAGGTTTACTTAAGCAGTTAACTCACATTGACACAGCATTTATGTCTAGCCTTTGGGGTGCCATATTCCAACAGTTTGGGAAGACAATGGAAAGCTACAAGCAGAAGATTTGGATGTCTCTGCTGCCAAGGAACTTTATGAATCGTTGATTGGTTATCTTGAAGAAATTAGGGAACTGTATCATGAATACAAATCCCAAGCTGTAAAAAAGATAAATGAGACAATGACACTAACACTAAATAAAACATCATCAGAACTTAATATGACCTCACCTAAGAGGAAGAGGAAAAAGAAATGATTTTTTGATCAGTCTGACTCTGACACGAGTGAAGAGGAAGGTGATAATTTATCTACACATGAAGATAAAGGATCAAAAGAAATACACTTAAATGAAAAAAAGCTCAAGTCAAGTTTTTTTGCTGTAATTGACACATTGAAGGAGGATTTGGAAAAAAGAATATCTGTGTACACATATTTTGCGTCTAGATTTTATTTTATTTCCAAACTTACAAATCTTGAACCTACTAGTATAATGAATTCAGCAAAAGAACTGTGTGAACTGTACAATACGGATTTGGAGGATGGTCTAATAAATGAGTGTATCCATCTTAAAGGTTTCATCAAAAATATTAAACGTGAAGTGCTAAACAAGAAAGGTGAAAAAGTAGAAAAACCCTGGACTTTGCCAAGTTTGAATAAAATGTTAGTTGAAAGAAACTTACAAGAAGTTTATCCTAATATTTGTGTTGCGCTGAAAATTTATAACTGTACAGCTGCAACCAACTGTTCAGCTGAAAGATTGTTTTCTGTTCTAAGAAGAGTGAACAACTACATGCGGTCAAGCCAAAGACAAGAGCGACTTGTAAGTGCAGCAGTTCTGTGTATTGAGTCAGATATAACTAACAGGCTAAGTTTTGACGAAATAATCAATGATTTTACTCACAGTCAAGCCAGACAAAAACCGTTCATTATGTAAGCTAAGATACATTTTTACATATCAGGTTTGGTTAAATGCTTTTCACTGAACTTACTGTAATTCTGTAATGTATTAAAAATAAACAATGTCAAAAACACTGCCTACTTTTTAATTCCATGTCTAATTATTACAATGTTAAGAGTAAATATTTAAGAAATACCATCATAATTTAAGTGAAATTGTGAAATATAAAAAAATATGACATAACTGTGATTAAGAGTAAAAAGAATAAATTTTCTGTAGACTACATCCTACATGAATTATATGTCAATGTCAAGAGAATTATGCCATTTAAAATTACGTTGTAACTTGTAATACCTACAACGCTACAACAGACTGCCATCATATGTTTATGTTTA
The DNA here is from genome assembly GCA_034769895.1 of Magicicada septendecula. Classification (NCBI taxonomy): domain Eukaryota; kingdom Metazoa; phylum Arthropoda; class Insecta; order Hemiptera; family Cicadidae; genus Magicicada; species Magicicada septendecula. The sequence goes on along the minus strand of CM068367.1, from coordinate 916,889,468 downwards.
CCTATTATAATACTTACTTACTTACTTACTAGCCAATGCCCACCCTTGGCTGTTGAGCCATTAGGTGACGCACTGACCAGTAGCGTCGGGCTTCGGCGATCTCGGTGTCCTCGTTGGACGGGGTGTGGTCCAAGGCCGGGCAGTCTCTCAGGTGGTCGGCGTCCATCGTCACGTGGCCGCACAGCTGGCACTCAGGGGTTGGCAACGCGTGGAGGCGGTGCAGATGTGAAGCGAGATAGTTGTGTCCGGTTTTTAGTCGGAAGTTGGTGACACACACTGCACGAGGGAGGTTGGGGTTGATTGGACCGTCGGTGACGAGGCTTCCCCATTTTTTACCGGCGGCCGCCTCAGACAGTCTTTGCTTATTCCATATGCTGACGGCGGAGTTTATTTGAGCTTTGGAAGATTGTAGGGACTGCGGGAGGGTAGGCTGGGGTAGGGTTGTGCCTTGCTTGGCCAGTTTATCGGCCTCCTCATTGCCCCAGATGTTGACATGACTGGGTATCCATTGGAGTTTTAGGATCCACCCTCGGCTCGCCAGGGTCTCCAGTTTCCTTCTACAGTTGATAATCCTTTGGCAGTCGGTTTGAGAGTTCCATGATAGACTGCGTATTGCGGCCTGTGAGTCTACTAGGAGCACGGCTTTTGAAGGGGGAGTGATTTTTTCCAGTTCATCAACAGCAGCGTGAACTGCTTCGATTTCCCCATCGTAGTTACTAAGGGGGCTGCCCACAGCTAAGTGTCCTTGGAAAAGGCGGCTATAGTACCCAGCTCCTGTTTTTCCATTGCCCGGAATTGATGAGCCGTCAGTGTAGATATGGATCCACTCTTGCTCGGGATAATCTTCGTGGACGGTTTGCAAAGCTGATTGCTTTAGTTCTAAATCTGTGGATGCATGTTTAGGTGCTGAGTGGTTCTTAAGATGGTAGCTGGCTTGGGGTAAGAGACTGAAGAAGTCCTGATGGGTATTCAGCGGCAATATCGTATTTTTCGGCGATGTTTTTGTACATGGTTAATGGGGTTATTTGTGTCTTTAGCCTGGGAATAGGTTTACGGTAGTCGTTCCATAGATGCTTGTAAACACGCCTGGAGCGCTCCCAGAATCGCAGTGCTGACCTTTCTCTATATGACTGTAATGGTTCTATCTGGGTTTGTGCCTCCATGGCCTCGATGGGGGTGGATTTTGCAGTGCCTGTTATTACTCTTAGGGCTGTATTTTGTGCGAGATTGAGTTTGTTTTGTACGCTGGCCCTTGCTGTGACGGTGACTTCGCTTCCATATTCTAGCATGGGTCTAATATATGCTTTATAGGTAGTCTTTAGGACATCTTGGTTAGCTCCCCACTTAGTAGCTGTACCATTAGTGGCCCCTATTATAATGTACTCAACTTGAGCTGGTATGTCTGTAAAATCACGGCTTGTTTCCTTGTTTGAGTCGTAAGTTTGTGTGGGTGGGGGCGTGGTGCATGGGGGCGGCATATTACTTAGAGCACAGGGGCACACAATACGTAAATACGGGCCTGCATACAACAAATAAATAAATAAATCTTAGTTATTTTTCCTTAAATTTCATACAATCATCATGAATCTATTGTTCTGTAAACTGTAGCAGTTTCAAACTGCCACCCTGAGGGGAATTTATTTTTGCCAGACTAGAAAATAAGCAGTCCTAAATAAGTATTGCTGTTTGAAATTAGTTCTTTTACACAATTATTTCATCATGTCGTGATGGTAGGCAGTGACAAACATTTGGGAAAATATAATATTATCTAAATATCACTATAATATTGACGACTCGGAACACTAAGTTTTTTATAAGTAAAAACGTAAAGTTTTACCTTACAGCCTAAACCGGCTTTCACCTATAGAAGGCTTCATCAGAGGCTGTCGTTAGTAGCGCTGTTCATCTTGTTGTTGGCGACGAGATAGTGTTTCGAAAGATCGAAGCTGTGTGTGTGTGTGGTGAGATGTGTTCGAATAATGCGTGCGATTTGAATTGTGTCTGTTCGTTTAGGATGTCGTTTTTATTTGTTTTTGTGTGTTTGTATATTTCTAATTGTTCTAGAGTGTCTAGTTTTCGGCCTTTTGTGTGTACGTGTAGTATGTTCATGTTATTGTCGATGTTTTTATATGTGTGGTTTGCTTTAATGAGGTGGTTTGCGAAGGTAGATTCTGTAGTGGTGTGGAGTGCTTTTGTGTGCTCAATGTATCTCTGTTTGAAGCTACGTCCTGTCTGGCCTATGTAGAATTTATTGCAATTTGAACAATTTAGTTTATATACACCGGGTAGATCGAATTTGTTTTGTACTATTGAAACGCATGCCCAAAGCACAAAACAAATTCGATCTACCCGGTGTATACAAGCTAAATTGTTCAAATTGCAATAAATTCTACATAGGCCAGACAGGACGTAGCTTCAAACAGAGATACATTGAACACACAAAAGCACTCCACACCACTACAGAATCTACCTTTGCAAACCACCTCATTGAAGCAAACCACACATATAAAAACATCGACAATAACATGAACATTCTACACGTACACACAAAAGGCCGAAAACTAGACACTCTAGAGCAATTAGAAATATACAAACACACAAAAACAAATAAAAACGACATCCTAAACGAACAGACACAATTCAAATCGCACGCATTATTCGAACACATCTCACCACACACACACAGCTTCGATCTTTCAAAAAACTATCCTGTCGCCAACAACAAGACGAACAGCGCTACCTACGACAGCCTCTGATGAAGCCTTCTATAGGTGAAAGCCGGTTTAGGTTGTAAGGTAAAACTACGTTTTTACTTATAAAAAACTTAGTGTTCCGAGTCGTCAATATTATAGTGATATTTAGTTAAGTAACGGACACGTCATGGACAACGAAATCCAAGAATAATATTATCATAAAATGTTCAAATTATTTAGCTCCTTCTGCTCTTATAGGTAAAAGATTTTACATATAAAATCTCATTGGCAAAATACCCACTGAGAGTATGTCATTAGCCATTTACCCGCAGGAAAGAAAACAAAAACAAAATAAGAAATTTGGATTCTGAAAGTACAATAACTATTAAAACTAATTACAGAAAATGTTTGATTAATACATCTACAATATTCTTGGCGAAATTATTACTATTTACCAATAATAAAATAACAGTGAAAATTTTCCCTTTTCGGTAGCAAAGTAAATAAAAGTAGCAGCTTGTGTAACACTTAACCTTTTAACAGACTAGGCGCTGTTAAGGCAATAGAAAGTAGGGTGGATATATTGATGAACATGATGCAGCAAAAACGGGAAGAATATAGGCAGGGACACAAAGTGTGGTTTCAGTGCTTAAGCGTACAATCACTTTTTGATTATCTGTTAGATGAATTTCAATTTTACAATGGATTTTCATAAATTACCGGTACTATTAAAATTAATAATTATTTACTCGTTCACTGTAGTGAACTGAAACCAAGCTGTCAAATATTTTGAACCAATAGGTTTTGTTTTCACATAAGACATTCAAATTTTGGCTTCAGTGTTATCTGTAGTAGATATCAGATATATAATCACTAGACCACATATCTATAATTATATAAAAATACGTTTTACACAAAAATGTTTTCGGTTGTGACTAATTGGCCCCTTAACCAAGTTTTTGTAATTAGTTCATGACCAAGCTGTATGGGTCTGAGGAATTTCTCTTTTTATTTTATTGTTTAAATGATTTATAACAACCTCACATACAATAGTATGAAAATTAATCTGAACACAGGTATGACAACTGAATACTTTATTAAATCATAATTAGGGAACAAATTTTTTAGGTGCTAAAAAAACTGAAAACATTTATTTTTTATATGCTTATTTTTTATATGCTAAAAACGAAAAAATATTTATTAAAAAGTTAAAATATATTTTTTTAATTTAACATAATCAAACAGGTTGTAACAGGAAAAATGTTTATAATTAATCACCAAACTAGCTTTAACTTGTCAGTTCCTTCTTGAAAATATAATTAAGAGTTACAGTACAAATAAATGCCATCCATACATTGTCCATTACAGACCTCTGCCAATTATTATGGAACGAAGCTTGATATTGGGAAAAGGACCATTCTACATCACATGCAGTCAGTCTGGCATACTTAAAAAGAGGAATATCACTTACACTTATGTTTTTAATATCTACTTGCTGACCTAGAACTTGGGCAACTTTACTTACAATTTTTAATCCAGTGTTTTCTCCAAACACAACATTGAATTTATATTTTAAGGATTCCATTTTTGATCCTGTGAGATAACTGATTTTGGTTTCAAGAAACGTATTTCTTTAAAAGTTCTGTTAGGAGGTTTGTTTTTCAAGTTTTTTTTTTATTGAATCGTACAAGAAACTCAAACTAGCAGAAGTATATGCCAACTCATTTATTGCAATTCTGTCTTTTAACAGATTTTGAAGGATCTCTATTGATGAAACATCATCTTTGTCCAATTCGTCAACAACTGATTTAACACTATCAGAATTATCTGCATAATATAACACTGCAGAAAGTCAAGTTCCCCAGCGAGTGACAACTGGTGCTGGTGGTTATGGAAGGTTTGGAGTTTTGTTTTTGAAAATATCAGTTTTCGTCAAGGATTTAACAAACACTTTCTTTCCATTTGATGCCAATCTGTGCACATTAGCATACAAGGATTGGATAGTATCAAACACTCTGTGTAGAGCATGCATAACACAGGTGGGGTTTATACAAGGCGCAAGGTGGTCAGTGGGTCCTTACCAAGGGTTTATACAAGCTGTGTGCGGTGGTTAGTTCTGTTTGCTCTAAGCCAGATGTAGAAAAAAAAAAAAAAAAAAAAAAAAAAAAAAAGGGATCGCTGTTTTATAATTTGTTGTATTGTTATTTTCATGGTTGCATATTAACTAATAAAGTGTAGAAATTAGTATAGGCTATACACTGTGATTAGATTCAAAATTAGCAATTTCACCATTGGAAGAGCTAATATGGAATTATTTGAAGTTATAAGTTAGTACTTGTGTTACAGTGCCTCTAGTATATTGTTAGTTTGAGTCATACAATAGAAAACAATTGTATCATTTATACTAGTGCATATATTAATTCTTTCTCTTATTTCTTAATTCTTAACTCTACCCAGCAATGTAAGCTTACAGCACTTTCTCCAGTATCCCGTAATCTTCCATAGCCCATAACCTTTTCCTCATATGTTCTGTAGTTTCCTATACTTCAGCTCCATATGTTACAGTACTGTCCAGTATTATCTTACGTATTTAAATTTTTGTTTTAAGTTTTAGTTGATTGCTCCATAAAGTTGAATGCATTGTCTCACCACTTGTTTCCCTTATCCTATACGATTTTTTTTATTTCTGCTACACTTGTGTCACCATTTGTAACAATAACTCTGGGAAATACGAAGTGAAGAGCTTTTTGTCATTGATAGCTATTCCCATGTTGTGACAGGTGTGTCTCCTAAGTTCTAAAGTTGAATTCAAGAATATTAAATAAAGTGGAGGCTGCTATGCACAGCTTTATTGCAATTGCATGGTGACTGGAAGTTCATCAGGTAGTCTTCAGTCTATCTTTATGCTGCTAGTAATATTGTTGTATAGTGCTTCCATAGCTCTAACATATAAAGGATTAACACCACTTTTTAATAACACCACCATAGCTTATTTGGTGCAACACTGTCATATGCCTTATTAATACCTTCTACATTATCTACATTTTTGTAATTCTTTTTAACGTGAAGATATTATCTATACAAGAGTGGCCTGCATGAAACCCATTCTATTCCTCAGTATCCTCATATTGGCTTTAAATTCTTGCTTTGATAAGTTTTCCATATAATCTTAATCTTGAGGCGAAGTTGGTTCCACTTACTCTTCTGTAATTCAATAGTATATTTCTTCTGCCTTTTTTTTTTTTTTTTTTTTTTTTTTTTTTTTTTTTTTTTTTTTTTTTTTTTTTTGGAGGTTGGAAATATGCACCATCTTCCATTCAACAGGGAGATCTTCATCTTTTAAAAAGTAATTGAAGACATATGCCAAGAGGTCTAAAGTAGATCTCTCCCATTTTTAAAGAGCTTATATGCAGTCCATTTATACCTGGTTCCCCTGTCAATTTTTCATGGGTTTCAGAGTATCCTTATCCTTGGTAACAGGAATTCTTCCTCAGACAACAATACATCAGACAGATTAATCTCATGGTCATTTAATACAAAAGTTAATTTCTAAATTTATGTTATTATTTCGTAAAAAGCAAATTATTTCATATTTATTCTATAAACCATGCTCAGGGTGAAATAGGTAGCGAAATTTATCAAGCTAGTACAGTGAAATATTCTTTAATGTTTTATGTAACATAACTATAATCTGATTAATATTACTTTTGACCTGGTGGACTGCCATGCACCTCTCGCTCAGTGACAAATCACTTTGAATATATAATGCTGGCATATCATTGTAAAGGGTGAGCATTTTTTGGGACAAGGACTGTTACCCTCAGTGACAAACGGTTATTTGCATACTGTAATCTCAAACTGAATTTTTACATATTGCACGTTACAAGTATTTCAAAAATTACACAAATACATTACACATTACCATGTACTCAACACAACTATGAAATGTATCACACCGGCCAGGTCGCAGGATTTTTTTTAATTCTTGTTGCATCAAGTATAAGTAGTTGCACAATAATTGAATAATTTTCAAAGAGGAGTGAGATGTTGTTGAGATAAAATAATTAATTAACACTGTTTCATATTTATCATTCTATGATTTATTAATGTTAATTGAAAATATTCAAATATTAAAATTTCAGATCTTTGATAAATAAAATATTCTCTTTTATAAGTTTACATAAAGTACCATATAACCTTCTCTGCCGTTCATGACATATTAAAATAAATAACCATATAATCTTACTAGCTAAACAGACATGTTAAACAAATTATCTAAACCCTTTTTATTTCAGTGTGTCTGACTTTTACTCCAATTTTAAAATAATAATAGCAACTCATATACAAACAAAAATAATATTAAACTCAAGAATAAAATTACTTGTTGCCATAAACAAAAATAAAATAATAATATTTACTTTCAACCTATTATTTAATTTTAATGACACACCCAAATTTTAACATATAACAGAAGATTAGTATTTTTTTTTAAATTTTCTTATTAAATTAAATTATTTACTTTAACTATCATGTATAATTTTCTTTTTTGAAAGTTCTCTTCACAAACAAAAATGTAATAGTTTATTCATCACCTGCGTACTGCTGCCGACGTTACCGTTGCGCGCGCGCGGGTGTGTGTGTCCTGAATCCTAAGAATTTGATGATGATGATGCTGCATTCTCTGTTTCTACGGGTTGTTGTTTGTGATGGTCCAGAGTTCCTCCATAAGTCTTGGTGTATGTGGTAAAGATGTTCGGTCAGACGGCAGACTAGGAGCGTGATGTTGTGTGAAGATATCTTGAGTTTCTGAGACCGCCCCAAAATTGCCGGTGGTATTTATACTGGATGGCAGTCTGACAGGTCCAGGACTGTTTTCAACCTGTTAGATATTGTCACTTCGTGCAAAGCGTCCTTTTAATTATAAATCACTTTTTGTTTCATTTTCGCGATTTCGTAAACATATTCGTAGCACGAGCAATATCATTGTCTGAGTAATTTTTTTCTGGTCACTCACATATAACACACATATTAATTACTATTTAATTACACTAGTAATTAACATTAAATTACCCAGCCTCTTTATTATTGCACATTTTGCAATAATTTTTATATCACCATATTCGTTAAAAATTCCTTAGTGTAATGATGTCTTTATAATTTGGGTAAGTCTTCATTCACAGGTTTAAAACATATTAATTAGTTTATTTTTATCCGGCTAAAACCTGATTACAGCCGTACGCATCACCCCATCTTTTCCTGTCATAGCTTGCATTCACACACAAACACACAACGCTGTATTCACGCGGGGCAGGTGTACGCTATCTGACAATTCTGAGCCTGCATAATATTGTTAAAAACTGTTCATCATATACTTTCTATGCTAAATATTTACAAACATACCACCCTGGGCAAATATGCAAATATATGTATTGTTGCAATATATTAATAGAAAATCCACCCTTTTGTGCCAAACGAAAGGTGCCAAAAGGCATCCATATATGCCATTCAAGTAGCCTGTATGAGAATCAGTTTTTATTGTTGATATGTGTTTCAATTTAATTAAAATTTTAACGTGTGAAGATCTCGTATGGGCGATATATAGCCTATGTCTGCAGATAGAACAATTGTTCCGAAACATGTCACAAAGCTACTAGATAAAGTCACAAGATGGAATTGAAATAAGGAATTATATTAATTAAATAAAATGTCTCACACTCACCTTGTATAGACTTTTTGGGGGTTGTAAAATGTCCCTTCAAATTCCTTTGACCGCTGCACAAGGCTTGTATAAACCTACACAGGTAACATGTATCAGTTTTGGATAGCTGATACAAAGAGTTTTTGCTGGTTTCTTCATATACAACACTGCATCAGTAATAAAAAGCAATAATACATTATCGTACTTAATACCCTTTGGCCACATCAAATGCATACTTTCGTTGAACAACTTAGCTACTGTAATATGATTTGCTGCTGACATTTCTTTACAACCAGTTAAAAACAAAAGTACAGAAACTATTTTGTCATTTTTAAACACACCAATAACTACATTTCCCAATTTTCTTTCTGTTGAGTCCATAGTTTCATCAACGCTTACCCATATTTCTCATTTTCACACACAGTTCTAATATTTTCTAATGTTTTTTCATAGCAGTTTGGAAGATAGTGTTTTCTTCAAGTAAACTCATCCAGAGAATCTAAGTTCTGTAGGCCTACATCACAAAAAAATTTCTAAACACTGTATTGTTTACTTTGTGTAGAGGAGTGTCTGCTAAAGTGGAAGGTCTGCACAATTGAGAATAAAATTCATGCCACTTCGTAACTCCTGAATATGAGTAGAGGAGTCCTGTTTCACCTAAAAGCACTTGTTTCAAACTTGAACGTGAAGCCACAGCAATATGTTTGTTGCTGGATAGATGTTGCATAATTTGCGATCATTGATCCACTTTTATGGATTTTTCATAATGTAGTATTTTCCATCTGAACTGAATATACCTTTAACATACTGCTGTAACCGGGCACTTTCACTGCATTTTCCTTCGTCATTCTGGCGAGCACTGTACGTGATGTGACAAAAACACTATCATGTAACACGAGAACTGATGTAAGCCAACAACAACAAATTAGGTAATTAGCTGGTAGACCTTGCAAAAATGAACACTCATCTACCACCCTTCATTGTGACTACACCACTGCAAAAATTTCCAGGAGTATTACTGAGTTGCCAGTTGTGTTGCTTAATCTTTTCTGTGCAAACAAATTCTTTATATTTGAATTGTGAAAAATATCCGGGCTGTTTGGCCGTGGTCCATGGTTAAAAACAAAACCAAACGTTTCTGCAGCACCACTGGCTGCCATCATCAGTGGAATAAGATTTCTGCACTTAAGGTGTCTGCGTGCAGGCCCACAGTACTGTGGTATAGACTAAAGCTGTCCTGCCATGCTACCTGTACATATAAATTCGGCAAAGTCCCACGTACAGGTAAAAATGACACCATCAACCAATCACAACAGAGATGGTATATGATTGGCTCGCACCAAGATACGCCATTATGTGACTCACTTGTTTTCCAAGAAATACTGTGGGGAAGGCTGCTGATTTCCCGCGATGCTACCTGTGCTAATTGTTTACTAATTGCAACCCCCGCACAGGTAAGTAAACATCACCGGCCAATCAGAAACAAGAAGGTGTGTGAGAGGCTCGCATCGCGCCATGCCATAATGTACTTAATGAGATGCTTTCGCCCCGTCGATTCGCTGCGGCTTTGAAGAAGCTGTCAAAGTCCTCGCAGCAGCGCGTTCCTGCGCCTCCAGCTAGGCCCCAAGCATCTAGGCCTGCCGCCTCGGCGGCACCTATCCCCGCTGCGGCACCGGCACTTGCGCCTGCCCCAGCTCGTCCGGCGTCTACCGGGGCGCCCAGCTATGCGGCTGCAGCTGCTTCACAGCCTGCCGCACAGCCCGCGGCCCAGCAGCCAAAACCTGCTGCGCCGTCCAAGAAAAGGACAAAACCATCTCCCCCAGCTTCCTCGCAGCACACGCCCGCTGCACCTCAGCCCGCATCTACCCCAGATGTCCGAAATCCAAGGCAGCCGAAACAAAAGGCCCCCGCTCAGAATGGCATCATGTTCCAGGACCCGGCGCCCAAGCCTCAGGCGGCACCGGCGTCTGCCGCGTCCTCGGACGTGACTTTCGCTGACCGCGTGCGCGCTTGGATCAACGCCTTGATCCCGTAAATTCTTGCTGCCAATGATGTCCAGTCCTTACTCGTTATCGTTCTCACCTCCGTGACCTCGCTTATCCCTCTCGATGGCTAGGCCCTTTCGGCTGGAGGCTTGGAACGCATGTGGCGTTCTATCTCGCCGTGCCGAATTGGCCGCCTTCGTAACCGAATATGACATAGACGTCATACTCCTTAGCGAAACCCATTTAACTCCTGCTCACTCGTTCCAGCTTCCGGCGTACACGACGTATCGCACAGACCGGCCTGGCCAGAACCGGCGTGCCGCATCTGGCGGCACAGCCATTCTGGTTCACAGGCGCATCGCCCACCGCCCCCTGCCGCCTCCGGCGACTCGTCGCTTGGAGGCGACGGCGGTTGCTCTCTGCATCGGGGATCGGGAGGTTCGACTGGTTTCAGTCTACCTCCCCCCTCGAGGTGGACCACCGCCCGACGAGAATGAATGGGACGCTCTCTTAGACGACCCTTTACCAACCATCGCAGCCGGAGACTTTAATAGTAAGCATCCCCTGTGGAACAGCCGTGTCTCTAACCCGTACGGCCGCTCTCTGTACCAATACGTTCAACGTCATCCTCATGTGAACGCTCTTGGTCCTAGATCACCGACCTATATCCCCAATCAACGGGGACCCCCAGACGTCCTTGACATTGCTGTTGTCAAGGACTTGGCCTACCCTATCGCTATAGAAGCCGTGTCAGACCTCTCGTCTGATCACGACCCGGTACTACTCACTGTTCGGCCCACGCTGGACACACCTCTCCAGCCTCCCCATCGTGTAACGAGAGTCAACTGGCGATCGTTCCACGATGAACTGGGTCGAACAGTACCATCTGACCCCCAGGTCGACATCTCCAGCCCGGATGATGTAGACCGCTTTGCCGACTATCTTCAAGAAGTCGTCACGTCCGCCATGGACAAACACACCTATAACGTCCCTGCGCCCAACAGACGGTCGCAGTTACCTGAAGAGGTGATTCTGGCCATCCGCAACCGGCGCCAGCTCCGCCGGAGATGGCAACAAACCCGGGACCCTGCCGTAAAACGCAGGCTTAACGCCCAATCAGACCTTGTCAAGCAGATTCTGCTTGATGCCACTGCTCATCGATGGGACTCATATCTTGAGTCTCTGGAAGTCACGCCACAGTCCGTTTTTCGGGCTGCGCGCTGCCTCACAGGCGAGAAAAGGACCCGCTATCCCCTACGATCACCGAACGGGATTGTGTACTCCGCGGCCGACAAAGCAGAAGTCTTTGCCGATACCATGGAGGAACAATTTACCGTTCACAGAGGCGTCTGTGACCCCGGCCACTCGGCAGCGGTCGCAGACTTCCTATCTGGTTATTTTTCCCGCCCTCCCGCAGACCCACTCGACCCGTTCGACGAGGCTGAAGTGGAAACGGCCATTAGTCGACTGCGCCCCAAGCGGGCGCCCGGCGAGGACCGTATTGGTGCAGCGGCCCTACTCAACGCCCCAGCAAGTCTCGTTTCACTCATCCACGTGCTGTTCAATGGATGTCTCCGGCTCCATTACTATCCCAGCCCTTGGAAACGAGCCAAAGTCATCATGTTGCCGAAGGCTCGCAAGCTGCGTACACTCCCTGAGAATCATCGACCAATCTCTCTTTTGCCAGTCTTATCGAAGGTGTTCGAGCGCCTCCTGCATCGCCGGATTACTCCCCTGCTGGATAATTTCATTCGGCAGGAACAGTTCGGCTTCCGCAGGCAGCATTCGACCACTCTTCAACTTGTCCGAGTTGTCACGCAACTCACTGACGCCATCAACAGGAACCATCAAACTGTCGCCGTCCTTCTGGACGTGAGTAAGGCCTTCGACAAAGTCTGGCACGAAGGCCTTCTCTATAAACTAGCCACCTCCCCTCTCCCTGCCTCATTTGTACATCTGATGCGGTCGTATCTCTGCGACCGCAAATTTAGGATCTGCGTCGACGGGACGTACTCCTCTGTCCGCCCCGTCGCCGCTGGCGTCCCTCAAGGATCTGTCCTCGGCCCCGTTCTGTACCTTGTGTACACGAACGACCTGCCAGTTTGGCCTGGAGTCACGCTCTCTCTCTATGTGGACGATGCGATGTACCACACCAGTTCTGCAAACCTTCGTTTTGCGACTGACGTGGTGCAGCGCCAGCTCGCATTACTTCCGGCCTGGCTAAGGAAATGGCGGGTGGCGATCAATACGGAGAAATCCGAGGCGATTGCCTTCTCCCGTCAGCTCACTTCCCGATGCCAGACCCTCTCCCTTGAAGGGAGCCCAATCGCTTGGCAACGTACTGTGAAGTACTTGGGCGTCACTCTTGATCGACGCCTAAGCTTCAGAGCTCACGTGTCCACAGTGCTCCAGCGCGCCAGAGGCGTCAAAGCCAAACTATACCCATTCTTATCGCCTCGAGGGCCACTGCCAGTGCGCAAGAAGCTCTCGATCTATCTGCTATTTTTACGAGCCGTCCTTATGTACGCAGCGCCTGCATTTTGGACCCAACTCGCCCCCGACGTCGTTAAACGCATGGAAGCCTTCCAAGCCCTTACCCTTCGCCTTATCTCCGGCTCTCCCTGGTATGTAAAAAATGCTGCTACCAGGCGAGGGCTGAAGATTCCGTCGCTCGCTGGATTTGCGCGAACTCTCACGTTCAATCTCTTCCATCGAGCATCCATCTCTGATTTTCCTCACCTCCAACACCTCGATAACGATGATGGACCTCCACCAGTCAAACGCCGCCGCCCTCGAGCTCTGCTCGACGACCCGCCGTAATTTTAAAATTAACAAAAATTGCCCTCTCACCATCTGTCCACGCGCCGACCAATCGTATTTTCACCACCTTCCTTCCAGTCAAATCCGGTCCGTTGCAGGCCGACAGATGGTTCGGGCGTTGTGCCGGCTTTAGGTGTGCCTAGCGCCACCTTCAGTCGGCAACTTCGCCCCTCCCGTCTCTCGCCTGCCTCGGTATCGCCATAAGGCAGTCTACCGGACTCTTACCGGGCTGGCGGAAGTGTATCGACCCGTTGTGGGCGAAGAAATCCCGCCAATCCGTGCTAAGCGTTCGCGTAGACTTCCCTCTCAGGCCATTGGTGGATCGCGTCAGCGGTTCAGCCAATCACAGCCCGTCTCCTTCACCTCCGCCAAAATAAAAAAGGGTGTACCCATCCTCGCAGCGACAAGTCTCGCACCAAGCACTCGCCAAGCAACAGGCAGTCATCGGGCTCGCCCGGACGCTGCCGTCACTGGGGCACCCACAGAGCTGTGCCCTACACGCATCGTGGCATCGTGGCCGTCGATTCAACAGTCTACCTCGAGCTGTTGCCAGGGTAGGCTGCGTCACTTTGTATGGCGATTTTGCCAAGTGATTTTACCGTTGTTTGTGTTTCTTTTAAAGTGATTTCTTCACCAAGTGAAGACACAGTGTTGAGTTTGTGCTCTAACTATTTATATTTGTGCAATCTTCTTTAACCAGTGAGTTATTACCAGTATTCTCAGTGCAGTGTAGTGCGCGGCCGTTTTTGTGTTCGTGTGCTGTGCGGCTTCTGGTGAGTACGTGTGCCAGTGCCTGTTAGTTAGAATAATCAGTGCTGGTGAGTTCTCTCTCCTATAACCACCTTTGACGTCCATTTCGGGCTTCCGAAATGGCGTCAAATCAACCTGACGTTCCTTTGCCGGAGCCGTTAAGCTCTCTCTTGGGCGCTTGCGGTTCTGCTCCTATGAATACTCCTCTCCCCCGTGAAACCCATTGTGATAGTGGCAGTGACAGTGAGTTATCCGACGTCCATATGGGAAGTGTTGGGTCGGGAGATGAAGAGTTTTCGGTTGTGAATGGTAAACGCGCCAAACGCAAGCGAAAGCTCGCCGCCAGTCAGTCTCCCGCCTCACCTAACCAGGTCGCTGATTCCGGTAACAGCGGCCGGCAGTCTGTTAATCTTCCTTGTTCTAGTTCCCAGCCTGACCCTTCTACCTCTAAGTTTCCTCCTATTATCATCCCCGATAATAGGAATTACACCCAGCTTCTAGCTGCTCTCCGTTCTGCCCTTCCTTCGACGTCCGTGGAAGCGAAATGCTCCGGCAAATCGCTGAAGCTGGGCGTCAAATCCATCGTAGACTTCCGCGCTGTTCAGCACTTTCTGTCAGCGCGGAACATCTCATTCCATACCTTCGCTCTCCCTGAGGAGCGTGAGGTAAAAATTGTCATTCAGGGCATTCCCTACCATACCTCCTCCGATGCTATCGTGCAGGAATTGACGTCTCTTGGCTATACGCCAACTGCTGTGTCAGTTTTGCATGCCGGCAAAGGGGACTCTAAGCATCCAGTGAATTCTTTCCTAGTTAAATTGCTTAAAACTGGAAATTTTGAGGAGGTCTATGGCCTTCAAACGCTCCTTCACCTACGGGTGACCATCCGATCATTTGACCCGCGCCCAGGCCCTGCTCAGTGTTTCAACTGCCAGGGCTTCGGGCACTCTTCCCTGTTCTGCCATGCGCCCCCACGTTGCGTGCGGTGCGGCGACCCTCACCGTGGCTGTGATAAGCCTCGTGTGCCGGGTTTTGTCCCGTACTGCTGCAACTGCAAGGGCGCCCATCCGGCTAGTTACCGGGGTTGTATCAAGTACATCGAAGCGGAAAGGCAGCAGCGATCTGCGCGCCCTGGCGCGCAGCGTCGTGTAGCTGGCCCGGCCCCTAATCGGCGAGAGGTCTTCCCCCCTCTCTCCGGTACATCTGTCAAGGCCCCGGCAGCGGCTCCTGTCGCTCCCGCGGTCTCAGTCCCGCCTGCAGGCGCCGCTCCGGCGGCGCCTGTGACGGCTCCACTCCCGGCGCCTGCCGGAGCGCCCGGCCCTTCCTACGCAGCGGTTGCTGCGAAGACATCATCGTCAACCACTTCCGCCCGCAAGGGTACCAAAAAGCGCTCTCGTCGCCGGACTCCCGGCCGACGACATCAGCAGGCTCGACCTGCCCAACCTCAGCGGGACTCTCCCGCCCCTGTCATCTCCCAACCTCCGCGTGAGCAGACCAAAGTTCAGTCCGCCAACCCAGCGCCATCTGTAGTCCTGGCCGAAGTTCCTCAGGAACGTCCGCGCGGGTCCCGGGAACTTTCTCGGGCTCCAGCGGACCCCCTGACGGCTTGGGCCACTCAACTTGTTAACAGCATCAGGTCTGCTCCTGACACCTCGACAGTACTGATGTTAGTGTTCCAATCCCTCTCTGCTCTCTTCCCTCTCCTCCCCCTCAATGGCTAGATCCCTGCGGATCGTCGCTTGGAACGCCGATGGCGTTTCCTCACGCCGATCTGAGCTGGCGGCTTTCGTCGTGGAGTACGACGTTGATGTCGTACTTCTCTCCGAAACCCATCTAGCCCCCTACCATCGATTCTCACTTCCTGCTTACACTTGTTATCGTCAGGATCGTCCCCTACAGCCGCGCCAACCCCCGAAAGGGGGTACGGCGATTCTGGTCCACAGGCGGATATCTCATAGGCCACTACCCCCCCTCACTACTCGACTCATCGAAGGTTGCGCGGTGGCGGTGGACGCCGGCAGCTCGGAGTTGCGCATTGTCTCCGCGTATCTTCGGCCTGGCCTGAGCCCGCCGCCCCCGCCTGAGGAGTGGAACGCTCTCCTCGACCACCCAATCTCGACAATTGCAGCCGGCGACTTCAACGCCAAACATCCTTCCTGGAACAGTAGGGCTACCAACGCCTACGGCAGGTCACTCCGCCGGTTCGTCCTAGACGACCCGGATACGCACGTCATCGGCCCTGATGATCCTACCCACTTCCACTATGCCGGTCACCGACCGGACGTTCTTGATGTAGTTGTAGTCAGGAACGTGGCCCATAACATCCAGGTCTCGTCAGTGTCAGACCTCTCGTCTGATCACAATCCCCTACTAATAGCTGTTCGAGATGTGTCGGCTTCACCCCGACTTCCCGCTGGTCCTGCTAGGAGGGTCAACTGGCGCTCCTATCACGACGAGCTATCTCGAAGGTTACCATCTGTCCCAGCGGACCCGATCGCCACTCGTGACGATCTGGATCTCCATGCCACTCATCTTCAGGAGTTGGTCCAAGGTGTCATGGATCGACACACATACAACGTAGAGGTGAATCGTAAATCGGCCCTTCAACCGAAAGTTATCCACGCCATCTGGCTTCGGCGCAAGCTCCGCCGCAGATGGCAACGAACCCGAGATCCCGCCGTCAAACGACGGTTTCAGGCCCAGTCTCTTTACGTCCAGCAACTTTTGCGGGACGTAAACTCTGATCAGTGGGACTCATACCTTGAGTCCCTTGAAGTCGACCCAGCCTCCGTCTGGAGAGCGACGAGTCGCCTTACTCGCGAGAAGCGTACTCGCAACCCGCTGCATACCCCGAACGGCATTGTTTCTTCACCGGAAGGCAAGGCAGAGGTCTTCGCCGACTGCATGGAGACTCAATTCACCGTTCATGGAGGCGTCTCGGACCCTGCCTTCTCGGTAGTGGTTCGAGACTTCCTATCTGGTTATTTTTCCCGCCCTCCACCTGACCCTCCCGCTCTCTTCGACAGGGACGAACTAGTTTCGTCTATCTGTCGACTGAACCGACGTCGCGCCCCTGGTCCTGATCGGATCGGGGCCGCTGCTTTGCAACATCACCCGGCCTCGGGCGTTGAATTGGTCCTGGATCTGTTCAACTCCAGTCTCCGGCTGCAATACTTCCCCCGCCTGTGGAAAAATGCCAACATCTGTATGATTCCCAAGCCCGGCAAGCCTCGAATGCTTGCAGGCAGCTATCGTCCCATATCATTGTTGCCAGTACTCTCAAAGGTGTTTGAGCGTCTCCTACTCGCCCGCATCTGGCCGCTGGTGGATAACTTTATTCGGAGCGAACAGTTCGGGTTCCGTAGAGAGCACTCGACGACTTTACAACTCGTCCGAGTTGTCACAGCATTGTCCGACGCCGCCAACAAGAAAGAGTCTACGGGCGCTGTCTTGTTGGACGTGAGTAAGGCCTTCGACAAAGTCTGGCACAAAGGTCTTCTCTACAAACTAGCTCACTCCCCCATCCCACCGTCCATTGTGCATTTCTTGCGGTCATACCTCAGTGATCGTACCTTCAGGGTTAGCGTCGAAGGG
The DNA here is from genome assembly GCA_034769895.1 of Magicicada septendecula. NCBI lineage: Eukaryota > Metazoa > Arthropoda > Insecta > Hemiptera > Cicadidae > Magicicada > Magicicada septendecula. The sequence goes on along the minus strand of CM068367.1, from coordinate 916,871,928 downwards.
TCCTGTTCATCAGTTCGACCCGTCGCCGCTGGCGTTCCGCAGGGATCTGTCCTCGGCCCCGTTCTGTACCTAGTGCACACGAACGACCTGCCTGTTATTCCTGGAGTCACGTTATCTCTATTCGCTGACGACGCAATGTATTACTGCAGCTCCCTGTCCCCGCGAATTGCGTGTTCAAAGCTGCAGCGTCAGTTGAATCTGCTTCCGGCCTGGCTACGGAAGTGGCGGGTGCTGATCAACGCGGAGAAATCCGAGGCGATCTGTTTCACCAGCAAGTCCACTTCCCGATGCCAGACCCTCTCCCTCGAAGGGAGGCCTATCGCCTGGCAAAAGTCGGTGAAGTATTTGGGCGTTCGGCTAGACCAGCGCCTTAGCTTCAACGGCCACGTGACTGCTACCCTCAACAAAGCTCGAGGCGTCCGAGCCAAAATATTTCCCATGCTTTCGTGCCGCAACCGCCTGGCTTTGCGCACTAAAGTTACCATCTATCTTTTGTTTCTCCGGTCAGTATTGACCTATGCTGCTCCCGCATGGTGGTCGCTTGTGTCGACCACTAACAAGTGTAGGCTGGAAGCTTTCCAGGCCCGTACCCTCCGATCCTTGTCGGGGTCTCCATGGTTTGTGCGAAATAATGTCATTCGTGGAGACCTTCGAGTTCCTACCCTTGCCGATTTTGTCCGGTCGCTCGCCGAAACTCTCTTTGCTTCTGCAGCGACCTCGTCCTTTCCTTATCTCCGTTCCATCAGCACGTCTGAACCACCTCCCGCTATACGAGTCAAACGCCCTCGGGCGATCTTAGACGACCCCCCGTAATTCTGTATGCTGCGACTTAGGTTCCCAAGCAATTCTATCTCCTTGTTACCTTCCTATACTGTCAGATACCTTCCCCAAGTATGTTGGTTTGCAACCTGCTTGGCGCTGTTACCGATGCCACAGACACGGCGGTTCCCTGCCTCGCGGGGAACGACCGGCGCAACAAGGCGCCTGCATGCCGGGCCGGGCGCGTGCGGCATCTGCCGTTCGCCCCGCGCTCGGCGGCAGTGTTACCATGACCCGGTACCTATATAATATAAAATTGCAAAATTTTCCGCCGCCTTCTCAGTTAACTGGTTGGCGTGTCCCTCCCGTAAAATTTAGGAAACCTTCTTTTGAAAGTCCAGCACTGTTTTCTTCTGACAGCCATCGGGCACGTCCCGGAAGCTGTAATAAGCCACGGGTGCAAAGACGCCCCACTATGTAATGCAATCCGTCGATTCATAGCGATCGCAGCATGCTTCTGAATCAAGACGGACTCCATATGAAGACGAGGGAAGTAATCACTCACCGCCGACAAGAGTTTCGTCTCATCGAAACGGATCCGATGGTCGGCATTGGCGAGCGCGTGTTCGGCCACGGCAGACTTCTCCGGCTGTCCCAGTCTACAGTAACGGCTATGTTCACCCACGCGTGTGCGGACGCTGCGCTTCGTGGTACCAATGTACACCTGGCCGCATGAGCAGGGAACTCCGTACACACCGCACGATGACAGCGGGTCTCGGACATCCTTCGTCGGCCGCAAGAACTGGTGTATCTTCTTTGTCGGCTTGAATACTGGCCTCACACCGTGCCGACTGAGCAGCCTACCAATGCGGTCCGTCACCCCATGAATGTAGGGCAACGCCGCGAAACCGACGGTCTCACGTGAAATCACTTCCGGCCTGGCTGTTCTTCTCGGCCGGACCGCACGTCTCACCTCCCCGACGGAATACCCATTGGCCTGCAGCGCTAGTTCGAGGTGGCGCAGCTCATCATCGAGGTACCGGGGCTCGCATATCCTCCTAGCCCTGTCCACCAAGGTCTTCAACACCGCCCTCTTCTGGCTGGGATGGTGGTTCGACTGTTTATGGAGATAGCGGTTAGTGTGCGTCGGTTTTCTATAAACTTTATGTCCGAGGCTGCCATCGGTCCTTCTAAGGACCAACACGTCCAGAAAAGCCAGCTGATTGTCGGTCTCCCTCTCGACGGTAAACTGTATCCGTGGGTGAACCTGATTGAGATGTGCCAGGAACCTGCCGAGTTCTTCCTCACCATGGCTCCAGATAACAAATGTGTCATCAACATACCGGAACCAGCACCTCGGCTTCAGCGGAAAAGATGTAATTGCCCGCTGTTCGAACCGTTCCATATAAAAGTTCGCCACCACAGGACTGAGTGGACTCCCCATGGCCACACCATCAATCATTTCAAAGAACTCACCGCCGTACTGAAAATATGTAGTCTTCAGAACATGCCGGAAAACCGCTGTAATGTCTGCCGGAAAAAGGTTAGCTAAGTGGCCCCCCGCCACAGGTAAGTAAACATCACCGGCCAATCAGAAACAAGAAGGTGTGTGAGAGGCTCGCATCGCGCCATGCCATAATGTACTTAATGAGATGCTTTCGCCCCGTCGATTCATCGACTTCTGCTCCAGACTTCAGACGGACAGGACTGCTCCTTGGACTGCTCTCTACTCTGGACGTTTCTTCAGCTTCTGGCTGCATCCGCCCACCTCGCAGGACGAGGAATATCGCTGCTCTTGTCCACTGCAAACTTCTCCCCTATCGCCAAGACAGCAGTTTCGGTGGTGGTAAGATGGCGGTCCGACAAGTTCACTACTGTCCTGTCCGTCTCTAAGCTGCTTCGCTGTTGTTCCTGATTGTTCTCCTCGGGGCTATCTCTCCAGTACTTACTCTCATGGCCCGATCGAACACTATCGCGAACGGCCTCGGAAGCGCTGGAACTTAGGCTATCCACCAGATCCCAGTGGCCAGGTGACAAAACAGTGCTTAATTCCAGGTGTAAAGTTTATAGAAAACCGACGCACACTAACCGCTATCTCCATAAACAGTCGAACCACCATCCCAGCCAGAAGAGGGCGGTGTTGAAGACCTTGGTGGACAGGGCTAGGAGGATATGCGAGCCCCGGTACCTCGATGATGAGCTGCGCCACCTCGAACTAGCGCTGCAGGCCAATGGGTATTCCGTCGGGGAGGTGAGACGTGCGGTCCGGCCGAGAAGAACAGCCGGGCCGGAAGTGGATTCACGTGAGACCGTCGGTTTCGCGGCGTTGCCCTACATTCATGGGGTGACGGACCGCATTGGTAGGCTGCTCAGTCGGCACGGTGTGAGGCCAGTATTCAAGCCGACAAAGAAGATACACCAGTTCTTGCGGCCGACGAAGGATGTCCGAGACCCGCTGTCATCGTGCGGTGTGTACGGAGTTCCCTGCTAATGCGGCCAGGTGTACATTGGTACCACGAAGCGCAGCGTCCGCACACGCGTGGGTGAACATAGCCGTTACTGTAGACTGGGACAGCCGGAGAAGTCTGCCGTGGCCGAACACGCGCTCGCCAATGCCGACCATCGGATCCGTTTCGATGAGACGAAACTTCGGCGGTGAGTGATTACTTCCCTCGTCTTCATATGGAGTCCGTCTTGATTCAGAAGCATGCTGCGATCGCTATGAATCGACGGTTTTTTTGCTCTGGGCTTTGCGGTTGTGCGTCGCAGAGACGAACCGCACGGGAACTGAGTTCCGAGCTACCATCTGGAGCTCCTGCCTCGTGGCCCTGCCCAAGTAGGGCGTGTGCTCTATAGCAGGCCTTTCTCGGCTGTTGTGCTAGCCTACACTAGCGCAGTATACACCGAGGGCGTTTCCACGAATCACCTGGGCGTATACGGTACCTTCCCAGCCCAGTCACTAGAGGATTGTCTGGGAACCTCGCCGCACGTGCATAAAATTTGCGTGCAAGCCGCCTGAAAGTGTCGTCTAAGGAGCAGACGCCAAGTCCTCTCCTTAGAAGGCGAGATGAGAAGCGACGGGGGACTTTGGCCGCTAGCCGAAGCCCCCTGTCGAGGACGCTCTGCAACTTCTTTTTATGCATTGCGGCGAGGTAACCCCAGACCGGGCAGGCGTAGGTAATGACCGGCAGCAGATACGCGCCGACGATCATCCTACCCAATTTCCTGGCCATGGCTGAGCTGATCAGGAGTGGAAACAGTGCGCACAGGCGAGTGGATGCTCGCTTAAGAACTGTCTGTGCGTGGGTACGCCAGGTGAGCCGACAGTCGAGGTGTAAGCCGAGGTACTTGACCTCGTTGGACCAGCGCAAGTACGTTCTGCCGATACGTAGTTGCCTAACGGGGTTCTTCCGTCGCTTAGAGAATTCGACGGCTACACTCTTGGTAGGGTTGAGGAGCACTCTCCAATTCTCAGTCCAGTCCACGAGCGTGTCGAGCTGGCGCTGCAGTCGTAGGACGGCCCTCTCCTCGTGACGATCGGCCGTAAATAGGGCCGTGTCGTCAGCGAAGAGGGCCATCTGGACTCCAGGCTGTCTCGGCACGTCGTTGACGTAGATCGAGAACAGAAGGGGGCCTAGAACACTACCTTGAGGGACGCCGGCTGTGATTCGCCTCTCGGAAGAGACTGAATCGCCAACTTTCACGCAGAAGGTCCTCTCCGTCAGAAAGCTAGCAACCAGATGGAGGTAGCAGTCCGGGAGCTGGACTTCCCTAAGTTTGAATAACAGGCCATCATGCCATACGCTGTCGAAGGCTTTCTCAACATCTACGAAACAGCCAACGGTCCGTTCTCTCCGACACCCGGCTTCCGTGATGCTTTCCACCAGTCTCATCAGTTGATGAGTGGTCGAATGCCCTACACGAAAGCCGAACTGTTCGGGGACCAGCACGTCAAAGTTGGTTAGATGTTCTCGTACACGACGCTGTACGAGGCGCTCAAAAACCTTGGACGTAGCGGAGAGTAGGCTGATAGGCCGGAGGTTTTCCGAGCGGGTGGTATCCTTTCCCGGCTTCGGGATCACGATAACCGTCGCCTTTATCCATTTCTTGGGAAAGTAGGCCAGTCTAAGACACGCGTTGAACAAATCAATCAAGAATTGAACTCCAGGCTCGGGAAGAAGTCGTAGAGCGGTGTTGGTAACACCGTCCGGGCCTGGAGCTTTTCTTGGCTGAAGTTCAGCGAGCCGATCTGAGACCTCTTCCAAAGAGATGGGTTCGGGCTCCGTCGTGATCGGAAGTGACAGAAAGTCTTCCACAGCCATCTCGACTTGTTCGTCGAAGTCCCAGTCCATGGGCGGGTTGGGAGCGAACTGTCGCTCGAAACACAAGCCCAAGCACTCGGCCTTCTCCTCCGGGCGACCCAGGGGTCGACCGAACGGCCCAACAATGGCGGGAAGTGGAGCATTTCTTAGCCCCTCAAATCGTCTGATATTTTTTGAAACATCCTCCCCGTAGAGGCGTCTTAAATTATTCCTTAGGCTTTCACGGCCGGTGTCACTTGAATTGTGAAAAATATCCGGGCTGTTTGGCCGTGGTCCATGGTTAAAAACAAAACCAAACGTTTCGGCAACACCACTGGCTGCCATCATCAGTGGAATAAGATTTCTGCACTTAAGGTGTCTGCGTGCAGGCCCACAGTACTGTGGTATAGACTAAAGCTGTCCTGCCATGCTACCTGTACATATAAATTCGGCAAAGTCCCACGTACAGGTAAAAATGACACCATCAACCAATCACAACAGAGATGGTATATGATTGGCTCGCACCAAGATACGCCATTATGTGACTCACTTGTTTTCCAAGAAATACTGTGGGGAAGGCTGCTGATTTCCCGCGATGCTACCTGTGCTAATTGTTTACTAATTGCAACCCCCGCACAGGTAAGTAAACATCACCGGCCAATCAGAAACAAGAAGGTGTGTGAGAGGCTCGCATCGCGCCATGCCATAATGTACTTAATGAGATGCTTTCGCCCCGTCGATTCATCGACTTCTGCTCCAGACTTCAGACGGACAGGACTGCTCCTTGGACTGCTCTCTACTCTGGACGTTTCTTCAGCTTCTGGCTGCATCCGCCCACCTCGCAGGACGAGGAATATCGCTGCTCTTGTCCACTGCAAACTTCTCCCCTATCGCCAAGACAGCAGTTTCGGTGGTGGTAAGCTGGCGGTCCGACAAGTTCACTACTGTCCTGTCCGTCTCTAAGCTGCTTCGCTGTTGTTCCTGATTGTTCTCCTCGGGGCTATCTCTCCAGTACTTACTCTCATGGCCCGATCGAACACTATCGCGAACGGCCTCGGAAGCGCTGGAACTTAGGCTATCCACCAGATCCCAGTGGCCAGGTGACAAAACAGTGCTTAATTCCAGGTGTAAAGTTTATAGAAAACCGACGCACACTAACCGCTATCTCCATAAACAGTCGAACCACCATCCCAGCCAGAAGAGGGCGGTGTTGAAGACCTTGGTGGACAGGGCTAGGAGGATATGCGAGCCCCGGTACCTCGATGATGAGCTGCGCCACCTCGAACTAGCGCTGCAGGCCAATGGGTATTCCGTCGGGGAGGTGAGACGTGCGGTCCGGCCGAGAAGAACAGCCAGGCCGGAAGTGGATTCACGTGAGACCGTCGGTTTCGCGGCGTTGCCCTACATTCATGGGGTGACGGACCGCATTGGTAGGCTGCTCAGTCGGCACGGTGTGAGGCCAGTATTCAAGCCGACAAAGAAGATACACCAGTTCTTGCGGCCGACGAAGGATGTCCGAGACCCGCTGTCATCGTGCGGTGTGTACGGAGTTCCCTGCTCATGCGGCCAGGTGTACATTGGTACCACGAAGCGCAGCGTCCGCACACGCGTGGGTGAACATAGCCGTTACTGTAGACTGGGACAGCCGGAGAAGTCTGCCGTGGCCGAACACGCGCTCGCCAATGCCGACCATCGGATCCGTTTCGATGAGACGAAACTCTTGTCGGCGGTGAGTGATTACTTCCCTCGTCTTCATATGGAGTCCGTCTTGATTCAGAAGCATGCTGCGATCGCTATGAATCGACGGATTGCATTACATAGTGGGGCGTCTTTGCACCCGTGGCTTATTACAGCTTCCGGGACGTGCCCGATGGCTGTCAGAAGAAAACAGTGCTGGACTTTCAAAAGAAGGTTTCCTAAATTTTACGGGAGGGACACGCCAACCAGTTAACTGAGAAGGCGGCGGAAAATTTTGCAATTTTATATTATATAGGTACCGGGTCATGGTAACACTGCCGCCGAGCGCGGGGCGAACGGCAGATGCCGCACGCGCCCGGCCCGGCATGCAGGCGCCTTGTTGCGCCGGTCGTTCCCCGCGAGGCAGGGAACCGCCGTGTCTGTGGCATCGGTAACAGCGCCAAGCAGGTTGCAAACCAACATACTTGGGGAAGGTATCTGACAGTATAGGAAGGTAACAAGGAGATAGAATTGCTTGGGAACCTAAGTCGCAGCATACAGAATTACGGGGGGTCGTCTAAGATCGCCCGAGGGCGTTTGACTCGTATAGCGGGAGGTGGTTCAGACGTGCTGATGGAACGGAGATAAGGAAAGGACGAGGTCGCTGCAGAAGCAAAGAGAGTTTCGGCGAGCGACCGGACAAAATCGGCAAGGGTAGGAACTCGAAGGTCTCCACGAATGACATTATTTCGCACAAACCATGGAGACCCCGACAAGGATCGGAGGGTACGGGCCTGGAAAGCTTCCAGCCTACACTTGTTAGTGGTCGACACAAGCGACCACCATGCGGGAGCAGCATAGGTCAATACTGACCGGAGAAACAAAAGATAGATGGTAACTTTAGTGCGCAAAGCCAGGCGGTTGCGGCACGAAAGCATGGGAAATATTTTGGCTCGGACGCCTCGAGCTTTGTTGAGGGTAGCAGTCACGTGGCCGTTGAAGCTAAGGCGCTGGTCTAGCCGAACGCCCAAATACTTCACCGACTTTTGCCAGGCGATAGGCCTCCCTTCGAGGGAGAGGGTCTGGCATCGGGAAGTGGACTTGCTGGTGAAACAGATCGCCTCGGATTTCTCCGCGTTGATCAGCACCCGCCACTTCCGTAGCCAGGCCGGAAGCAGATTCAACTGACGCTGCAGCTTTGAACACGCAATTCGCGGGGACAGGGAGCTGCAGTAATACATTGCGTCGTCAGCGAATAGAGATAACGTGACTCCAGGAATAACAGGCAGGTCGTTCGTGTACACTAGGTACAGAACGGGGCCGAGGACAGATCCCTGCGGAACGCCAGCGGCGACGGGTCGAACTGATGAACAGGACCCTTCGACGCTAACCCTGAAGGTACGATCACTGAGGTATGACCGCAAGAAATGCACAATGGACGGTGGGATGGGGGAGTGAGCTAGTTTGTAGAGAAGACCTTCGTGCCAGACTTTGTCGAAGGCCTTACTCACGTCCAACAAGACAGCGCCCGTAGACTCTTTCTTGTTGGCGGCGTCGGACAATGCTGTGACAACTCGGACGAGTTGTAAAGTCGTCGAGTGCTCTCTACGGAACCCGAACTGTTCGCTCCGAATAAAGTTATCCACCAGCGGCCAGATGCGGGCGAGTAGGAGACGCTCAAACACCTTTGAGAGTACTGGCAACAATGATATGGGACGATAGCTGCCTGCAAGCATTCGAGGCTTGCCGGGCTTGGGAATCATACAGATGTTGGCATTTTTCCACAGGCGGGGGAAGTATTGCAGCCGGAGACTGGAGTTGAACAGATCCAGGACCAATTCAACGCCCGAGGCCGGGAGATGTTGCAAAGCAGCGGCCCCGATCCGATCAGGACCAGGGGCGCGACGTCGGTTCAGTCGACAGATAGACGAAACTAGTTCGTCCCTGTCGAAGAGAGCGGGAGGGTCAGGTGGAGGGCGGGAAAAATAACCAGATAGGAAGTCTCGAACCACTACCAAGAAGGCAGGGTCCGAGACGCCTCCATGAACGGTGAATTGAGTCTCCATGCAGTCGGCGAAGACCTCTGCCTTGCCTTCCGGTGAAGAAACAATGCCGTTCTGGGTATGCAGCGGGTTGCGAGTACGCTTCTCGCGAGTAAGGCGACTCGTCGCTCTCCAGACGGAGGCTGGGTCGACTTCAAGGGACTCAAGATATGAGTCCCACTGATCAGAGTTTACGTCCCGCAAAAGTTGCTGGACGTAAAGAGACTGGGCCTGAAACCGTCGTTTGACGGCGGGATCTCGGGTTCGTTGCCATCTGCGGCGGAGCTTGCGCCGAAGCCAGATGGCGTGGATAACTTCCGGTTGAAGGGCCGATTTACGATTCACCTCTACGTTGTATGTGTGTCGATCCATGACACCTTGGACCAACTCCTGAAGATGAGTGGCACGGAGATCCAGATCGTCACGAGTGGCGATCGGGTCCGCTGGGACAGATGGTAACCTTCGAGATAGCTCGTCGTGATAGGAGCGCCAGTTGACCCTCCTAGCAGGACCAGCGGGAAGTCGGGGTGAAGCCGACACATCTCGAACAGCTATTAGTAGGGGATTGTGATCAGACGAGAGGTCTGACACTGACGAGACCTGGATGTTATGGGCCACGTTCCTGACTACAACTACATCAAGAACGTCCGGTCGGTGACCGGCATAGTGGAAGTGGGTAGGATCATCAGGGCCGATGACGTGCGTATCCGGGTCGTCTAGGACGAACCGGCGGAGTGACCTGCCGTAGGCGTTGGTAGCCCTACTGTTCCAGGAAGGATGTTTGGCGTTGAAGTCGCCGGCTGCAATTGTCGAGATTGGGTGGTCGAGGAGAGCGTTCCACTCCTCAGGCGGGGGCGGCGGGCTCAGGCCAGGCCGAAGATACGCGGAGACAATGCGCAACTCCGAGCTGCCGGCGTCCACCGCCACCGCGCAACCTTCGATGAGTCGAGTAGTGAGGGGGGTAGTGGCCTATGGGATATCCGCCTGTGGACCAGAATCGCCGTACCCCCTTTCGGGGGTTGGCGCGGCTGTAGGGGACGATCCTGACGATAACAAGTGTAAGCAGGAAGTGAGAATCGATGGTAGGGGGCTAGATGGGTTTCGGAGAGAAGCACGACATCAACGTCGTACTCCACGACGAAAGCCGCCAGCTCAGATCGGCGTGAGGAAACGCCATCGGCGTTCCAAGCGACGATCCGCAGGGATCTAGCCATTGAGGGGGAGGAGAGGGAAGAGAGCAGAGAGGGATTGGAACACTAACATCAGTACTGTCGAGGTGTCAGGAGCAGACCTGATGCTGTTAACAAGTTGAGTGGCCCAAGCCGTCAGGGGGTCCGCTGGAGCCCGAGAAAGTTCCCGGGACCCGCGCGGACGTTCCTGAGGAACTTCGGCCAGGACTACAGATGGCGCTGGGTTGGCGGACTGAACTTTGGTCTGCTCACGCGGAGGTTGGGAGATGACAGGGGCGGGAGAGTCCCGCTGAGGTTGGGCAGGTCGAGCCTGCTGATGTCGTCGGCCGGGAGTCCGGCGACGAGAGCGCTTTTTGGTACCTTTGCGGGCGGAAGTGGTTGACGATGATGTCTTCGCAGCAACCGCTGCGTAGGAAGGGCCGGGCGCTCCGGCAGGCGCCGGGAGTGGAGCCGTCACAGGCGCCGCCGGAGCGGCGCCTGCAGGCGGGACTGAGACCGCGGGAGCGACAGGAGCCGCTGCCGGGGCCTTGACAGATGTACCGGAGAGAGGGGGGAAGACCTCTCGCCGATTAGGGGCCGGGCCAGCTACACGACGCTGCGCGCCAGGGCGCGCAGATCGCTGCTGTCTTTCCGCTTCGATGTACTTGATACAACCCCGGTAACTAGCCGGATGGGCGCCCTTGCAGTTGCAGCAGTACGGGACAAAACCCGGCACACGAGGCTTATCACAGCCACGGTGAGGGTCGCCGCACCGCACGCAACGTGGGGGCGCATGGCAGAACAGGGAAGAGTGCCCGAAGCCCTGGCAGTTGAAACACTGAGCAGGGCCTGGGCGCGGGTCAAATGATCGGATGGTCACCCGTAGGTGAAGGAGCGTTTGAAGGCCATAGACCTCCTCAAAATTTCCAGTTTTAAGCAATTTAACTAGGAAAGAATTCACTGGATGCTTAGAGTCCCCTTTGCCGGCATGCAAAACTGACACAGCAGTTGGCGTATAGCCAAGAGACGTCAATTCCTGCACGATAGCATCGGAGGAGGTATGGTAGGGAATGCCCTGAATGACAATTTTTACCTCACGCTCCTCAGGGAGAGCGAAGGTATGGAATGAGATGTTCCGCGCTGACAGAAAGTGCTGAACAGCGCGGAAGTCTACGATGGATTTGACGCCCAGCTTCAGCGATTTACCGGAGCATTTCGCTTCCACGGACGTCGAAGGAAGGGCAGAACGGAGAGCAGCTAGAAGCTGGGTGTAATTCCTATTATCGGGGATGATAATAGGAGGAAACTTAGAGGTAGAAGGGTCAGGCTGGGAACTAGAACAAGGAAGATTAACAGACTGCCGGCCGCTGTTACCGGAATCAGCGACCTGGTTAGGTGAGGCGGGAGACTGACTGGCGGCGAGCTTTCGCTTGCGTTTGGCGCGTTTACCATTCACAACCGAAAACTCTTCATCTCCCGACCCAACACTTCCCATATGGACGTCGGATAACTCACTGTCACTGCCACTATCACAATGGGTTTCACGGGGGAGAGGAGTATTCATAGGAGCAGAACCGCAAGCGCCCAAGAGAGAGCTTAACGGCTCCGGCAAAGGAACGTCAGGTTGATTTGACGCCATTTCGGAAGCCCGAAATGGACGTCAAAGGTGGTTATAGGAGAGAGAACTCACCAGCACTGATTATTCTAACTAACAGGCACTGACACACGTACTCACCAGAAGCCGCACAGCACACGAACACAAAAACGGCCGCGCACTACACTGCACTGAGAATACTGGTAATAACTCACTGGTTAAAGAAGATTGCACAAATATAAATAGTTAGAGCACAAACTCAACACTGTGTCTTCACTTGGTGAAGAAATCACTTTAAAAGAAACACAAACAACGGTAAAATCACTTGGCAAAATCGCCATACAAAGTGACGCAGCCTACCCTGGCAACAGCTCGAGGTAGACTGTTGAATCGACGGCCACGATGCCACGATGCGTGTAGGGCACAGCTCTGTGGGTGCCCCAGTGACGGCAGCGTCCGGGCGAGCCCGATGACTGCCTGTTGCTTGGCGAGTGCTTGGTGCGAGACTTGTCGCTGCGAGGATGGGTACACCCTTTTTTATTTTGGCGGAGGTGAAGGAGACGGGCTGTGATTGGCTGAACCGCTGACGCGATCCACCAATGGCCTGAGAGGGAAGTCTACGCGAACGCTTAGCACGGATTGGCGGGATTTGTTCGCCCACAACGGGTCGATACACTTCCGCCAGCCCGGTAAGAGTCCGGTAGACTGCCTTATGGCGATACCGAGGCAGGCGAGAGACGGGAGGGGCGAAGTTGCCGACTGAAGGTGGCGCTAGGCACACCTAAAGCCGGCACAACGCCCGAACCATCTGTCGGCCTGCAACGGACCGGATTTGACTGGAAGGAAGGTGGTGAAAATACGATTGGTCGGCGCGTGGACAGATGGTGAGAGGGCAATTTTTGTTAATTTTAAAATTACGGCGGGTCGTCGAGCAGAGCTCGAGGGCGGCGGCGTTTGACTGGTGGAGGTCCATCATCGTTATCGAGGTGTTGGAGGTGAGGAAAATCAGAGATGGATGCTCGATGGAAGAGATTGAACGTGAGAGTTCGCGCAAATCCAGCGAGCGACGGAATCTTCAGCCCTCGCCTGATAGCAGCATTTTTTACATACCAGGGAGAGCCGGAGATAAGGCGAAGGGTAAGGGCTTGGAAGGCTTCCATGCGTTTAACGACGTCGGGGGCGAGTTGGGTCCAAAATGCAGGCGCTGCGTACATAAGGACGGCTCGTAAAAATAGCAGATAGATCGAGAGCTTCGTGCGCACTGGCAGTGGCCCTCGAGGCGATAAGAATGGGTATAGTTTGGCTTTGACGCCTCTGGCGCGCTGGAGCACTGTGGACACGTGAGCTCTGAAGCTTAGGCGTCGATCAAGAGTGGCGCCCAAGTACTTCACAGTACGTTGCCAAGCGATTGGGCTCCCTTCAAGGGAGAGGGTCTGGCATCGGGAAGTGAGCTGACGGGAGAAGGCAATCGCCTCGGATTTCTCCGTATTGATCGCCACCCGCCATTTCCTTAGCCAGGCCGGAAGTAATGCGAGCTGGCGCTGCACCACGTCAGTCGCAAAACGAAGGTTTGCAGAACTGGTGTGGTACATCGCATCGTCCACATAGAGAGAGAGCGTGACTCCAGGCCAAACTGGCAGGTCGTTCGTGTACACAAGGTACAGAACGGGGCCGAGGACAGATCCTTGAGGGACGCCAGCGGCGACGGGGCGGACAGAAGAGTACGTCCCGTCGACGCAGATCCTAAATTTGCGGTCGCAGAGATACGACCGCATCAGATGTACAAATGAGGCAGGGAGAGGGGAGGTGGCTAGTTTATAGAGAAGGCCTTCGTGCCAGACTTTGTCGAAGGCCTTACTCACGTCCAGAAGGACGGCGACAGTTTGATGGTTCCTGTTGATGGCGTCAGTGAGTTGCGTGACAACTCGGACAAGTTGAAGAGTGGTCGAATGCTGCCTGCGGAAGCCGAACTGTTCCTGCCGAATGAAATTATCCAGCAGGGGAGTAATCCGGCGATGCAGGAGGCGCTCGAACACCTTCGATAAGACTGGCAAAAGAGAGATTGGTCGATGATTCTCAGGGAGTGTACGCAGCTTGCGAGCCTTCGGCAACATGATGACTTTGGCTCGTTTCCAAGGGCTGGGATAGTAATGGAGCCGGAGACATCCATTGAACAGCACGTGGATGAGTGAAACGAGACTTGCTGGGGCGTTGAGTAGGGCCGCTGCACCAATACGGTCCTCGCCGGGCGCCCGCTTGGGGCGCAGTCGACTAATGGCCGTTTCCACTTCAGCCTCGTCGAACGGGTCGAGTGGGTCTGCGGGAGGGCGGGAAAAATAACCAGATAGGAAGTCTGCGACCGCTGCCGAGTGGCCGGTGTCACAGACGCCTCTGTGAACGGTAAATTGTTCCTCCATGGTATCGGCAAAGACTTCTGCTTTGTCGGCCGCGGAGTACACAATTCCGTTCGGTGATCGTAGGGGGTAGCGGGTCCTTTTCTCGCCAGTGAGTCGGCGCGCAGCCCGGAAAACGGACTGTGGCGTGACTTCCAGAGACTCAAGATATGAGTCCCATCGATGAGCAGTGGCATCAAGCAGAAGCTGCTTGACAAGGTCAGATTGGGCGTTTAGCCTGCGTTTTACGGCAGGGTCCCGGGTTTGTTGCCATCTCCGGCGGAGCTGGCGCCGGTTGCGGATGGCCAGAATCACCTCTTCAGGTAACTGCGACCGTCTGTTGGGCGCAGGACGTTATAGGTGTGTTTGTCCATAGCGGACGTGACGACTTCTTGAAGATAGTCGGCCAAACGGTCTACATCATCCGGGCTGGAGATGGCGACCGGGGGGTCAGATGGTACAGTTCGACCCAGTTTATCGTGGAACGATCGCCAGTTGACTCTCGTTACACGATGGGGAGGCTGGAGAGGTGTGTCCAGCGTGGGCCGAACAGTGAGTAATACCGGGTCGTGATCAGACGAGAGGTCTGACACGGCTTCTATAGCGATAGGGTAGGCCAAGTCTTTGACAACAGCAATGTCAAGGACGTCTGGAGGTCCCCGTTGATTGGGGATATAGGTCGGTGATCTAGGACCAAGAGCGTTCACATGAGGATGACGTTGAACGTATTGGTACAGAGAGCGGCCGTACGGGTTAGAGACACGGCTGTTCCACAGGGGATGCTTACTATTAAAGTCTCCGGCTGCGATGGTAGGTAAAGGGTCTTCTAAGAGAGCGTCCCATTCATTCTCGTCGGGCGGTGGTCCACCTCGAGGGGGGAGGTAGACTGAAACCAGTCGAACCTCCCGATCCCCGATGCAGAGAGCAACCGCCGTCGCCTCCAAGCGACGAGTCGCCGGAGGCGGCAGGGGGCGGTGGGCGATGCGCCTGTGAACCAGAATGGCTGTGCCGCCAGATGCGGCACGCCGGTTCTGGCCAGGCCTGTCTGTGCGATACGTCGTGTACGCCGGAAGCTGGAACGAGTGAGCAGGAGTTAAATGGGTTTCACTAAGGAGTATGACGTCTATGTCATATTCGGTTACGAAGGCGGCCAATTCGGCACGGCGAGATAGAACGCCACATGCGTTCCAAGCCACCAGCCGAAAGGGCCTAGCCATCGAGAGGGATAAGCGAGGTCACGGAGGTGAGAATGATAACGATTAAGGACTGGACATCCTTGGCAGCAAAGATTTGCGGGATCAAGGCGTTGATCCAAGCGCGCACGCGGGCGGCGAAAGTCACGTCCGAGGACGCGGCAGACGCCGGTGCCGCCTGAGGCTTGGGCGCCGGGTGCAGGAACATGATGCCATTCTGGGCGGGGGCCTTTTGTTTCGGCTGCCTAGGATTTCGGACATCTGGAGTAGATGCTGGCTGTGGTGCAGCGGGCGTGTGCTGCGAGGAAGCGGGGGGCGACGGTTTCGTCTTTTTCTTAGACGGCGCAGCAGGTGTTGGCTGCTGGGCCGCGGGCTGTGCGGCAGGCTGACAAGCAGCTGCAGCCGCATAGCTGGGCGCCCCGGTAGACGCCGGACGAGCTGGGGCAGGCGCAAGTGCCGGTGCCGCAGCGGGGATAGGTGCCGCCGAGGCGGCAGGCCTAGATGCTTGGGGCCTAGCTGGAGGCGCAGGAACGCGCTGCTGCGAGGACTTTGACAGCTTCTTCAAAGCCGCAGCATAGAATTTGCAGGACTTTGATGATGCCGGGTGAGGTTCCCCGCAGTTGGCGCAAGTGGCGGCAGCACGAGCGAGAGGACAAGTGTCCTTTCGATGGCTATCGCCACATCGCAAACAGCGGGTGGGATGGTGGCAAAATGCCGATGAATGGCCGTACCTCTGGCAGTTGTAACACTGCTTCGGTCCGGCTTGGACTTCGAAAGCTTCCACCCTTACTTTCAAATAAAACATAAAATTGATACCATAAATGGCCTGGTAATCACCCACCTTTCGTATTTTTACCAGGAACGCATTGCGCGCTAGTTTCTTGCCGGGGGAGAAGAGAGGCGTGACACTATGTACTCGAAAGCCTAAACTGGTGAGTTCATCAGAGATGATCTCAGGCTGGGTACCAGCAGGGATACCAATAACTTGAACCTTGAGTTCCTTCTCCTCCGGCAAGGCAAAGGTATGGAACGGGATACCCGCGTCCGTGAGGAACTTCTGTGCAATACGGAAGCACTCCACGGTCGTGGGTTTCAGGCGAATGGAATTGTCACCTTGAGCCGAAGCAGTCAAGGTGCCAGAGGGAGTACACCGGTGTATACGCCGCATGAAATTGGCCCAATCCGAAGGCCGGGCGAAAATCAGAGGCGGGATACGCCGGGGCTGGTCAGGTTGTTGTTGGGAGGCCATGGCGGATTGCCCCACGGTTGAGCCTCGACGCGAAGTCCGACCGGATTCCGTGGAGGTTGCACTGACACGCCGTTTCCGGCTGACAGACTGCCATGCACCATCGGTATCCATGGCCGAGTCCGCGTCGTGAGTTTCCCCCGACGAGGTAGGTGTAGGGTGGTCCTGAGAAGGGCCATCCGGGAGAGGTTGCGCCAGAGCGCGAGCAGGAATTGCGAGGTCCTGAGAAGGACCGACGGAAGCAGGTTGGCCCTGAGAAGGGCCGACGGAAGATGGGTTGCGGGCAGCCATCGGCGAGGCGAAGCCTACGCCTTAGGCGGAACGGAACTAAGGACTACGACCAAGCACTACGGTAAGCAAAATACAAAAGCAGATCACTTACCAACAAGCTCCAGGCAGCAGCGGAACACACACGAAACACTGCACGGCACAAGAACACAACACTGCACTGAACACTACACTGCACTGCACTGATTTTTGAGTAGTTGGAAAACTTGCACAACACTTGTAAAATTGAACTGGACGGTAAAACTGACTAAAGCCGGAAACTGAGCACACTAGAAATATGACAACTTCCCATGAAGAGAGAGCTTCCAGGAGATGTTGACGCTTCCAATCGATGGGCTGTTATGAATCGACGGCTTCAGGTCAGAGCTGTTGGGTTGCGCGTCGTGAGACGACCCAATGGTATCCTAGTACCGAGCCTCCTATGAGGGGCTCCTGCCTAGTGGTCCTGTCCAGACGGAATATTGATTAATTAATTTTTAATGGTCGTTACAACGACATGCTCGTACTAGGTCGACTAGTACAGTATTTGTCGAGGCCGTTTCCAAGATTCACCTGGACGTATTCGGCACTTGCCAAGGCCAGCTATGAGTGGGTTTGTCTGGGTCCTCGCAGCTCGGACGTAAAATTTACGTGCAAGTCGCCTTGCGGTGTCATCCAAGGAGCGGACACCGAGTCCTCTTCTCAGGAGACGAGAAGAAAACCGATAGGGGACTTTGGCCGCTAGCCGAAGCCCTCTATCGAGAACGCTTTGCAACCTTCTTTTATGAACGGTTGCGAGGAAACCCCAGACGGGAAGAGCGTAGGTAATGATCGGCAACAGATACGCGTTGACAATCAACTTACCCAGCTTGCGGGTCATAGCCTTGTTGGCAAGTATCGGAAACAGTTGCGCGAGACGAGCGGACGCTTTCTTTCGCATCGTCTCAGCGTGGGTACGCCAGGTGAGCCGACGATCAAGGTGGACACCGAGGTACTTAACTTCCCTCGACCAGGGCAGGTACGTTCTACCGAGTCTCACTCGGCCTCGTGGTTCTTTCCGGCGCTTTGTGAATAGCACCGCGGAGCTCTTGGTTTCGTTGACGGCAACTTTCCAGCTTTCCGTCCACGTCGAATACGCATCGAGTGCGCGCTGAAGTCGTGGGATAGCAAAGTCTGCGTTCCGATCGGCGGTATAGACCGCCGTGTCGTCGGCAAACAAAGCCATCTGGACTCCAGGCTCTCTGGATGCGTCGTTGACATACACGGAGAACAGGAGAGGCCCTAGCACGCTACCTTGAGGTACCCCGGCTGTGATACGTCTCTCGGAAGAGACGTGGTCGTCTATTCGCACGCAGAAAGTCCTCTCCGTCAGAAAGCTAGCAATCAAGCGAAGGTAGCAATCTGGGAGCTGGATTTCCCGGAGCTTGAACAAGAGCCCGTCGTGCCAGACACTATCAAAGGCCTTTTCCACATCTAGGAAACAGGCGACAGTCTGCTCTTTCCGACACCCGGCGTCCGTGATGTATTCCACCAGTCTCATCAGTTGATGAGTGGTGGAATGCCCCACACGGAAGCCGAACTGTTCGGGGACCAGTACATCGAAATTTCTTAGATGATCTAGTACTCTCCGTTGTACGAGACGTTCGAGGACCTTTGACGTGGCTGACAGTAGACTAATGAGCCGGAGGTTGCCGGGACGGGAAGCGTCCTTTCCCTGCTTCGGGATCACTATAACAGTCGCCTTACGCCATTTCTGGGGAAAATAGGCCAGTCTAAGACACGCGTTGAACAGCGCGACCAAGAAAAGTACTCCTCGCTCCGGGAGTCGAGTAAGAGCGGCGTTCGAGACGCCGTCCGGGCCAGGAGATTTTCTTGGCACGAGTTCAACGAGCCGATCTGTGACCTCTTCCCTAGTAATGGGTTCGGGCTCCGCAGTGATCGGAAGAGACAGAAAGTCTTCCACTTCGTTCTCGACTTCTTCGTCGAAGTCCCAGTCCATGGGCGGGTTAGGTGCGAACTGTCGCTCAAAACACGCGCCCAAGTACTTGGCCTACGCCTCCGGGCGAGCCAGGATTTGACCGAAAGGTCCAGCAATGGCCGGGATGCGAGGCCGGCGCCTCTTCCCTACCAACGCCGAAGGTATCCGGTAAGGGCTACTTTCGTCCGATCCGTCCCCTGCCTGGGCCACGGCGAGTTCCCAACAGCGTCTCCGGTAGGCCTGCATTTCACGACGTAAAATGCCGGTCGCCCGGTTGTACGCTGCCTTGTCGGCCGGATCACGGGTCCGCTGCCAGCGTCTCCGGAGGCGATTTCTCTCGCAAGCGAGAGCACTCGTCTCCTCTGGGATCCGCTGCCAGTGGGGCGTGACGCCAGGCTTCATTCTGGAAGACGCGTCGATCGCAGATACGACAGCCTCGTCAAACGCGACAACTGCGTCGTCGACTTGGCGGAAGGTTTCGAGTGGTCCCGCGTCTGGCAATCGGCGACTTAACGCCGGGCCATAACGATCCCATTCTACCACATTCCTGACATCTCTGCGTACGACGTGCTGGGTAGCGACGTGTATCAGGATGGGGAGATGATCGGACGATAGTTCCGTTAGCGCGGACACTTGGACCGGACAGTCAATTCCTTGAATCACCGCTATGTCCAAGACATCGGGAGCCGCGTTGCGTTGTGAGGGGTAGAACGTAGGTTGGGTAGGCCCAATCAATTGTATCCTGCGAGAATCGGCAAACCTGCGTAAACGTTTCCCGTTTGGGGCAGTAAAGCGACTGTTCCAATCGCGATGTTTACAGTTCAGGTCGCCGGCCATGATGACCCTCCTGTGTGCATCGAACGCGACAGCTAGATCGGGGTGAAGGAGCTCTTTTTGCGGCGGTTTATACGCCGCTACCATCTGTACACCGCCTAGAGTGTTTAACAACTCCACAGCGGTGCCTTCGAGGTGAGTCATTGCAGGCAAGACGACTCGGTGATGCTCGAGAGTGAGCCTCACCGCGACGGCAGTACCGCCACCAGCAGTGCCCGGTCAGTCGTTTCGATAGTACACATAGTTGGCCAGTCGTAACCGACTCGCAGGAGTCAAGTGGGTCTCATTGAGAAGCACTACATCGGGTTTGAGTCGGGCCAGTAATTCTTGGAGTTCCTGGATCTTGTTGGACAACCCGTTGGCGTTCCAGGAAAGAATCGAGAGATCAGATGATAGGAAAGATAGGAAGAGGGACAGATGCGATTGCGTCGGACTTCGCGCGCTGTGCAGGCTGTCTGGACTGTGCGGCCGGGTTGGCAAGAGCCCGGGATCTAGCGCCACGGGGCTTTATATGCCGCTTCTTTTTGCCTGCCTTGGGAAACCGCGGGGGCGGGAGGTCAGGCGAGGCTGCTTCTAAAGCAGGGGCAGGATTCTCCGTTGCTGGGGGGGATTGAGAAGTCTCAGGCTCCACAACCGAGATGTTTTCTGTTGGCTGGGTGGTCTCACTTTTAGATGCCACGAGGTTACGGCGCTTTTTCGCCATAGGCGGGACAGGGGCCTGAGAAGGAGCCTGAGTTGGGGTTGCCTGTACTGCAGGTGTTTGCTTCGGGCCTTTGGAACGTTTTTGTTGCCTGTTTGTGACTGAGGCGGAAGACACGGCAGCCGTAGCAGGAGGCGCGGGGCCTGGCTGCTCGGTTGCAGGTCTGGAACCAGCTACCGGATGCCTCGGTGGTGGCAGGCGCCCTTTCGGCTTTCGCCTCTCGAGTTCCTGCTGAAACACCGGACATGCCCGGTAGTTGGCGGGGTGACTCCCGCCGCAGTTGATGCATCTTTTGAATGCAGGTGCATTCCAAAGTTTGGAGGCGTGAGGGAGAGAACACCTCACGCACGCCGGAGCGTTAGAACAAGAGTCGGAGTGGTGCCCGAAGCGTTGGCACCTGTGACACTGAGGCAGAACCCCGGGAGCGCGGCTTCTTTCCACTTTTACGCGGAAACCAAAAAGCCGCGTAAGTGAGAGTAGGCTAGTGCCTGCCTCGCTATTCTCCACCAGGATGCGGACCAGAGGAATTGGACGCCTTGGTCCGGCAGGAGTAAACACCCGATGGACCGCGAGAACAGGATAGCCCAGCAGCTCATCGAGTATTTCCTCTAGAGGGGATTCCACGTCCAAGCCTCTGAGGACAAGCGACAGAGGCTTCACGTGTTTGGGCGAGAAGGTATGGTACTGGAATTGCTGGGATTCCACGTACGCCAAGACGCTGCGGTACACGTCCATTCCGCGGACAACGATCTTGACTGTGTCGCCCCCAAGGAGCTTCAGGTCAACGTTGGCCGGGGAAAGTCCGGGAGCCACTATCAATCGCCGGTAAAAATCGGTGACGTTGTTCACGCCGTGAACGTATACGGGCGGGATGCGACCAGAGGCCGGCGGTGCTTGGGCACCGCCGGACACAGTCGGCCCCGGGCCGGATTCGCCATCGGCGGGGACAACTTCCATGGCGGACGCCGAGGAAGAGGTTGAGGACGATCGATTCCGCCTCGGTTTCTTAACCGGGCGCCCCCGTGGCCCAACCGCCACGAAAGCGTCGGTCTCGTCACCGGGGAGCGGAACCGACCGGGGATCGACTTGGTCCGCTTCCATAAGCGGAGAACACGGCGAGTCGCTCGTGTGGGGCGGGGCAGTGGCGAGCGACTGCGTGCTCGATGACGCGCCCGAAGCGGGCATTTCCGCCATCGAGCGGGAGGTTCGCCGACCAGAGGCAGCCAGGCTGCCTCCGGCGGTAACCAGGGACCTAGGGTCCGGCCCGAGCCGGATCGCTTGCGGGATTTCTGGAACGCTCAGGCTTACTACGAGCTGGGCAAATGACCGGCTTCGTTAGATACCTCTCCTTACCAAGAGAGGTGTCCACCGGCCTCTTTACCTAGGCGATATCCAAGCTCGCTTATCACTGGTGGGGGCTCGCAAGGATCGTCCTAGGCAGCGCTACCTAAGAGCCTGAGCGTCAGCGGGCTAAATGCGCTGCGCAACTTACAGCTCTGGCAGGCTATGTGCTTCCTCTTCAGCGGTGGTCCTGAAAAGGGTCACTTGGCTGGTGGCCCTTAGAAGGTCCGACGAACTCAGCTGTGTGTGCTGGCTACTCGGTTCACCAGCCAGCTGAGTTGTAGTCTTCTTTCTTCTTGTTGGCGAGCAGCAAGAGGGCCAAAATGTTACTGTCCAACGGCGGCAGAAGGCAGTAGGGCAGCGGCTGAGAACAGCGAAAACTTCAGCGTCCAAGCTGGAGAGAGCAGTCCAAAGGAGAGGTCCTTCCTTGTCCAGAAGCTGAAGCGAAGTTGTGTTATGAATCGACGGGGCGAAAGCATCTCATTAAGTACACTATGGCATGGCGCGATGCGAGCCTCTCACACACCTTCTTGTTTCTGATTGGCCGGTGATGTTTACTTACCTGTGCGGGGGTTGCAATTAGTAAACAATTAGCACAGGTAGCGTCGCGGGAAATCAGCAGCCTTCCCCACAGTATTTCTTGGAAAACAAGTGAGTCACATAATGGCGTATCTTGGTGCGAGCCAATCATATACCATCTCTGTTGTGATTGGTTGATGGTGTCATTTTTACCTGTACGTGGGACTTTGCCGAATTTATATGTACAGGTAGCATGGCAGGACAGCTTTAGTCTATACCACAGTACTGTGGGCCTGCACGCAGACACCTTAAGTGCAGAAATCTTATTCCACTGATGATGGCAGCCAGTGGTGCTGCCGAAACGTTTGGTTTTGTTTTTAACCATGGACCACGGCCAAACAGCCCGGATATTTTTCACAATTCAAGTGACACCGGCCGTGAAAGCCTAAGGAATAATTTAAGACGCCTCTACGGGGAGGATGTTTCAAAAAATATCAGACGATTTGAGGGGCTAAGAAAGAAGAAGGTACACCTGCTCTGTTCACTGGCTTTTCTGTTAAGATTCCGGGATACTGGTGTTATTCCCCGGTTTCTTAAATTGAAGAACTCCATTTTTACACCGCAAGCCAGTCGCATTTATCGACGTGCAGAGCAGGCGATGCTACGCGAACGTATCCACCAGACCAGGAAAGATCTTGCCGACAACAATATGAGGTTGTTCCGCCTACACCTGGAATTAAGCACTGTTTTGTCACCTGGGCACTGGGATCTGGTGGATAGCCTAAGTTCCAGCGCTTCCGAGGCCGTTCGCGATAGTGTTCGATCGCGCCATGAGAGTAAGTACTGGAGAGATAGCCCCGAGAAGAACAATCAGGAACAACAGCGAAGCAGCTTAGAGACGGACAGGACAGTAGTGAACTTGTCGGACCGCCAGCTTACCACCACCGAAACTGCTGTCTTGGCGAGAGGGGAGAAGTTTGCAGTGGCCCCTAAGAAGATTCCAGTGGAGGACATCATTGCCAACGTTGAAGCTGGAGTGCGGCGGCTGCCGCGTGAACATGCAGATGAAGTCAGGATCGAAGCACCGAGGATCCTGGCTAGAGCGAAACCGCCGCGATGCAACATACCAGTGAGTGAGCTTCGGGCACTAAGGACATTAAGGAGGGATGAGTCTGTCATCATATTACCGGCGGATAAGGGGAGTGCGACTGTTGTAATGAACACCGAAGACTACCAACGGAAGATCGGAGAACTGCTGGACCCAGAAAACTACAAAAAACTGCGAAGACATCCGACTGCAGTGGTCCTAAAAAGGACCGATTTTCTGGTTAAGCGGTCTTCCTTGGAGCCTGATGTGAAGGCTGCCGTCCGGTGTTCGGAAGCCCTTCCACCTAGGCTTTATGGGCTCCCCAAAATCCACAAGCCGGACGTCCCGCTCAGACCCATCGTCAGCGCCATAGGATCTCCAACCTACCATCTCGCTAAACACTTGACCGAGCTTCTCCGGTCACATATAGGTGGTACGGAGTCATATGTCAGGGATTCAACACACTTTCTCGAAAGGCTCGGTGGGTTGTCGTTGCAGCCTGGAGATATAATGGTCAGCTTTGACGTGGTTTCGTTGTTCACCATGGTGCCCGTAGATGATGTCCTTGGCCACTTAGCTAACCTTTTTCCGGCAGACATTACAGCGCTTTTCCGGCATGTTCTGAAGACTACATATTTTCAGTACGGCGGTGAGTTCTTTGAAATGATTGATGGTGTGGCCATGGGGAGTCCACTCAGTCCTGTGGTGGCGAACTTTTATATGGAACGGTTCGAACAGCGGGCAATTACATCTTTTCCGCTGAAGCCGAGGTGCTGGTTCCGGTATGTTGATGACACATTTGTTATCTGGAGCCATGGTGAGGAAGAACTCGGCAGGTTCCTGGCACATCTCAATCAGGTTCACCCACGGATACAGTTTACCGTCGAGAGGGAGACCGACAATCAGCTGGCTTTTCTGGACGTGTTGGTCCTTAGAAGGACCGATGGCAGCCTCGGACATAAAGTTTATAGAAAACCGACGCACACTAACCGCTATCTCCATAAACAGTCGAACCACCATCCCAGCCAGAAGAGGGCGGTGTTGAAGACCTTGGTGGACCGGGCTAGGAGGATATGCGAGCCCCGGTACCTCGATGATGAGCTGCGCCACCTAGAACTAGCGCTGCAGGCCAATGGGTATTCCGTCGGGGAGGTGAGACGTGCGGTCCGGCCGAGAAGAACAGCCAGGCCGGAAGTGGATTCACGTGAGACCGTCGGTTTCGCGGCGTTGCCCTACATTCATGGGGTGACGGACCGCATTGGTAGGCTGCTCAGTCGGCACGGTGTGAGGCCAGTATTCAAGCCGACAAAGAAGATACACCAGTTCTTGCGGTCAATCGACGGCCCAGGTCAGAGCTGTTGGGTTGCGCGTCGTGAGACGACCCAATGGTATCCTAGTACCGAGCCTCTTATGAGGGGCTTCTGCCTAGTGGTCCTGTCCAGACGGAATATTGATTAATTAATTTTTATTGGTCGTTACAACGACATGCTCGTACTAGGTCGACTAGTACAGTATTTGTCGAGGCCGTTTCCAAGAGTCACCTGGACGTATTCGGTACTTGCCAAGGCCAGCTATGAGTGGGTTTGTCTGGGTCCTCGCAGCTCGGACGTAAAATTTACGTGCAAGTCGCCTTGCGGTGTCATCCAAGGAGCGGACACCGAGTCCTTTCAGGAGACGAGAAGAAAACCGATAGGGGACTTTGGCCGCTAGCCGAAGCCCTCTATCGAGAACGCTTTGCAACCTTCTTTTATGAACGGTTGCGAGGTAACCCCAGACGGGAAGAGCGTAGGTAATGATCGGCAACAGATACGCGTTGACAATCAACTTACCCAGCTTGCGGGTCATAGCCTTGTTGGCAAGTATCGGAAACAGTTGCGCGAGACGAGCGGACGCTTTCTTTCGCATCGTCTCAGCGTGGACACCGAGGTACTTAACTTCCCTCGACCAGGGCAGGTACGTTCTACCGAGTCTCACTCGGCCTCGTGGTTCTTTCCGGCGCTTTGTGAATAGCACCGCGGAGCTCTTGGTTTCGTTGACGGCAACTTTCCAGCTTTCCGTCCACGTCGAATACGCATCGAGTGCGCGCTGAAGTCGTGGGATAGCAAAGTCTGCGTTCCGATCGGCGGTATAGACCGCCGTGTCGTCGGCAAACAAAGCCATCTGGACTCCAGGCTCTCTGGGTGCGTCTTTGACATAAACGGAGAACAGGAGAGGCCCTAGCACGCTACCTTGAGGTACCCCGGCTGTGATACGTCTCTCGGAAGAGACGTGGTCGTCTATTCGCACGCAGAAAGTCCTCTCCGTCAGAAAGCTAGCAATCAAGCGAAGGTAGCAATCTGGGAGCTGGATTTCCCGGAGCTTGAACAAGAGCCCGTCGTGCCAGACATTATCAAAGGCCTTTTCCACATCTAGGAAACAGGCGACAGTCTGCTCTTTCCGACACCCGGCGTCCGTGATGTATTCCACCAGTCTCATCAGTTGATGAGTGGTGGAATGCCCCACACGGAAGCCGAACTGTTCGGGGACCAGTACATCGAAATTTCTTAGATAAGCTAGTACTCTCCGTTGTACGAGACGTTCGAGGACCTTTGACGTGGCTGACAGTAGACTAATTGGCCGGAGGTTGCCGGGACGGGAAGCGTCCTTTCCCTGCTTCGGGATCACTATAACCGTCGCCTTACGCCATTTCTGGGGAAAATAGGCCAGTCTAAGACACGCGTTGAACAGCGCGACCAAGAAAAGTACTCCTCGCTCCGGGAGTCGAGTAAGAGCGGCGTTCGAGACGCCGTCCGGGCCAGGAGCTTTTCTTGGCACGAGTTCAACGAGCCGATCTGTGACCTCTTCCCTAGTAATGGGTTCGGGCTCCGTAGTGATCGGAAGAGACAGAAAGTCTTCCACTTCGTTCTCGACTTCTTCGTCGAAGTCCCAGTCCATGGGCGGGTTAGGTGCGAACTGTCGCTCAAAACACGCGCCCAAGTACTCGGCCTTCGCCTCCGGGTGAGCCAGGATTTGACCGAAAGGTCCAGCAATGGCCGGGATGCGAGGCCGGCGCCTCTTCCCTACCAACGCCGAAGGTATCCGGTAAGGGCTACTTTCGTCCGATCCGTCCCCTGCCTGGGCCACGGCGAGTTCCCAACAGCGTCTCCGGTAGGCCTGCATTTCACGACGTAAAATGCCGGTCGCCCGGTTGTACGCTGCCTTGTCGGCCGGATCACGGGTCCGCTGCCAGCGTCTCCGGAGGCGATTTCTCTCGCAAGCGAGAGCACTCGTCTCCTCTGGGATCCGCTGCCAGTGAGGCGTGACGCCAGGCTTCATTCTGGAAGACGCGTCGATCGCAGATACGACAGCCTCGTCAAACGCGGCAACTGCCTCTTCGACTTGGCGGAAGGTTTCGAGTGGTCCCGCGTCTGGCAATCGGCGACTTAACGCCGGGCCATAGCGATCCCATTCTACCACCTTCCTGACATCTCTGCGTACGACGTGCTGGGTAGCGACGTGTATCAGGATGGGGAGATGATCGGACGATAGTTCCGTTAGCGCGGACACATGGACCGGACAGTCAATTCCTTGAATCACCGCTATGTCCAAGACATCGGGAGCCGCGTTGCGTTGTGAGGGGTAGAGCGTAGGTTGGGTAGGCCCAATCACTTGTATCCTGCGAGAATCGGCAAACCTGCGTAAACGTTTCCCGTTTGGGGCAGTCAAGCGACTGTTCCAATCGCGATGTTTACAGTTCAGGTCGCCGGCCATGATGACCCTCCTGTGTGCATCGAACGCGACAGCTAGATCGGGGTGAAGGAGCTCTTTTTGCCTCGGTTTATACGCCGCTACCATCTGTACACCGCCTAGAGTGTTTAACAACTCCACAGCGGTGCCTTCGAGGTGAGTCATTGCAGGCAAGACGACTCGGTGATGCTCGAGAGTGAGCCTCACCGCGACGGCAGTACCGCCACCAGCAGTGCCCGGTCTGTCGTTTCGATAGCACACATAGTTGGCCAGTCGTAACCGACTCGCAGGAGTCAAGTGGGTCTCATTGAGAAGTACTACATCGGGTTTGAGTCGGGCCAGTAATTCTTGGAGTTCCTGGATCTTGTTGGACAACCCGTTGGCGTTCCAGGAAAGAATCGAGAGATCTCGTTTGAGGACCCGACTCATAGAAGACCTACGCAAGTGGCGGCTTCCACCAAGAGCATGAATCTCTCAGTTACGTCAGCAGTCTCCAAGCGGGAGCGGATGGACCTGAAGGTCTGGGCGACTTTGTTGAGATCGAACTCAGCAAGGAGGTCTTTGACGACCTGGTAGTCGTCAGGAACGGTTCTTGAGGCAGATTGCCCGGAGACTGCGTGCGCATAAGAGCGCCGAGGCTTATCAATCGGGGGATTGGTGGAAGCCAGGGGTTTCTTGGGGCCAGGTGTAGCGCCTCTAGCGGAGGTGCTAGGAAGAGGGACAGATGCGATTGCGTCGGACTTCGCGCGCTGTGCAGGCTGTCTGGACTGTGCGGCCGGGTTGGCAGGAGCCCGGGATCTAGCGCCACGGGGCTTTCTATGCCGCTTCTTTTTGCCTGCCTTGGGAAACCGCGGGGGCGGGAGGTCAGGCGAGGCTGCTTCTAAAGCAGGGGCAGGATTCTCCGTTGCTGGGGGGGATTGAGAAGTCTCAGGCTCCACAACCGAGATGTTTTCTGTTGGCTGAGTGGTCTCACTTTTGGACGCCGAGGTTACGGCGCTTTTTCGCCATAGGCGGGACAGGGGCCTGAGAAGGAGCCTGAGTTGGGGTTGCCTGAGCTGCAGGTGTTTGCTTCGGGCCTTTTGAACGTTTTTGTTGCCTGTTTGTGACTGAGGCGGAAGACACGGCAGCCGTAGCAGGAGGCGCAGGGCCTGGCTGCTCGGTTGCAGGTCTGGAACCAGCTACCGGATGCCTCGGTGGTGGCAGGCGCCCTTTCGGCTTTCGCCGCTCGAGCTCCTGCTGAAACACCGGACATGCCCGGTAGTTGGCGGGGTGACTCCCGCCGCAGTTGATGCATCTTTTGAATGCAGGTGCATCACAAAGTTTACTGGCGTGAGGGAGAGAACACCTCACGCACGCCGGAGCGTTTCAACAAGAATCTGAGTGGTGCCCGAAGTGTTGGCACCTGTGACACTGAGGCAGAACCCCGGGAGCGCGGCTTCTTTCCACTTTTACGCGGAAACCAAAAAGCCGCGTAAGTGAGAGTAGGCTAGTGCCTGCCTCGCTATTCTCCACCAGGATGCGGACCAGAGGAATTGGACGCCTTGGTCCGGCAGGAGTAAACACCCGATGGACCGCGCGAACAGGATAGCCCAGCTCGCGCAGCTCATCGAGTATTTCCTCTAGAGGGGATTCCACGTCCAAGCCTCTGAGGACAAGCGACAGAGGCTTCACGTGTTTGGGCGAGAAGGTATGGTACTGGAATTGCTGGGATTCCACGTACGCCATGACACTGCGGTACACGTCCATTCCGCGGACAACGATCTTGACTGTGTCGCCCCCAAGGAGCTTCAGGTCAACGTTGGCCGGGGAAAGTCCGGGAGCCACTATCAATCGCCGGTAAAAACCGGTGACGTTGTTCACGCCGTGAACGTATACGGGCGGGATGCGACCAGAGGCCGGCGGTGCTTGGGCACCGCCGGACACAGTCGGCCCCGGGCCGGATTCGCCATCGGCGGGGACAACTTCCATGGCGGACGCCGAGGAAGAGGTTGAGGACGATCGATTCCGCCTCGGTTTCTTAACCGGGCGCCCCCGTGGCCCAACCGCCACGAAAGCGTCGGTCTCGTCACCGGGCAGCGGAACCGACCGGGGATCGACTTGGTCCGCTTCCATCAGCGGAGAACACGGCGAATCGCTCGTGTGGGGCGGGGCAGTGGCGAGCGACTACGTGCTCGATGACGCGCCCGAAGCGGGCATTTCCGCCATCGAGCGGGAGGTTCGCCGACCAGAGGCAGCCAGGCTGCCTCCGGCGGTAACCAGGGACCTAGGGTCCGGCCCGAGCCGGATCGCTTGCGGGATTTCTGGAACGCTCAGGCTTACTACGAGCTGGGCAAATGACCTGCTTCGTTAGATACCTCCCCTTACCAAGAGAGGTGTCCACCGGCCTCTTTACCTAGGCGATATCCAAGCTCGCTTACCACTGGTGGGGGCTCGCAAGGATCGTCCTAGGCAGCGCTACCTAAGAGCCTGAGCGTCAGCGGGCTAGATACGCTGCGCAACTTACAACAGCTCTGGTAGGCTATAAGCTTCCTCTTCAATGGTGGTCCTGAAAAGGGTCACTTGACTGGTGGCCCTGAGAAGGTCCGACGAACTCAGCTGTGTGTGCTGGCTACTCAGTTCACCAGCCAGCTGAGTTGAAGTCTTCTTTCTTCTTCTTGTTGTCGAGCAGCAAGAGGGCCAAAATGTTACTGTCCAACGGCGGCAGAAGGCAGTAGGGCAGCGGCTGAGAACAGCGAAAACTTCAGCGTCCAAGCTGGAGAGAGCAGTCCAAAGGAGAGATCCTTCCTTGTCCAGAAGCTGAAGCGAAGTGTGGACAGTTCCAGGACGTCTGGCCAATCGACGGTAGCATGTAGCATGTAGCATTGTAGTAGCGGGGCGTCTTTGCACCCGGTGCATGACTGCAGCATCTGAGTCGAGCTCAATGGCTGCCTGTAGATATACATAGGTCTGGTTCTTCGACTGGTGCCTAATATCAGGAATGGACAACCGCCAACCAGTTAACTGAGAAGGCGGGGGAGAAAGGTTTTTATTTTTATTTATTTTAAAATATCAGCAATCAGTGGGCACTGCCGCAAGGACGGGTTCAGGTGACAGATGTCGCCCTTTCCCAGTCCCGCGTGCAGACGCCGTGAGGCGTCGGTCGCTCCCCGCGAGGCAGAGAGCCTCCGTGCCAGTGATAGCGCGTAGCAGCAGCATTCAGCGCGGTCGGCATACTAGGAAGGGAGGAAGGAAACAGCTTTACAGGTAAATTCTGGGGCATGGGCAGATAGAGAATACAAGTTAAGTGAGGTTTAAGTTTACTTAAACTTATGGCGGGTCATCGAGAATCGCCCGAGGGCGTTTGACCTGGACAGGGGGAGGTGGTTGCGTGGTGCTGATGGTTCTGAGGTAAGGGAAGGAAGAGGTCTCAGCTGCGGCAAAGAGAGTCGCAGCTAATGACCAGACAAAGGCTGAGAGAGCAGGAACTCGTAGACCTCCTCGAATTACACTGTTTCTAACAAACCAAGGAGATCCCGACAAGGAACGGAGGGTTCTGGATTGGAAACTTTCCAGCCTACGCCTGTTGGTGGCGGAGGCAAGTGACCACCATACAGGTGCCGCATAGGTCAATACAGACCGGAGAAACAACAGATAGAGGGTAACTTTCGTGCGCAGCGCCAGGGGGCTGCGGCACGCGAGGTATGGGTAAAGTTTGGCTCGGACGCCGCGAGCCTTGGCAAGGGTGTCCGTCACGTGGGCGTTGAAGCATAGGCGACGATCTAGCCGAACGCCTAGATACTTCGCCGACTCTTTGTAGGCGATAGGCCTCCCTTCAAGGGAGAGGGGCTGGCATCGGGAGATGGACTTACGAGTGAAACAGATCGCCTCGGATTTCTCCGTGTTGATCGTCACCCGCCATTTCCGTAGCCAGTCCGGAAGCTGGTCCAACTGACGCTGCAACTGTGTACTCGCAAAACGCGGGGACACAGAGCTGTAATGATACATTGCATCGTCAGCGAACAAAGACAACGTGACTCCGGGCAAAACAGGCAGGTCGTTCGTGTACACGAGGTACAGAACGGGGCCGAGGACAGATCCCTGGGGTACGCCAGCGGCGACAGGACGAACTGCAGAGCAGGTTCCGTCGACGCTAACCCTGAAGGTTCGGTCGCTGAGATACGACCGGAGGAAAAACACTATGGACGATGGTAAGGGGGAGTTAGCGAGTTTGAAGAGAAGACCTTCGTGTCAGACTTTGTCGAAGGCCTTGCTCACGTCCAGCAGTGCGGCGGCCGTAGCCGCTCGCCTGTTGGTGGCGTCAGAGAGTTGCGTTACCACGCGGACTAGTTGAAGCGTGGTCGAGTGCTCTCTGCGAAACCCGAACTGTTCGTTGCGGATAAAATTATCCAACAACGGCGAGATGCGGGCCAGCAGGAGCCGCTCGAACACCTTCGAGATAACTGGCAAGAGAGATATTGGCCGATAGATTTCAGGAAGCATGCGCGGCTTGCGGGGTTTAGGAACCATAACGATGTTGGCATTTTTCCACAGGCGGGGAAAGTACTGTAGCCGGAGACAAGAGTTGAACAGCTCGAGAACGAGGTCAACGCCTGAGGCCGGGAGATATTGTAATGCAGCGGCCCCGATCCGGTCAGGACCGGGGGCGCGACGGCGGTTTAGTTGACAGACAGACGAAACGAGTTCGTCTCTGTCGAACGGGAGGTCTGGGCCAGCGGGAGGGCGAGAAAAATAACCAGATAGGAAGTCCCGGACTTCTGCCGAGTGGGCAGGGTCCGAAACGCCTCGATGAACGGTAAATTGCGACTCCATGCAGTCGGCGAAGACCTCAGCCTTGCCTTCTGATGAAGACACAACCCCGTTCGGGGTTTCCAGTGGGTTGCGAGTTCTCTTCTCGCGGGTCAGTCTACTCACCGCTCTCCAGACGGAGGCGTGGTCGACTTCAAGAGACTCAAGGTATGAGTCCCATCGATCAGAGTTTACGTCCCGCAGTAGCTGCTGAACGTAAAGGGACTGTTGTTGAAATCGTCGCTTAACGACTGGGTCACGGGTTCTTTGCCATCTGCGGCGGAGCTGGCGCCGTAGCCAGATGGCGTGGAGTACTTCCGCAGGTAAGGCCGATTTACGATGATTCACCTCGAGTGCGTAGGTGTGTCGATCCATGACACCTTGGACCAATTCCTGAAGATTTGTGGCGCGGAGATCCAGATCGTCACGAGTGACGATTGGGTCCGCCGGGAGAGATGGTAACCTTCGAGAGAGCTCATCATGATAGGATCGCCAGTTGACTCTCCTAACAATCTGAGCGGGAAGTCGGGGTGACGCCGACAGCTCTCGAACAGTTATAACAAGGGGATTGTGATCAGACGAAAGGTCCGACACAGACGAGACCTCGATGTTGCGGGCAACGTTCTTGACAACTACTATGTCAAGAACGTCCGGCCGATGGCCGTGAAAGGGGAAGTAGGTAGGGTCTTCAGGGCCGATGACATTAAGTGCCGGGTCGCCAGAGACGAACCGGAACAGAGAATTTCCATAGGCGTTGACAACGCGGCTGTTCCATGAAGGGTGTTTGGCATTTAAGTCGCCGGCTACAATGGTTGAGAGGGGGTGGTCGAGGAGGGCGTCCCACTCCTCGGGCGGTGGCGGAGTTCGCCGGCCAGGCCGGAGGTACGCAGAAACAACGCGCAGCTCCGATCCGCCGGCGTCCACCGCCACCGCGCAGCCTTCAATAATAGATGTATCTAGAGGAGGCAAAAGCCTGTGGGATATCCGCCTGTGGACTAAAACAGCTGTGCCCCCCGAGGGGGGACAGCGAGGCCGTAGGGGACGATCCTGACGATAACAGGCATAGGCAGGAAGGGAAAACGAGTGGTAATGAGCCAGATGAGTCTCGGAAAGAAGTATGATATCAACATCATACTCCGTTACGAAAGTCATCAGTTCAGATCGCCTGGGGAGTAGCCCGAAGGCGTTCCACGCAACGATCCTCAGGCTATTAGCCATTTAGGGGAAGTAGAGGAAAGAGGGCAGCTAATGATTGGAACACCAGGGCAAGCACAGTGGTAGTGTCGCGAGCAGTCCTGATGGATGCAACAAGATTATCTGCCCAGGCAGTCAGGGGATCCGCCGAAGCCCGGGAAGATTCCCGGGATTCAGGAGGACAAGCCTGACTGGCCTCGACAGGGGTAGCAGATGGCGCTGGGCTGGTGGTCTGAGTAGTAGACTGCTCGCTGGAAGGTTGAGGACGATGGCTGGGGGCGGGTCGAGCCCGCGGAGAGGGTACAGGTGGAACCTGTGATGATGTTGGTCGGCCGGCGGAGTTCCGGCGACGACGAGAGCGCTTTGATTTGCCCGATCGGGCTGGAGGCGGGGCTGATTTAGCGGCCATGGCCGCGTAGGAAGGTGCGGGCGCTCCGGTAGGCGCCGGGATTGAGGCCGCTGCAGGCGGCGCCGAAGCGACGACTGCAGGCGAGACAGCGGCACCGGAAGCAACCGGAGTTGCTGCCGGGACCTGGGCAGATGCACCAGTGAGTGGCGGGAAAGCCGCTCGCCGGTTAGGGCCAGGACCAGCTACACGGCCTGCCTGCGCGCCAGGGCGCACAGGAGGTCGCTGCGGATTCATAGCGGCGATAAAGTTAGGGCAGCCTCGGTAATTAGCCGGATGGGCTCCTTTGCAGTTACAGCATTTAGCTGTGTACCCCGTCGTAGGCTTATCACAGCCACGATGAGGTTCAGCACAACGCACGCAACGCGGGGGCTGATGACAGAAAAGACTGCTGTGGCCGAACCTCTGGCAGTTGAAACACTGCAAGGGGCCGGGCCGCGGGTCAAATGTTCTGACTTGCACCCGTAGGTGCAGAAGATTCTGGAGAGTGTAAATCTCCTCGAAGGGGCCTACTTTCAGTAATTTACAAAGAAAGCTGTTGACAGGTCGGCGGTCATCACCTTTGCCAACATGCAGGACGCTTACCGCGGTCGGCGCATAGCCGAGCGCAACAAGTTCCTGCCTGATGGCATCAGGTTCGGTAAAGGATGGAATTCCCGACAGAACGACCTTGATTTCTCGCTCTGACGGGAGGGCAAATGTATGAAAAGAAATCTTACGCTCTGTCAGGAATGACTGAACAGAGCGGAAGTCTGGGATGGTAGCGGTCGCCAGCTTTAGCGAGGCGCCTTGGCACCTCGCCTCGACCTTGACCGAAGGGAGAGCTCGGGATAAGGAACGTAAAAGTTCAGAATAATTCCTATTATCAGGAATTACAATAGGAGGAATTCGTGGGGAAGACACAGTTTTGGTAGTAGCTGGATACTCACGTTGCACGCGCTGAGTGCCGCTGTTACCATGATTAGATGGCATATCTGCAGGTGAGGCGGGCGGCGGAGTTTGGGCCAGTTTTCGCTTGCGTTTGGCAGATTTGCCCTCCACAAGCGAGAACTGTCCGTCCCCCGACCCAACACTGCACATATCCACCGCACTATGATCACTTTCACTATCACTTTCACTGTCGTGAGGAAGTGGAGTGGTACGGAAGCCGGTTGAGCATGTTTCCATTAAGGAAACAAGCGGCGCCGGCAGAGGATTCGGGGGCGTATTCGACGCCATTTCGGACAAGCCGAAATGAACGTCTACGCAGGTCTAGGATTGAGGGATCACCAGACACTGAAAACTATCCACAGGCACAATTGAACACGACACAGACCGCACAGCACACGGAAACAAAAACACTCCCGCACTGATTAAATAAGACTGATTAGCACTGAACTGCTGAAGAATCTTGTAGAGTAGATGATGCTGAATGTGATGATGGTGATAAAAATGATGAAAACTGAATATTTCCGCTAATTTAGACGAAATATTGCAGAGCAAAATTGGACACAGCCTACCTGGGCAAATGCTCTAGGTAGCCGCCCCGCTCCCAATCGACGGGGCGAAAGCATCTCATTAAGTACATTATGGCATGGCGCGATGCGAGCCTCTCACACACCTTCTTGTTTCTGATTGGCCGGTGATGTTTACTTACCTGTGCGGGGGTTGCAATTAGTAAACAATTAGCACAGGTAGCATCGCGGGAAATCAGCAGCCTTCCCCACAGTATTTCTTGGAAAACAAGTGAGTCACATAATGGCGTATCTTGGTGCGAGCCAATCATATACCATCTCTGTTGTGTTTGGTTGATGGTGTCATTTTTACCTGTACGTGGGACTTTGCCGAATTTATATGTACAGGTAGCATGGCAGGACAGCTTTAGTCTATACCACAGTACTGTGGGCCTGCACGCAGACACCTTAAGTGCAGAAATCTTATTCCACTGATGATGGCAGCCAGTGGTGCTGCCGAAACGTTTGGTTTTGTTTTTAACCATGGACCACGGCCAAACAGCCCGGATATTTTTCACAATTCAAGTGACACCGGCCGTGAAAGCCTAAGGAATAATTTAAATTCTTTATATGCTTATACTTATGGCCACTTAAATATGAAACTATGTAAATTTGTAATAGCCACAGCGAGTACACCAATCAAGTGTTTAGTCTGACACCCAGTGCCGGCTTTTGGGGTGGGCAAGCTGGGGCGGCGCCCCAGGCCGCTGGACACTTTAGGGCGCCAACTGGTTTTGGAATTTTAAGGTAATAAAATTCTTTAGAAGAATAAGAATGTAGGTAGAAGTTGCAGTAATGCTATAGAAAAATATCTATATCGGGTAAAAAAAAAAATATCGGGTATTAGCTATTCAGTGCGCCTAATTAAAACTTATTTTTATTTTTATCAGCAGAATTTAATACTAAGAAAGTTTTGTGTTCTTCCATTTGGATCAATTTTTGTTTTTATTCAATCTTAACTGTAAAACTAATTTCTCAAATTAAAAAAAAAAAAAAAAAAAAAAAAAAAAAAAAAAAAAAAAAAAAAAAAAAAAAATTAATTGTATAATTTATTTCCTCATTCTTTCTTTAATTGCTTTCGGGTAAATTGAGGATTATGTTATTTATTTTTTTATAAAACTTTACAAAAAATCTGTAGCAAAAATGATTTATAAAACATTATCTCAAATATACAAAGTATATTGTATATTTGGCAGTTGGCAGACTGCTCCTATCACTCGTGCGCTGCGGACGACGCGAATGTTCTGGGCTAACCTAAGAGTTTTGCATAAAATTTTTGTGAGCGATACCTGCAGATTGATATTTATATAGATCACGTGCTGTCGTTGAATAGTCGTCGGATTTGCTTACCTCTTGATTCATTTAAACTTCAAACATTTTACAGGTAAGGATTAAGAGTGATATAGAAGCTAAGTGAATGATTTGATGTTTGGATGTGATACCTTTCATGCATTTAGTGATTGAGAGAAAATCAAGATATAAATATTATACATTTATGTTGTATTTATTTCTGATGGCATAAAGTTATTCTAATTTACCTGAAAATTACCATAAATTATAGAAATTTATAATTTATGAAACGTAAATAAGAAATGATTTTTTCAATTTTTCAAATCTCAATATATAAATAAAGGAGAATGTCCTGACTGACTGATTCATTCACTCATCAACGGCCAGCCAAGACTATTAAAGTTAGAGACATGAAATTTATAGGATATGTTCCTATTAGTGTGTAGAGGTGTGCTAAGAAAGGATTTTATGAAATTTCAATTTTGAAGTGTTGAAATGGGGTAAAATTGACATGTTTTTTACAATTTTCTCAGAAAATAAATGGTGTATCGACTTGATTTTTGTTCTAAAATACTCTTTACACAAATACCGAAAAAAACAATTTCTATTTTTTTAGAAATTCCACCCCTAAAGGGGTGAAAATGGGGTAAATTTTTTTTTATGACATTTTACATTTTTGCGCATTTCTCGGCAACGAATTAAGATATCAATTTAATTGTTGGACCAAATGTTCTTCATATTAATATCTAAAAAGCAATTTCTATTTCTTTTTTTTTCAAAATTCCACCTTAATGGGTAAAAAAGGGGTGAATGGTTTTTCATTTTGCTTTGATCAGTGTCATGTTGTTTATTTTTGGGAATTCGTGTCCGGTTCTTATGGCGTGTGTACAGTCGACTCGCTGGATAGCTCCCATGAAAACTTATACACAGGAGCATAGGGAATAATAGATTTTCAGACGAAAAATTTTTCGTTATTCCCTATGCTCCTGTGTATAAGTTTTTCATGCTTTTGCTATTTAGCTATTCATGATAAGCCACGACGGGTAGTGCTAGTACTTTATAAATATTAAACTGATTTCATCACATCAAACTGCGTTTGGAATATTTTATTAGTTTTATTAATTATTATTCCAAGTTTTTTGGCAAGGCTTTGGAGTTTAGTGAAAGGGCATTTCTAGGTACTAGGTACAACTAGGTACAGAAAAAGAATATATTTTAAAGACGATTGGATGAAAGGTATCTTCGTCCATCAAATTGTTTGTATTTGTAGTCTGTTCTATCCAGTGTCACATGTCCAGTACTAAATGTAGTTTTCAGATTATTATAAAATATTAAATTATATAAAATTCAAAATTATTTTTTCCTATCTACATTTGTTATCCTTTTTTCGTACGCAGGCTGATAACATTTCATTTTAACGATGGAGAGCGAGAATTCTAAGAAAAAACCTAAACCTTCCGGATATGAGTATAGAAAAGGAAAAGCAGAAAAAGAGGAAGAAATTCGAAAAAACATAAAAGCCTTGATAATTATTTTAAGTTACCGACAGATACAAATCTCTCTAATGACTCTAATACCAAAGTGCCTTTAGTTCCTACGGTCAATATCATTGATAATACTGTCGCTGCATCAGAACCAATTCCAATTTATAATGAAGTTAGATCTGAATTGCCTAAACCAACTTCGGATGCAAATGAGTTTAACGTTGATGATGACAAGCCCAATAATCAAGATGTGGCGGATGAAGGTACTTCTAAAAGTATAGAAGAAATATCCGAGTCATTAAACTTCTCGGATTGTGCCTTGTGGCCAGTTCATCGTAGCAATAAAGTTGTTGATTATATTCTTAAAATGGGTCCCAATCAAGTCATTTTGGATAAATACCCCATTGATGAAAAGGTCGTCATTTTTCTAGTTTTTATTACAACCGAAAACTTCCAAATGGTGAAGTTTTTCCTCGATGTTGGCTTATTTATTCAACATCTAAAAATGCTGTATTTTGTTTTTGCTGTCGACTTTTTGAGAGAAACAAAACTAAAACTTCAAATTTAGCAGAAAATGGATTTAATAATTGGAAGAAGCTATCTGAAACTCTTCGATATCATGAAAATAGTGCGGCTCATAAAAATGCTTATCAGCAGTGGATAGAGACTAAAATATGAATGCAAACAGGAAAAACAATAGACAAAGAAGAGCAAAAATTAATTGAAAAAGAGAGCGCACGATGGCAAAGCGTACTTGAGCGATTGATAAGCGTTACTTTGTACCTGGGAATCAATAACATGGCTTTCAGAGGAAGTTCAGATAAATTATACAAACCAAACAATGGTAAGTTTTTAGGACTCGTTCAATTGCTGGCTAAATTTTCCCCTGTAATGTCAAATCATGTGACGCTCGCACTTAATGGCGATATTTCCGATCACTATTGCGGAAAAATAATTCAAAATGAACTGATCGACTTGGTGGCAACGAAAATAACTAGTACCATTCTAGCGAGAGCTTCACTAGCAATTTATTTTGCTATTATTGCTGACTGTACTCCTGATATTTCCCACAAGGAACAACTCTCTCTCACAATTCGATTTGTTGATATATCTACCGATATCATCGAAATCAAGGAGCATTTTATAGGATTTTTTACAGTGGACGATGCTACGGGTTTTGGCCTTTCTGAAATTATAACCGATACATTAATAAAATTTGGACTCAAACTTAGTGATTGCAGAGGTCAAGGATATGACAACGGCGCAAACATGAAAGGCAAAAATGTAGGCGTACAGAAACGGATTTTAGAGCTAAATCCTTTAGCTTCCTATGTTCCCTGCGGAAGTCATTCACTCAACCTTGTTCTGTGTGATGCTGCAAAGTCATCATTAAATTCCGTAAACGTTTTCGGGATCATACAACGACTATTCACTCTTTTTTCTGCTTTGACTTATCGATGGAGTGTCTTAACTAGTCATGCAGAAATTTTCGCTCTCAAAACATTGAGTGATACACGTTGGGAGGCAAAGATAGAAAGCTTGAAAGCAATACGTTATCAAATAAGCAGTGTGCATGATGCTTTGATAACATTAAATGAAAACGAAAAAAAAATCCTGCCGTAACGCACGAAGCAATCACCTTGGCAGAACAATTAGAAGACTATGGATTTTTGGTATCTTTAATTGCTTGGTACGATGTATTGTTTCAAGTCAACGTTGTAAGTAAATCACTTCAGGCAAAAAAAAATTGGACCTTGCACAATGTATCAAAATGTTGGAGAATTGCATTAAATTTTTAGAAAATTACAGGAAAGACGGTTTTAAACAAGCAATGATTGGAGCAAGAGAACTTGCAGATCAATTGCAAATTAAACCGATATTTAAACCGCTTAATAGGGTAAGACGTGTAAAACATCATTTTGATGAAAACACACAGGATGAACCAATTGAGAGCCCAGAAAAAAACTGGAAGTTGAATTTTTTAACCCACTGTTAGATACGGCTATTTCATCCATCAAAGAAAGATTTAAACAATTGAATTCATATTCGAAATCATGGAATTTCCTCTTTTGTTTGGACAAATTACCCAACAGAACGGA
This sequence comes from Magicicada septendecula, assembly GCA_034769895.1. NCBI lineage: Eukaryota > Metazoa > Arthropoda > Insecta > Hemiptera > Cicadidae > Magicicada > Magicicada septendecula. The sequence goes on along the minus strand of CM068367.1, from coordinate 916,832,351 downwards.
GCTTTTAAAATCGTGCACAGACTTACAAAATAAGTTAACAGTTGAGAACTCCGCCGATATCAATGGCATTTTGTTATGCGATGAACTGATTAGTATAAGAGCTTTTTTGAATGATAAATTAGACAAGGAAAAATCACGCCTCTTCTTGTGCTAAATTTCATTAAAAAACATTCGCTTCAAGGATTATATCCAAACATATGGATTGCGCTGCGCATTTTATTGACGATTCCTGTAACTGTTGCCAGTGGGGAACGGAGCTTTTCCAAGCTCAAACTTATAAAAACATATTTAAGGGGTACGATTCTACAAGACAGACTCACTTCTTTAGGAACTATCTCAATCGAGAATGAAATTGCTGAAGAGTTAGATCTTGCTGATTTAATAAAAGATTTTGCTGACAAAAAAGTGCGAAAAGTTAATTGTAAATGATTTATTTATATAATTAAAAAGTTATACTCTTTATTATAATTTAATAAAAATATTATTTTATTTTTCTTAGTTGTACTAATTTTGTATTTTTTTACAAATATATTATGCTTTATTATCAAAACATAATAAGTATTTTTTTAAAAATATTAAACATATCCCGATACTTTACCCTCACAAGGGGCGCCGAGGGAAATCTTGCCCCTCTAAACGCAAAAGCCTAAAGCCGGCACTGCTGACACCATAGTTACAAGGGCAGAAATATAAAATACTAGAAAATGCGTGTATAATATATGAACAACAAACACTTGACTGAGTAAATTGAAAAATAATGACTCATTCTCTTCCAAAAGTAAATTATGTGGAAGTTTTACACCATTATTATGCAACACTGTGTATGGCAGGTGGAAGTATTCCCAAAAAAACTTAACATTGAAGTGTTAAAAATATGTGTTAATAACCTACTTATGAAAAATATTTAATTACATATAAAAATATTTATTTACCTAAAAACCTATCATAATTTACAAACATAATGATACAAGATTAATAACGAATATAGCTTCCATTGACTTTAATAAGTTCCTGCACACATTTGGGCATGGATTTGATCAGTTTTTGACATATGAGGGGATAGTGCCAACCAACATTTTCCTAATTTTAAGAGAGAAGAAGTTTAAAGTTTGTTCAAATCCTGAAATATTAATATATTTTGTTATTGTAATAACTTTGCAACTCCAGTTCCTTTAACATGTTACAAGTGGTTTGCATACAGAGATAACATTATTTTCATAACAATATTTATGAAGGAGTGCAATAATAATCACCATACATCGAAATCTGTGGCTTGGCACTTCCTTTAACCAAATAAATATACAATTTTGTAGGAACTCTGTTTAGAAAATAACAGTTTTTTTATTTTTTAAACCATTTATTATAAAAATTAAAGATACTAATATGAACAAATATCATAATATTTCATTATAGCCTACTTATTATTAGAAATTAAAAACAAAAAAATGAAATGTTTTAAAATTATCAGTGTTTATACTACTTCTGTTTTTTTTTCTGGGTCTGCAGAGTCAGGAACCAAGTTCATATAGAACTGATGATGTATTGGTGGTACATAGTCAAGAAGCTTCATCACATCTGCTAGTTTCTTTTTTAGAATTCTTCGCAGTCCAGAATACTTTTGTCTGAGTGCCAGACTTTTACTGTCGAATTTCCTCTCTTTCTTGTCATATATTCTTCAAAATCCTGGTTTACTCGTGTTTTTACTTTCATAACCCATGGATTACTTTCTTCAAATCTAAAACATATTACGCCCTTGAATTTAAATTCTACTCCACTCAAACAAGTCTTTTTGTTTGTGTTCAGAAGTCCAGTTTTGAGCATGGTTAGATCATAAAAGCCATTCTGTTTCATTTCCGTTACATGAAACTTTTGTTTTCATCCACATTTCAGAATAAGTTCGTTCCAACCAGCAGGGTCGTACACAACAGGATAGTTTCGCTGAAACATCTAAATTTTTGCAAAGTCCCTGTCTGATGGTAGAAATGCATGCCCAGAAGTTAAAAACCAATGCTCTATCTCTGTGTATTGTTTTGTATGAATAAGGTAAAACCAGAGTGTCATTATATTCCAGTTTTTATTTTGTCCACTGCTGTTATCTGTAAAAATACAAGTTTCTTAGGGTGGTTTGCATTCACTTTGAGATATTTCATGATACTGCTTCCAATTTCATCACTGCCTCTTCCTGCTACACTTTCATCCCACAGAAACATATACCCTAAAAATCTTTCCCGCAGTCATGTATCCCTACATTGTAGGTCTATAACTTATGTAAATAAAAGGCTAGTGAACACGCAAGTTTTGGTGTTGGTAAGGTCTGTTGTAAATCAACAGAAATTACATGAAGAGAAGCATCCTGTTTGGCTAACTTACAGTACTCAGAAATCTTTGATTTGACTGCATCTGAATATCGAAGGTGAAGCTCTTTCTCTTTCCTTGCAGAACGTTTCTCCTCCTCAGTGCCATTTTCTATTTTCACTTGCAGAGAGTCACAAGTCCTACATGTGTCTGAGGAAGGAAACTTGAAACCTATATTATAATCTTCATTGAACATTCTCCTGTATTTATCTTTCGACACCACTGGGAAGTTCTTTTCAGCAGCAAACTCCAGATACATGTCATAAATAATTTTAGTGTTCATATTACTACCCAAGTATACTCGATTAGGATTTTTCAATCTACTGTAGTGTGATTGATACTTAGGGATAGCCTTAATGTGCTCATGTACACCTATTACAGCTTTGCCTGATATGCGGTTTTGTCTGTTGTCATGTCTTCCTCTTTTATCTACAGGAGGGGTACTTGACTTTGATTGATACTTTTTATCATATTATTAACTCTTTCCTCTGTGGTTTTGAAGGCCATAAATGCTCATAAATGTATTTTACAAACATGTCGGGACTGTCCATCCACTCTAATTTTGTAAAGAAATGTATTTTCTTTATAGCTTGGTTCATTTTCAGGTACACTGTACCTTCATTTTACTGGAATACACCCAAATAAATAAGCATTTTGCCTGTCAAAATCACAGAGATCACAGAAACCATTAAAAATTAAAGATGCTTGCAGTGTTGTATTTCAAAACATTTCAGAGGACTATGACACAGCTCCCCAATTTTAGCTGGAGCAACAATTTTACAATTTTACCGCTCTTCCTTGCAACATATTGCCTTCCCTCATTCCTCCTCTTTTTATTTAACACAACTTTCTTCAAGTTTCTTCTTCTCTGTGTGAAATTTACTAAACATACTGATGTCAATTTGTATTTTGATAACAGTCTACCATAAATATTATGAATAGAAAACTGCTTGAGAAATGCATCTTAATATTAAATATGTTAATATAACCTAAGCAACAACAGAACGAAGATTCCATTATGTTTAAAATAGTGCTGAGCAACACTCACCTGGCTTTCAGTTTCAGATGATCTTTGATCATTATTTGGTGGAATATAGTCTGGATATGTATCACTATTGTTAAAATGTTCTTCAGCATTGTCAGAATCACTTGAAAACACTAGTTTCCTCTTACACGCCATCTTGCTAACTGTTCTTGGATTTTGTTTGATAAGGTAAAACTTTTACGTTTTTACCCGTAAAAAAACTTTGTGTTCCAAGTCGGTAGTGAATTAATTATATTTTGCTAACTGTGTTTCCTTGTTGCTTGACACTCTCTTAACCCAAACAATTGGAAAAATGGTTAGAGACAACAAGTTTAATGTGACTCACAACGTGAACGATTTTTGGCATTATTTGAATACTAGAGCATAGTTCTTTGTATTACTCAACAGATGGCAGCGCTTGTTTACTTTTGCTTAAAATATTGGTTGACACTTTTTTGCCCCGACTCCTTCATATATTCAATCAATATATTGTGATTTCATTGTGAAATCAGACTTTGATGACATTTGAAATAATTTGAGTTTAACATGTATTATCCATTTCCAAAATCCTTTCCATAATAACTAATCAAAAACTTTTCAATTCTTGATTGAAATCGATGAATTTCATGACCAGTTAATAATGTGAACCTGTTATTTATGTATTTGTTTTTTATAAGATTGCCATAACGTTTTTGGATTTGTGGCATAATATTGTTTGAAAATTCCAGTTGCTTGTGGGAAAGGTTGCCCATCATTAAAACAACTCAACTTTCCAAGACTTTGATAAATATGTTGATCAGAATTAATCATCCCAGTGACTGGTACAAGGATCTCTGGGTCTTGAGTGGAAGAACAATCTCAAAACATATTTTCCTTGTTTTTATGTTTCACAGATTGGTGAATATGCTTCAGAGAAACACTTTCATTGGATGATTTCCTAATATGACAGGAACACTCAGTCTGGGCAATGAGTTTTATCAGAGAATGTCATATGCTTCCAATCCTTTTCCACCTGTACCAAATATTTTTCCAGTCCTGTTGTTTTTTCTTCATATGAGTAGTCAATAGTTTTTTTTTTTTGGGGGGGGGGCCTTGCGGCCTTACAGTCTACTCCCAAACTCTAGAATCATGGACATGGACCTTAAAAGCAGCCAACTCTTTTTATAAGTCAGTGTTGGTGAACTGAGGGTTTCCTTTCGACTTTCTGAACAAAAGCGAATCATCTCTGGTAGTATTTTTATAGTTTATACCATATACCATATAATGAAACTTTTGTAGGACTAACCGAACCAGTTTCTTTATACAGTTAAAAAAAATTTTAACAGTGACCAAACTTACTTGATAGTTTTGGTGATGTCTGTTTGAGTCACATTTGTATGATATTTTAACATAACAATCTTGCTCCTTTTTCTTGGAGTAACATCCATTACTAAAAAAATTAAATGAGGAACACAAACAAAACTAAAATTAACAGAAAGTAAATAAATACAAGTGGAAACATTTAAAGAATACAACAGAAATACTAACTGCTTACAGTAACAGACACTAGATGTTACATAAGCAGCACTGTCACATGCCAACTTGAAGGCAGTTGACATTTGCTGATCAAAAACTTTTAAGCGTAAATATCATATTGAAATTTGTGTAGTAAATAATTAATCAATTAGAAAGGTGCAATTGTGGGCTGCATATAATTTTACGAATAGATATAGTTGCAAGAATGTGAAAAGAAGAAAAATTATAGTTTATAGATACATTCCTGCTGAATTATTCAACAAAAATTAAAATACCTTGTTAATGGTACAATACTCTTTGTTTTAGAAAAATACTGAAATTAAGTCCCCTTTGTGGCTAAATGTGATATAGCCAACAGTTACAAAAACAGGATGGATTCAATAAATTTGCAAAACCCGTCTATGTAGGCTAACCTTTCCTTTATATAAAAATGAAACTCCTGTGTGTATTTCGTGCAAAAATATACATATTTATGAATTTGTTCTAAAGAGAATTTAAAAGTTACAAAAAGTGGGATGAATTCAGTAACCATGTATGTATGTAACGTTTCCTTGATGTTAAAAAGATCCAATTGTAATTATTTTATAGCCAATTTATATAAATATATTACAATGGAAATTTCCATTGCATATGTTTCTACGGGCTGTATATGTGCTCGAAATAAACCATATGATAAATAAGAGTTATATAAACTGTGTAGAGTTGCTTTTTGGACTCTGTATTTTAGTTCGTAAGGAACTTTGTTATTTGGGCTTGTAAATAAATTACTGTAAGTGCAGATATGTAGTGTGATATATGAAAATGTGTGCAAATAAATTATTGTAATTTCAGGTTACAATAGTCAGGAGTCCTTATGTATTATAGATGCTAGGTAAAAAAACATTAGGGTATTGCATAGTTCTTAATGAGATTTTGAGATGGGAACTGGACAAGAATATAGTTAATATTATTACAAACAATTTGCCTTAGTTAAACATACTATTTTTTTTTTTTTAATATGTATGTCTCGTAGTTGAAAAGCCATTAAGAGAATATAAAATTGTAGATAATTTTGCTACAGGTTTTGAACAATTCTTGACAAGAAAAACCAAACTTTACATGATCAGGTAGGAATTCCCTCAAGCAAATTAAATATTGACAATTAATTATATAGAATAATAGTGACATGGAGCACAAATTATTATTGTTAAAAATGATAAAATATTTTAGCTTACTGCCTAAACTAACTTTCGCTTGTTAGAGCTTTGTCGGAGGCTGCCACTAGGAGTGCTGTCTGTCCTGCTCTTGGTGATGGCGCCGTTGTTCAAAAGATCATTGGTGTGTGTGTGTGTGTGTGTGTGTGTGTGTGTGTGTGTGTGTGTGTGTGTGTGTGTGTGATATGTTCAAATAGTGTGTGTGATTTAAAGTTAGGTTCATTTAGGATGTTGTTTCTATAGTTTCATATTTTTTTGTTATTGAGCTTTTTGTTTTTTTTAATAATTTTTGTGTTTCATGTGTTTATATATTTCTAGTTGTTAAAGAGAGTTTAGTTTTCAACCTTTTGTGTGTACATGTAGGATTTCCATGTTAATGTTTATGTTTGTGCATGTGTGGTCTGCCACAGTGAGGTTGTTTGCAAAGGTGGATTCAGTGGTGGAGCGTAATGTTTTTATGTATTCAGTATATCTCTGTTTGAAGCTGCATCCTGTCTGGCCTATGTAGAAATTGTTACATCCTGAACATTTAATTTGTAAACACCAGGTAAACCAAACTTGTTTTGTTGTTTGTGTGTGGTTTTTGCCAGCATGTGTTCTGTTTTGTTTCTACTTCTGTATTCTGCTTTTTTTTAATTTGCGGGCTATTTTTTCAGTGTGGTTATTGATATACGTTAGTGTTATAAATTTGTTGTTTCCTGTCTTTGTCTGTTGTTAGTTTTGTATAGTAGGAGTTTATTAATTATTGTTTTATTGTATCCAATGGCTTCTGCTAGATATTTCATTGTGCATAATTCATCTTGGTAATCTTTTTCGTCTAGTGGGATGTTGTTTAGTCTGAGTATCATGGTTCTGAAGGCAGATAGTTTGTGTTGCACTGGGTGACTGGAGGAGTTATGTGTCTGTGTGTCAATTGTAGTGGGTTTTCTGTATATACTGAATTTATGTCTGTATTCTAGTTTTGTAGTGTTGAGGTCTAGGAAGTTTATGCTATTGTTGTTTCATGTTCAGCAAAGCAACATGGAAATCCTACACGTATACACAAAAGGCCGAAAACTAGACACTCTTGAACAATTATAAATATACAAACGCACTAAAACACATAAACAACATCCTAAATGAGCATACATAATTTAAGTCACACATACAATTTGACCATATTACACAACACACACAACGAACGACGGTGCCATCATCAAAAGCAGGACAGACAGTGCTCCTAGCTTCAGCCTCTGACGAAACTCTAACAAGGGAAACCAAGTTTAGGCAGTAAGTTAAAAATTTAATCACTTTTAACAATAATAACTTGTGTTATGTGTCAGTATTATTCTATATAGTTAATCGATAACATTGGACACGTCATGGACAACAGAATCCAGGAATTTAAATATTTACCCATAAGAGCTTTAGAATTTCAGTCAAGAGATCAGATCACGATTGTACAAAGTCAGTTATATCAGTTATTTGAGCATGATTCATGTGTTGCAAACAGCCACAAGTCCGCGAATTAATTGCATTAAACGCTGACGATCTCAAAGAGATACTTTCTAATCACATCAATATTATAAGGAAGTGTTTCTCCAACTAAGTCTAAAAACGAGAGCTTTCCGTGTTAATGGAGAAGCTTACACTTAGGTTTAGAAAAACACTTTAAGCATACCGAAATTGGTGCAAGACCATTACACCATGTGCATACTGAGTTTAACTCGTGAAATTTCGAACCCACTAAACATCCTAAAGCGACCTGAGGAACTCTACCATCGACTTTATTACAAGGCACTTCATAGGAGTGTTGGAGGTTAACTGTAGATCATCAAGTACACTGGACTCGAGTCACGGATATTATTTTTTAGACTACAGTCAAGGGAAGTCCACAGTTTTAGTAGAAGGCCTACTATTCAGTCATAATCTGTAACTAACTATGAAAGACTAATATTGTTTAAAACAAACTCATAAAACACAATTAATTTTAGTTAAATTTGTTTGTCAACAGAGTAATTAGTCAAGTGAACCAGGAGTAAGAATTTTAAATTTCAACCATTGTTAAATTAATTAATTTTTAATAAACCATCATTCCATATATATTGTTATGACGGTCTACTTGATCGCCGTAGGTACAGTGGAAACAAAATACAAGGCACCAATTAAGTCACTAATCACCAGCTTTAATTTTCACAGTTAAACAGTTCATAATTAACAACACAGTCTCTTACAACAAATTAAATAAAAATTGTTCACACGCCATAAAATGTCAACTAATATTAAACACAGTTGTATTACAATTATTCCACCTGATTATTAAACGCAACACTTCACTAATAAACACTTTGAACGTACACAGTAATATCGCACGATAATAACTCGAACCGCACTGTAAATATATCGCAACTATACTGAAAACTAAGGCCGCTGCCGCCTTGTATTTATACATCTGCGCACAGACCAGAAGATTCCAAACTACGCCTTATCTCTAAACTATGACATAATTAATAACTACGGCCTTGACACAGTCTGTGAGGCTGACGGCTTTCAGAAAAGTCTCGTGAATGTGTCGAGAATCACGTATGCCACACACATTAGAGCGAGATTCTTCTGGAACATTCAACAAACACATAGACTGTTCTGTAATGTCGTAACACTGCCTCCTCCTTAAGCCTGTTTGTCCTGAACTGGCAAACCGTCTCTGAAGTAATACTTGACCAGGCGATCTAGTGGACGTCCTTGCGAAAGATAATTCTCCGGTTCTTCGAATTCAGTCTCGTGTGATCCGAACATCACGTTCCCAGGAATGCGAGTCTTCCTCTCAACCACTAGTTTTGCTGGAATCACTCCCGTTGCATCATGTACTGATGACCTAAACACCACTGGCTGATCCAAGTCTGTTTGGTTCTCGTCAACAACCTCTTGTGTAACCTCATCTTCAGCCACTTTTCCCTCGGGCGCTTCTATCAGCTCAGGAAAAAGCAAGAGTTTTGTCTCAACACCCATAGTTGGCTTTCCAATCACTTCTTTTGTCATTACACTTATTTGTATGTCCTCTGCTAGTTCTTCCTCCATTTCTGCTTGCAATAGGGAGAGTTCGTCTTGACCAGACCTGTTGACTTTTTTCGACTAATGCCACTCGCTTAATCAAATGGTTGGTAGACCCTGTCATTTTAGCCATGCCAAGCTTTATCTTCTCTTGGCCAACCTTCAGGACATTCTCTCTTAAGTCCACAATGAATCCGTAGGCATTCATAATGTCTGTGCCAAGAATCACTTCATCAACAATGTCTACAACTAGCATTTGGTGGCTAAACTCGAGAAGACCCAGGCGTACACATACGTCTACCTTTCCTAGCACCTTGACGGGGCTTCCAGTCACATCTGTATTGTACAAGAGCTAATTTGAAGCCGTCAGTTGCTGATTAAGTCAGGGCACACAATAGACACTGTTGCGCCCGTGTCAGCTGTAAATGATGTTGGTTTACCTTCCGCAAACCCATTAACAATCAAGTTTCCACTGGTCTTATGTAGCGTAGAAACTGTGTGCTGTTTTGAGGCTTTACTTCTCTAATTGGTGCGATCACTCCCTTCTCTCGATATCTTCTTCTCCAACAGTCTACCTGTAGATGACCACGTTTTCCACAGTTGTAACATTTCGGTCTTTATCCCATCGTTCAAATCATTGCGACTCTCTTGAACTTCTGAATTGTTTGTCCAACAACATTGTTTTTCTGCACCCATCGTAACGGCAATGTGATACAGGGATCTTCTGACTGCAATGTGATGGCACAAACCCATTAATGTAGCGGGATGCTGACTTGGCAGCTTCAAACTCTAGGGCGTGAAGAAGAGCTTCTGAGCTATGTCGGTGTCTTGCCATTCGTAACACTGGCTGAAGTTCACAATCTCCGATGCCATCAATAAATTTCTGCACCGCAAACCTTATTCAAAAATCTTCTGGTGCTTCAGGATAGGCCAGTCTAATCAGTCTGTCGATTACTTGCTTCAAACTCTTGAAGACTCTCCCTGGAACGTTGTCGTCTTGTTCTCAACTGAGCGTAGTACACATCTCGCAAATGTTTATCACCATACCGTAATTCCAGAGCTTTTATCAATTCGGCATAGCTGTTTTGGCTGTCAGGTGGCACTTTCTGTAGTAATTCTGCCGCGGGTCCTTTTAATGAGAGAACGAGTGAAACTGCCTTGTCTTTCTCCGTCCAATTATTTGCGCATGCAGCAGCTTCCAATTGGTGGAGGTACGTTGCCCAGTGACTGCTTCTGTCAAAGGTTGGAGCTTTGACATGAACTGTCCCTACTGCAGGCAAAGTGACTTTCTCTATTAACATACTTTCTGCATCTTTTTCTGTCTTTACCATTGGTACAGTCTGTTCCCAAAGTTGTTTTGGTTGTATCTTCAGGCACTCCTCAACTTCACTTTTATTTTGTTCTCTTATGTTTGCCATTGAATTTTCTACGGCAGATATTTTATTTGACACAGATTCTTCTATGACAGATATTTTGGTAGACATCGATTCTTCAACGATCGAGACAGATTTTTCTACTTCAGCTATTTTTAATGTCATTGATTCTTGTACCTCCAATATTTTAGTAACTTGCTTATTAAGCTCACCTCGTAGGAGACCCAACTCTGCAGCAGTTTGTTCTTGTGTCTGCTTTGTCTGCTTTGTGTCTATACCAATATTTTAGTAACTTGCTTATTAAGCTCACCTCGTAGGAGACCCAACTCTGCAGTGGTTTGTTCTTGTGTCTGCTTTTGCTCCTGTATTAACTCCTTGATGTCTTCTGTTTCACGCGTTCGTTCTTCTTTTTGTCTTTCTTCTGTTTCTAGCATTAGTGCTTTCTGACATTCCTCAGCCTCTTATCTTTCCTGCCTGTGTTTTTCATCCTGTCGTTTTCTGCTTCTTCTCTTTTTTGTTTCGTTCTTCTTTTGTGCCTTCCCATGTCTGCCATAGCACTGTTTGGAAAGCTTCCATCATCTGACTGGCATCCATTGTTTACCGATTAATTACGAATTACCTCATATTGTACAAAGTGTCCACTGTTAACCGTTCTATCCCACTTCTGACACCACTGTTACGACGGTCTACTTGATCGCCGTAGGTACAGTGGAAACAAAACACAAGACACCAATTAAGTCACTAATCACCAGCTTTAATTTTCACAGTTAAACAGTTCGTAATTAACAACGCAGTCTCTTACAACAAATCAAATAAAAATTGTTCACACACCATAAAATGTCAACTAATGTTAAACACAATTGTATTACAATTATCCCGCCCGATTATTAAATGCAACACTTCACTAATAACCACTTTGAACGTACACAGTAATATCGCCTGATAATAACTCGAACTGCACTGTAAATATATTAAAACTATACTGAAAAACTAAGGCCACTGCCGCCTTGTATTTATAAATCCGCGCGCAGACCAGAAGATTCCAAACTACGCCTTATCTCTAAACTACGACGTAATTAATTGCGGCCTTGACACAGTCCGCATGGCTGGCAGCTTCCAGAAAAGTCTCTCACATGCGTCGAGAATCATGTATGCCACACACATTAGAGCGAGATTCTCTGGAACATTCGACAAACACGTAGACTGTTCTGTAATGTCGTAACACTATATGTATTGTAATAAAACGTTGAAGTCCTGGTTTCTTCAAGCCCCGCAATGGAAGCCAAATTTGTAATAATACGATGAATTGTGCTAATAAGTGATAAATATTATTTCTGTCGTGTTATTCTGTCCCACGTTGGATACGTCAAATTTGTAATATTACCGTGATGATATTGTGGTGCGAATAATAAAATAAATATCGGTGTATGTGATTGTGCTCTCCTGTAAGTCCCACTGGTTGTGCTAGCTGATTTTGTAATAAAACGATATTGCAAAATATAGCTTAATTTATAATATGTGTAGTACGTAGCTAATATCTTCTTGTTTTCTAATCTCTCACTGTTGATCTTCGCTTTGTAATACAACCATACTATAATCGTAATTGTAATGGTGTTCTGGTATAGTATTACCCAGAATAATTTTTATGGTGCGTATGTGTAGTAGTGACGTTCCGCTCTGGGAAACGTCGATTTGGTAATGTTCCTGGATTATGTGGTTATCAAATATTCTAGGTGTCTGTTGCTGTTGCAGCAATTTAAAATGTGATATAAATTTAAAATTTATATTTATAATAAAAAATAAATTCTGGTAAAATGTTTTCAATGTTTATATTCTTCAAATTTAGAAATAAATTGAGGTTGTTGATTGTAATTATAAGTATGATGGTATAGTGTGTATTCTAGTAATAATCTTCCCTTTTGTAAATCTGTTAAAAAGACAATCCAGTTAACTTCAAATTAGGTGCAAACGGCTCACTTCTTCTTACTCTTGAAAGGTTGTAGTTCGCATATACCGCCTTTAAAGGTTATTCAGTTTTCTTGAAGAATTAACTATTATGTCCTTTTATAAGAGGAATGAACTTCAAATTACTAGATAACAATCGTTTATTAAACAGAATAATAAATTTTGGTTGATAAAAATATTGATGTTACAATGCCGTATCGACTCGCTCAGGGCCGGTCGATATATGAATTTTACATTGGTATTATAAAAATAGTAGGTTCTTTGAACGGTTAATTATATAAAAAGCCAGAGAAGGTCAGGGTCAGAAAGTATAACACTTACAATTCTAAAAATGTATTAAAATTAAACAATATAATGGTAATTATTAATAATAAAAGTTTATATATAATTTTTATTCACCACAGTTCAGCAAACAGTCGTCTGGTTGAGATGATGAGATCAGATCAAAAATGGCCGTCTGACGCATGCGCGGAGTTCGCCTTCTAACACTGACAAAGTATTTGTGGAATAAATATGTCCCTTCTGCGGTTAAATCTTCTTCGCAATCGTATATTATCTTCTGGGGTATAGTTTAATGTCACTGGAGTAAGATGGACTAATTCACTGGGTGTTAAAATGTTGTTAATTAAGTATATCAATTGGTGTTTATGTGTGTCCGTTTAACCTCGAATATTCACTTGGTATTTGGTGTGATTCCAGTGTTATTTCATTTAAATAGTTATATGTGGTTCTGTTTATTGGTGTTATGTAGTTTGTAGGGCAACTTCACCACTTCACAATGATTAGAATAGTTAAAAATTTAATTTTTTACACAAAACTGATTCCGAACTCTTGTTATACGTAACCGCCATTAAGGTTGGTCTTATCAAATATTCACGTCAAGTGCTCTCTTCAATGTATAATAATGAACTGTGTGGATTTCCTTCGTCTCATGAAAATCTTAGCCTATATAATATATCTAATACATTGTTTCACATCGCCTTAACTTCCGACACGTTTTAAAATAGTACACTATGCTCAAAAAATAATTCTGTTATTAGTTAACTGTTTGTAATATTAAATACATATTCGTGTTCACGATTCTATTCTACTTATTTTGATAGTAATTAAGTTGGTGTTACAAAGTTTTATCAGAAAATCATATTTCTTATATTTTTTGGGAAGGTCGGCCTAAATTTATACTTCCTGTCTTCTAAGTAAATAATAGCCATTTTCCCTAATATAATTATTATTCTATAAAATCTGAAATTGTTATAATTGTCAATTCTCACTTATTTTATGGCAATTTAGTATATTAATGATGGTTTTTTCATACAATTCAGTTGTATATGACTCCCCTTATGATAATGTTAGTGAATCTATTTCAGTTTCAAATGGTATTTCATTATACAAATAAATAATTTTACTCATAGAATGACCATATCTTTAGAAAGCCTTATTTACATAGTATTTAATATGTTGGGTGTATCTTGCCTAAATATTGTCAGTTTGACTGGTTTATAAGATTAGGTTTATTAATTATTCTGCATTTTAACTTTATTATATTGCCTAGATTTGAATTGTGGCTATTTGCAGAATGTTTTACTAATGTAATTATTTTATTTCCTTCTCTGACTTCTGACTCTGATATATTTGATTAAAAATTAGTTCTCTGATCTGGCCTAACAGTAAATTATAGATTATACAATTAAAATATAACACCCAGATATATAAAACTGGTGTTCTTAATAACATTGTTTTGGTATATCACCTAATAACATAATAAAAAGTATTTCTACAACATTGGAATGATATCTAATTTTAGATAATGCATTCCTAAATTAACATGAACAATAAAATAACAATTATAATACTAATATTTCTTATGACTAACCCTTACTTATCTAAATGCTATATTTAATTGGAACCCAACATTTGGATCCATATATAATTGTTAATACCTTCTACAACTTCATCATAAACAGTTAGTTCTGTAATTCCCCATTTTATAAGATTTATGCCCCCTCTTAAAGTATAACCCTGGCTATCTAAGTTATATTCCATTCTATGGAATGTTCATACAGTTTTAGTAGCTTTTTATTAGTAAAATTACTACTTCATTATCAAAGTAGACACTGTTCACAAAACTTAAAGTTTGTTACTTTGTACTGCTACTCATGCACCTTTCTGAAAGTTTATTAGTTATAATTTGATCACTTACACTTTTCCATGGTGAATTATTACTATATTTACTAGTCTTTTTCTAGTTTTTAATATGAAATATTCAACCATGGGGGAACTGTGAAGATTTGTTAATACACATTACACAATAACTTTTTGAATGCACTAATATTTACTACTGCTAACACTTTTAGTTTTTTGTCAGTTTTACAGTGATATGGTTTTTTGATGTGTTATACTTTCTTTTTTGGGCATTTATTGGTTTTGGGGTTTTTGGGGTTCTTTCCCTATGGGGTTTTTGTTTTATATGGGTCGTCTCACTTCCTTCTTCTTTCTTCTTTAGTTTTATTATACTTCTTTCTTCTTTCTTCCGTAGATTTGGTTATTCTTCCTTCTTCTTTAGTTTGGTTGTTCTTCTTTTTTCAGTAATTTCAATTTTTCTTCTTTCTTCCTTCTTCTGTAAGTTTGGTTTTAATTATTCTTCTTTCTTCTGTATTTATGATTATTCTTCCTTCTTCTTTCTTCTGAAATAGTAGTTTTGTTTGTTCTTCTTTCTTCAATAGTATTAGTTTGATTAGTCTGCTTTCTTCTCTAGTTTTAATTATTCTTCTTTCTTCTGTCTTCAGTAGCTTTGACTGTTCTTCTTTCTTCATTCTTCAGTAGTAGTAGTTTTAATTAGTTCTTCTTTCTTCCTTCTTCAGTAGCTTTGATTATTCTTCTGTCTTCTTTCTTCAGTAGTAGTAGTTTTAATTAGTTCTTCTTTCTTCCTTGGTTTTAATTATTCTTCTTTCTTCTTTCTTCTGTCTTCTG
The DNA here is from genome assembly GCA_034769895.1 of Magicicada septendecula. Classification (NCBI taxonomy): domain Eukaryota; kingdom Metazoa; phylum Arthropoda; class Insecta; order Hemiptera; family Cicadidae; genus Magicicada; species Magicicada septendecula. The sequence goes on along the minus strand of CM068367.1, from coordinate 916,816,926 downwards.
TATCTTTGATTGTTCTTCTTTCTTCTGTAGTAGTTTTAATTAGTCTTCCTTCTTCTTTCTTCAGTAGTAGTAGTTTTAATTAGTCTGCTTTCTTCTCTAGTTTTAATTATTCTTCTTTCTTCTGTCTTCAGTAGCTTTGACTGTTCTTCTTTCTTCATTGTTCAGTAGTAGTAGATTTGGTTGTTCTTCTTTCTTCTCTAGTTTTAATTATTCTTCTTTCTTCTTTCTTCAGTAGCTTTGATTGTTCTTCTTTCTTCATTGTTCAGTAGTAGTAGATTTGGTTGTTCTTCTTTCTTCTTTCTTCTGTAGTAGTTTTAATTAGTCTTCTTTCTTCTTTCTTCAGTCTTCAGTAGTTTTTCGCTGTGTATGCCTTGGTTTCTTCTAGTGTGGTTTCTTTGACGGGGTATATTAATTGCCTGCTTCTATCTTACCTGGGTAATTTTGTTATTATTATTTTTAGTCTTCTGGGTTTTTAAATTTGTATTATTTTATATTATTTGCAGAATTTTTCTTTATTTAACCTTTCTTGTGAATATATTATTAAATAGTGCATTTTAATTAATTCTCATCTGGATATTCCATATATTAGAGCTTTATTAATGATCATTGAGTAATGTATTTGTGTGGATTATCTGTCACGCTACAGATTGCTCTCTTCCAGAAGTGATTAGTTCAGATCATACTTAGTTTGTCTGAAGTAATTGCTTATGACATTATATTATAAATTATATTTCTTTACTTCCTTCACATTTCTAAAAATTTTTTCTCCCATATTTTTGAGCTTATCTATATCTCATTATTAACTGGATTCTTACTGATAGTAATAGTCATCTGAGGTTCGTTATTTTTTATTTTTCCATTTTCTTCTTAACTCGTTTCTTTATCCTTGGGATATTTATTCCCTAAAATTCCCTAATACGTTAGCTGGGGCAGTGTCCAGAGGGGCTCTGTAGGCTTCACACTCTGCTGGCCATACTACGTCATTTATTGATAACAGAGGTAAATCATCTCTGACCAATACATAATAATACTGCTGGACTTATCTCAGACAGTCATTTATAAAAATTATATAAGAATAGTCCACCTTATGACTATAAAAAAAAATTAAATATCTTTGGATATTTCACTTCGTATACGAACAGATCTATTAATATTTCTATCTTAGTGAATTTCTATCTCAGTTATTTTTCTCAATGGTTAGCTCTGCTGGCATTTTATTTCTCCTTGTGATTGGAAGCTGGTATAATATAATTATCACTCCTTATTCAGTGTAAAGTTTTTAATTCTCTGTCATTTTTTGACTGTTATCACAATCTCCTTCTGGTCATTGGTAGCATATATTTTGTATTATATTTTTGTTCCTTTCTTAATTCTTGTGAATCGTTCCACTAGTATTAGGTTTTTTCAATTACTCTTTTAATTGTCTTTCTAATAACTGACATTTATTGTATGATCATCTTTTTCATATGGATTTATTTATATATAGTTTTTCCTTTCTTTTTTCAAAATTTTATTTTGCTCTTGCTTTTTATCCAAATGCACTCTTTAATTATTAATGCCATATGTTTAATATCTCTGTTTATTTGACATAAAATTCTCATTAATTTTACTTCACAATAAGTTTATTCATTTAAATTGTATCAGTGGTTTGTACTGCCATTTCTTTATTCTTGAAAGTTTTTTCAGAATTGGTCCCATATATAATTGTTTGTAATGTGTTATCCAAATTCTTTTTCTTCTTGTTCATTTCTAAAAGTTGTTTTTAAGATAAGGTAGTAAGTTGTTCTTACTTCTTTTTTAAATTTTGAGATTTAATTCAAAATTCATTTTCTTCTTGATTCATAAATTGTTTTCTAAATAATAGGTAGTAAGTAGTCATTACTTCATTTTTGAATTTTTACTTTTTTAATTCAAAATTCATTTTTCTTTGATTCATAAATTGTTTTTTTAAATAATAGGTAAGTAAGTAGTCATTACTTCTTTTTAGAATTTTTATTTTTTAATTCAAAATTCATTTTTCTTTGATTCATAAATTGTTTTTTTAAATAATAGGTAAGTAAGTAGTCATTACTTCTTTTTAGAATTTTTACTTTTAAATTCTTTCTTCCATACATTCGATTATTCATAATATTTTTTCATAAATATGGTTAACATATCATATTATTACCCTAAATATGGTATTAGCTCTCTTCTTTTCTTTACTTCAAATGTACTTCTTATAATTGTTTTTCTTTTATATACCCAGGTTGAAGATTTTTATTAGGTTGGACAGTTGCTCATAATTTCTTTTTCTTTGACGTAGTTTTTTGCCGTTGCCGGTTATCATAACATCAGTCCCTTTTTGTGGAGGTGTATGGTATTAGACTTAACCGTAGTCTGTCACTTCATTTGCTCTCATTGTCCGGATGACCATAGTTTTCATCATCGTTCCAGTACTAGTGACTTCTCTGGCCTTTGTCTTGTATTTCATTTTTCTAGCTGCTATTCCTTTGTTGGCTGCTAAGCTTATTCGGCTCCCTCTATCATAGTGTTTTATACACCGGTACGTCTCTGGTCCATATGTGGTATTGCATGAAAAATATTTGTGAGGATCTTCATCTGAATTATTAATTATTTGCTTATCTGAAGCCCCATAATCTGGTTCACCATCACACATCCACCCTGAAGGAATACATTTTAGTGTACCTGTACACTGGAACTGTCCTGGATGGTACACTAATGGAACACATCCTGGTGATTCATCTGTGCCATCATCACAGTCTGGTAAGATGTCATACTTCCATCTTTCTGGAATACACTGTCCAGTCCTGCGCTGAAACTGATCTAGTCCCCATGTTTTATTCAGTTTACCTCTGGTCCTTTCCCAGCGGTAAACTACTGTCTGCTGGTAAACTATCTCTGAGATTACCCTTAATCTATTTCCCTTATTCCTGGAACTCACGATTTCTTCATGGTTGGTAATAGGGATATTATCATCATCAAATAAACCATGGTTCATCATCTCCATTTCTTCCTTTGTTTTCATTACATTTCTTGGATACATTATCCTTTTCCTTTGTTTAATATTTTCCTTGTTTTGGTTAGTTTCAATTTCAGGTACTACCATTACTTGTTCCTGCCTTATATCATTTGGTACTTCTTCTGGTTCTGGTTTGCTTTCATATTTTATTTCTTTGGCCCTCTCCTCTTCTTCTCTTTTTAATCTGTCTTCTCTCCTTTTCTCAAAGTCCTCTTTCAGTTTCTTGTTGATCTTGTCCAGTGTCTTATTTAGTCTTTCCTTTTCCTCGGAATTCATGTCCCTCTCTATAAGCCGGCACAATTCCCTTATCTTATCCCTATCTTCTTGCGTAAATAATGCCATTTTGATTTATCGTTGTTGCCCTTCTTCCTGACTGGATAACCGCTGCCAAGCTGAATTAGGAATTGGGTAAGTAATTACAGTAATATCAACCCCTAATTACAGCCCTTTAGTTGGACGCCAATTTTGTAATAAAACATTGAAGTCCTGGTTTCTTCAAGCCCCGCGATGGAAGCCAAATTTGTAATAATACGATGAATTGTGCTAATAAGTGATAAATATTATTTCTGTCGTGTTATTCTGTCCCACGTTGGATACGTCAAATTTGTAATATTACCGTGATGATATTGTGGTGCGAATAATAAAATAAATATCGGTGTATGTGATTGTGCTCTCCTGTAAGTCCCACTGGTTGTGCTAGCTGATTTTGTAATAAAACGATATTGCAAAATATAGCTTAATTTATAATATGTGTAGTACGTAGCTAATATCTTCTTGTTTTCTAATCTCTCACTGTTGATCTTCGCTTTGTAATACAACCATACTATAATCGTAATTGTAATGGTGTTCTGGTATAGTATTACCCAGAATAATTTTTATGGTGCGTATGTGTAGTAGTGACGTTCCGCTCTGGGAAACGTCGATTTGGTAATGTTCCTGGATTATGTGGTTATCAAATATTCTAGGTGTCTGTTGCTGTTGCAGCAATTTAAAATGTGATATAAATTTAAAATTTATATTTATAATAAAAAATAAATTCTGGTAAAATGTTTTCAATGTTTATATTCTTCAAATTTAGAAATAAATTGAGGTTGTTGATTGTAATTATAAGTATGATGGTATAGTGTGTATTCTAGTAATAATCTTCCCTTTTGTAAATCTGTTAAAAAGACAATCCAGTTAACTTCAAATTAGGCGCAAACGGCTCACTTCTTCTTACTCTTGAAAGGTTGTAGTTTGCATATACCGCCTTTAAAGGTTATTCAGTTTTCTTGAAGAATTAACTATTATGTCCTTTTATAAGAGGAATGAACTTCAAATTACTAGATAACAATCGTTTATTAAACAGAATAATAAATTTTGGTTGATAAAAATATTGATGTTACAATGCCGTATCGACTCGCTCAGGGCCGGTCGATATATGAATTTTACATTGGTATTATAAAAATAGTAGGTTCTTTGAACGGTTAATTATATAAAAAGCCAGAGAAGGTCAGGGTCAGAAAGTATAACACTTACAATTCTAAAAATGTATTAAAATTAAACAATATAATGGTAATTATTAATAATAAAAGTTTATATATAATTTTTATTCACCACAGTTCAGCAAACAGTCGTCTGGTTGAGATGATGAGATCAGATCAAAAATGGCCGTCTGACGCATGCGCGGAGTTCGCCTTCTAACACTGACAAAGTATTTGTGGAATAAATATGTCCCTTCTGCGGTTAAATCTTCTTCGCAATTGTATATTATCTTCTGGGGTATAGTTTAATGTCACTGGAGTAAGATGGACTAATTCACTGGGTGTTAAAATGTTGTTAATTAAGTATATCAATTGGTGTTTATGTGTGTCCGTTTAACCTCGAATATTCACTTGGTATTTGGTGTGATTCCAGTGTTATTTCATTTAAATAGTTATATGTGGTTCTGTTTATTGGTGTTATGTAGTTTGTAGGGCAACTTCACCACTTCACAATGATTAGAATAGTTAAAAATTTAATTTTTTACACAAAACTGATTCCGAACTCTTGTTATACGTAACCGCCATTAAGGTTGGTCTTATCAAATATTCACGTCAAGTGCTCTCTTCAATGTATAATAATGAACTGTGTGGATTTCCTTCGTCTCATGAAAATCTTAGCCTATATAATATATCTAATACATTGTTTCACATCGCCTTAACTTCCGACACGTTTTAAAATAGTACACTATGCTCAAAAAATAATTCTGTTATTAGTTAACTGTTTGTAATATTAAATACATATTCGTGTTCACGATTCTATTCTACTTATTTTGATAGTAATTAAGTTGGTGTTACAAAGTTTTATCAGAAAATCATATTTCTTATATTTTTTGGGAAGGTCGGCCTAAATTTATACTTCCTGTCTTCTAAGTAAATAATAGCCATTTTCCCTAATATAATTATTATTCTATAAAATCTGAAATTGTTATAATTGTCAATTCTCACTTATTTTATGGCAATTTAGTATATTAATGATGGTTTTTTCATACAATTCAGTTGTATATGACTCCCCTTATGATAATGTTAGTGAATCTATTTCAGTTTCAAATGGTATTTCATTATACAAATAAATAATTTTACTCATAGAATGACCATATCTTTAGAAAGCCTTATTTACATAGTATTTAATATGTTGGGTGTATCTTGCCTAAATATTGTCAGTTTGACTGGTTTATAAGATTAGGTTTATTAATTATTCTGCATTTTAACTTTATTATATTGCCTAGATTTGAATTGTGGCTATTTGCAGAATGTTTTACTAATGTAATTATTTTATTTCCTTCTCTGACTTCTGACTCTGATATATTTGATTAAAAATTAGTTCTCTGATCTGGCCTAACAGTAATTATAGATTATACAATTAAAATGTAACACCCAGATATATAAAACTGGTGTTCTTAATAACATTGTTTTGGTATATCACCTAATAACATAATAAAAAGTATTTCTACAACATTGGAATGATATCTAATTTTAGATAATGCATTCCTAAATTAACATGAACAATAAAATAACAATTATAATACTAATATTTCTTATGACTAACCCTTACTTATCTAAATGCTATATTTAATTGGAACCCAACATTTGGATCCATATATAATTGTTAATACCTTCTACAACTTCATCATAAACAGTTAGTTCTGTAATCCCCCAGTTTATAAGATTTATGCCCCCTCTTAAAGTATAACCCTGGCTATCTAAGTTATATTCCATTCTATGGAATGTTCATACAGTTTTAGTAGCTTTTTATTAGTAAAATTACTACTTCATTATCAAAGTAGACACTGTTCACAAAACTTAAAGTTTGTTACTTTGTACTGCTACTCATGCACCTTTCTGAAAGTTTATTAGTTATAATTTGATCACTTACACTTTTCCATGGTGAATTATTACTATATTTACTAGTCTTTTTCTAGTTTTTAATATGAAATATTCAACCATGGGGGAACTGCGAAGATTTGTTAATACACATTACACAATAACTTTTTGAATGCACTAATATTTACTACTGCTAACACTTTTAGTTTTTTGTCAGTTTTACAGTGATATGGTTTTTTGATGTGTTATACTTTCTTTTTTGGGCATTTATTGGTTTTGGGGTTTTTGGGGTTCTTTCCCTATGGGGTTTTTGTTTTATATGGGTCGTCTCACTTCCTTCTTCTTTCTTCTTTAGTTTTATTATACTTCTTTCTTCTTTCTTCCGTAGATTTGGTTATTCTTCCTTCTTCTTTAGTTTGGTTGTTCTTCTTTTTTCAGTAATTTCAATTATTCTTCTTTCTTCGTTCTTCAGTAGTTTAGTTTTATTTATACTTCTTTCTTCTTTCTTCTGTAATAGTAGTTTTGGTTGTTCTTCTTTCTTCAATAGTATTAGTTTTGATTATTCTTCTTTCTTCAGTAATTTTGGTTCTTCTTTAGTTTTAATTTTTCTTCTTTCTTCTTTCTTCTGAAATAGTAGTTTTGGTTGTTCTTCTTTCTTCCTTCTTCCGTAATAGTAGTTTGGTTTTTCTTCTTTCTTCCTTCTTCTGTAAGTTGGTTTTAATTATTCTTCTTTCTTCTTTCTTCTGTATTTATGATTATTCTTCTTTCTTCTTTCTTCTGTAAGTTTGGTTTTAATTATTCTTCTTTCTTCCTTCTTCTGAAATAGTAGTTTGGTTGTTCTTCTTTCTTCAATAGTATTAGTTTTGATTATTCTTCTTTCTTCCTTCTTCCGTAATAGTAGTTTGGTTTTTCTTCTTTCTTCCTTCTTCTGTAAGTTTGGTTTTAATTATTCTTCTTTCTTCTTTCTTCTGTATTTATGATTATTCTTCTTTCTTCTTTCTTCTGAAATAGTAGTTTTGTTTGTTCTTCTTTCTTCAATAGTATTAGTTTTGATTATTCTTCTTTCTTCCTTCTTCCGTAATAGTAATTTCAATTATTCTTCTTTCTTCCTTCTTCAGTAGTTTAGTTTTATTTATACTTCTTTCTTCTTTCTTCTGTAATAGTAGTTTTGGTTGTTCTTCTTTCTTCAATAGTATTAGTTTTGATTATTCTTCTTTCTTCAGTAATTTTGGTTCTTCTTTAGTTTTAATTTTTCTTCTTTCTTCTTTCTTCTGAAATAGTAGTTTTGGTTGTTCTTCTTTCTTCCTTCTTCCGTAATAGTAGTTTGGTTTTTCTTCTTTCTTCCTTCTTCTGTAAGTTTGGTTTTAATTATTCTTCTTTCTTCTTTCTTCTGTATTTATGATTATTCTTCTTTCTTCTTTCTTCTGTAAGTTTGGTTTTAATTATTCTTCTTTCTTCCTTCTTCTGAAATAGTAGTTTGGTTGTTCTTCTTTCTTCAATAGTATTAGTTTTGATTATTCTTCTTTCTTCCTTCTTCCGTAATAGTAGTTTGGTTTTTCTTCTTTCTTCCTTCTTCTGTAAGTTTGGTTTTAATTATTCTTCTTTCTTCTTTCTTCTGTATTTATGATTCTTCTTCTTTCTTCTTTCTTCTGTATTTATGATTATTCTTCTTTCTTCTTTCTTCTGAAATAGTAGTTTTGTTTGTTCTTCTTTCTTCAATAGTATTAGTTTTGATTATTCTTCTTTCTTCCTTCTTCCGTAATAGTAGTTTGGTTTTTCTTCTTTCTTCCTTCTTCTGTAAGTTTTTTTAATTAGTCTTCTTTCTTCTTTCTTCAGTCTTCAGTAGTTTTTCGCTGTGTATGCCTTGGTTTCTTCTAGTGTGGTTTCTTTGACGGGGTATATTAATTGCCTGCTTCTATCTTACCTGGGTAATTTTGTTATTATTATTTTTAGTCTTCTGGGTTTTTAAATTTGTATTATTTTATATTATTTGCAGAATTTTTCTTTATTTAACCTTTCTTGTGAATATATTATTAAATAGTGCATTTTAATTAATTCTCATCTGGATATTCCATATATTAGAGCTTTATTAATGATCATTGAGTAATGTATTTGTGTGGATTATCTGTCACGCTACAATATATATCAGCAATATTAATTTATCCACGATCATCCATAACATCGCCACACACACGCGCGCACACAAAATAATATTATATAATATACATACAAGTAAAAATTGTATATATATAATTTTGTAGTTGTTCATTAACCTTTATAAAGGCATTATCTGTATGCTCATTTTAAGGACACCTAAAATTGTTCATAAAAATACACTAAAATAACCATTGTACACCTGCATATGTATATAGCCCTACAGTTGACATTATCAATGATATTCAAGATGAAAGTCTGTAGCAGACATTTTCAGTTCCTAACTTAACAATCTGAGTGCAGTCACTTTGTAAGGAATAATCCATCCCCTATGACATCTTATTAAAAACCACTCACATTAAGACATTATTATCAATTCACACACACACACACACACACACACACACACACACACACACACACACACACACACACACACACACACACACACACACACACACACACACACACACACACACACACACACACACACACACACACACACACACACACACACACACACACACACATATACACACACACACACACACACACACACACACACACACACACTTTATAAAACCTTGCTAAATATTCATCAAAATTTTCACTGCAGGTTTTGTTTTCTAAATTGACTTCGTACTTATTACGTTATTAATTTCAAAAATATTTCTAGGCTTATATAGATATAAATGCATTACACTAAGTTTTATGAAACAAATATGTAAAAATTATATAAAACTAGACAAAAACAAAATTCCATTATCTTAAGATTCTTTAAGATAATTACTGTTTCTTTAAAATGATACCAGATGAGCAGAATAAAAATTATAAATGAATAAAAATGTTGACTTGAATAATTGTCAACATGTATAAGCTTTGATATGTATACTGTGCAGGACATTTGCACATATACTTTTAGATGATCTTTGATTTATCTGTCAGTTGTAAAAAAATATATATTTTTTAAAATTAAATCCTTTTAATTATTTAATGTCATTACAGTAACTGCATGCCATTTTACCCAAATAATCCCTCCCCCCCAACTTTCCCAGTCACTTATATAATATCCTGAATTGGTTAAGCATATTTATGGCCATCCTAATGAATAAATAAATGTTTATAAGTGTGTGCATGCAGAAATATGGCTGTATTATCTCAAGCATAACATGCACACAATTCATAAATAACTCAGGTATTATCATAGATGGATTACAAGGTATGCCATGGTTCACTAACCAGTTAATGCGTGTCCACGCATGAAGCTTCCATTAAATTTCCTACTATTTTTGGCACATTTTCATTGAAACCATGTTTGATGAAAAATATGCCTCAGACTGAACAAACTCCCATTGCATAATAAATACATTTTTTTCTCTTAAAATCACTTTTAATCCTGGTGTTTCACCTTTATCATGTAATGTTAATGAGTAACTCATTGCATAATACACTTCCTGAAATTGTCATTGGTTTTAAGTTTCTTTCTTATTTATTTACAGGGAGAGGGAGTGCTGGACTACACGGATGTCTCCTGTACACACTTATGCTTCTCTGATAATTCTTAAAAAAATTATTTACATACACTGCACACTGGAGTTACCTGTTCTTGTAACTCTCTCCAGACATTCTTTATCTTCTGATTTCTCTGGTTTCAAAAATTTGTAAATGTTATAAATTATTTTCCAACTTTGACTACATATGAAAATGTTGCAACAGAAGTCATAGATGATGCTTTAGTCTGATCTATTTTACTTCCCAAACTGGTAAACATATCAATAACCTAATTGAAAACTAAATGCTGTGCTTTTGATCAAAAATGGTGTTTTTGGAACATACAAACACAAGCTACACAAAACTTACCTGTGATAGTGTGCTGATAACCTGACTAAATCTACTTATAAATAAGTTCAAGGCTCTTATAGATCTTTTATAGAGAAGATGAGAATCCTTTTTATGCAAGTTGAAATACAAGTTTTTATGAGAATACAAACATGCAAGTTTTACTGCATCAAAATTATCATTGTACAACAAGTCAAAAAGTTTATAATTTTGTTACAGGTATTGCACAGATATGTGACATTCTCTTGTAAATGCAAAATAAGCTTAGACAATTTTGAAAAGTCACACATAAATCTAAATCTAAGCTGAACTACATTTATATTATTTTTACCTTATTATTATTATTTATATATTCTTGTTTACACCAATCTTTTTGTCACTGTTGTTGTTAACTTCTGCCTCGAAAGATTTATATTTGTTTATAGTTAAGTGCATCTTTCTCACCATAGCAGGACTGTTATTGCACTGCTGATGTCCAAATTGCTTATGTCTGTTATGTGCAGATTGTCCAAAACATCAGCTTACTGCTCACAAGGCATTGCTCAGTGTCACTGCAAGTTACTTCTGCTTGTACTGATTTTTAAAAGAGTGTACATCTTAACAGTGTTTTATACAATAATAGATGCACAGGAGAAATCACGTTTTAGTTATTAACATTTCTCATTACAGTGATACTACAGAGCTACAGCTACCCTTGTGAATAGCACAAATGTTCATAACTACAGGCAACATATACTTTCATTCATTGCTGAAATTATTATTTTTATAATAAAAGCTGAACTTATTTTACTCATGCATTTTCCTGAAACTCCTGACGTTTCTCATGAAAGATTATTGAAATTAAAAAATGTTTATGATGCTAAGTTGATATAAAAACTTCAAAAACTGCTCGTTCCAAAAACAATTTTTAGATTATTACGTATATACTATTCAAGTCTGCATAAATAGTATTATTTAATGTAACTATTATTCACCATTTCTAGTACTGGTGAGTAATATCTACCATAGTGTCAAAAAATTCATGATCTCTTGAAGAAGACTGGTTGTGATTACTATGACATTATCTGCAAATGCTATTAATATGACAACCTCAGTAGCCTGTCATACCATAATTCTATAAAAAAGTGTAAGATACTTAATTATTTAGAATAAATTTCTAGTATCTTGTTATTCCTTAGGTCTGTCGTATGTCACTGAGCTTCCTTAACACTGGTTATATGAATTAATTTTTTTCTATCGTTTTGTGTGTGTGTGTGTGTGTGTGTGTGTGTGTGTGTGTGTGTGTGTGTGTGTGTGTGTGTGTGTGTGTGTGTGTGTGTGTGTGTGTGTGTGTGTGTGTGTGTGTGTGTGTGTGTGTGTGTGTGTGTGTGTGTGTGTGTGTGTGTGTGTTTAAGCCTGTGTTGGTGAAGATATTCAGTCTATGTTTTGTTATTGCTCCTTTTTAATGAGATGCTGACTCTGAATTTGAGCTGCAAACTTTTAATCTGATACTCAGTATATCAAGTTGCAAAACAATTTCTCTAAGTAGTGGGATCTCAAGTTTATGATCTTTTATTCATCACACCACTGTTTCTTGCTTATATTGAATTTGTACATGTAATACCATTATACAAAGTTGAATACTGTTCGTAATATATTCCCCCACACATAAAATGTATTCTTAAACTGTAAATTTAAATTTCAAAACTTCTTACGGTTATATCACGATTATTGTAACATGAATCGTTTCTAAAAGTATAAAATTATTTTGTTTAACTCATTTTATCTGTATTTGGACTATCAGAATAATCAATTACTATTTCAACTTAAATTATTTTGATTATTAGAATATATGTTTACTTTATGCAGTATCTATTTTGACAATTTCTACTTTGAAAACATAGTATATACACTATGTTAAAAGTCTAGTTGTTTTTACTTATTACAGTAGAAGTTTTATTGACAATAATTAAAAACCTAATTATTGTTTTGTTTTTATTTGAAGTTACTATTTAATTACAGTGAAATCTTGATATAACACTCTTCTGCGGACCGGCCAAAAAGCACTTTATATCGAGGGTCACTTTATGTAAAGGTCCCAAGCTTAATTACTTTTTGCTGGGACCATGAAAAATGAGCGTTACATCAAGGGTCGCGTTATATCACAGGGACGTTATATCGAGGTTCTACTGTACGATGTTATTGTGTGTGTGTGTGTGTGTGTGTGTGTGTGTGTGTGTGTGTGTGTGTGTGTGTGTGTGTGTGTGTGTGTGTGTGTGTGTGTGTGTGTGTGTGTGTGTGTGTGTGTGTGTGTGTGTGTGTGTGTGTGTGTGTGTTTAATTATATACAGTAAGTATATGTCAATCATTAATAATACAGATACAGCCCTGTGTTAGGTACATGTGGTATACATATAAATAAATATAACTACACAGTACAGCTATATACACAAATACAGTATCAGTAGTTTCTTGTACTGTAGTTTCATTTAAAATAAAATACAATAGAGTCTCACTTATCCAAGTCCTGATTTTTGAGCTCTGGATTATTGAAGGTACATTTTTCTTCAGTTTACTTTTGTTAATACACATATGCTCATAACACACTTTATAACTACAGAAACTTTGTTTTCCGTTTTTTTGAATGAGAGTGCAAAAATACACTGTGTGTCAGATACCATGCATTGTACAGAAATTTCAACATCAAACTGTGGTTATATAGGATTTGGCTATGTTAAGGTGATGATCAAGGGGTAATGGAAACATTGAAGTGATATTGCCAACTTCCCTGTCGTTTATTTTCCAAAAAACACTGATAAAGTGACTTGCTCACCATTACCAAACATTTAAAGAAAATAAATTCAAAAGATAAGGTATACTGTTTGGCCAATGCATGGAATAATGTTTTTTTTCCAAAATCTTGCAATGTTCATGGAATAAACTTCTTGAATCAAGTGAGCATTTACATCCAGCACAAAATGATGATGATGATGAGTAAGATTATACTAAAAAAACCTATACATGAAATAATCTACAGGGTTTATACAGTAGCAAATCTAGAATTTGGTCGAGGGGGGGGTCCGGTCGAGTCAGCTTCATACAAAAAAAAATTAAGTTAAGTCTAATCAATATTATATCTTTAAAGTGGCTGAAAAATGTGTAGTAATATGCTGAAATCAATCCCATTAAAGTAATAACACAGTAAAAAATAAGCACTATTGAAGTATTTTATATCGAGGTATTTTATTTTGACTTAATTGATTTTCCTATATTTTATATTTCAAGCATACATGCAAATACTCTGTAATAAAATTGTTTGTAGACCTGTATTTAAAAAAAGGGTTACTAATGTATTAGCATATACAGCCGAGAAATTAATAAAACAGAATATCACTATAATATTGACGACTCGGAACACAAAGTTTTTTATAAGTAAAAACGTAAAGTTTTACCTTACAGCCTAAACCGGCTTTCACCTATAGAAGGCTTCATCAGAGGCTGTCGTTAGTAGCGCTGCTCGTCTTGTTGTTGGCGACGAGAAAGTGTTTCAAAAGATTGAAGCTGTGTGTGTGTGTGGTGAGATGTGTTCGAATAATGCGTGCGATTTGAATTGTGTCTGTTCGTTTAGGATGTCGTTTTTATTTGTTTTTGTGTGTTTGTATATTTCTAATTGTTCTAGAGTGTCTAGTTTTCGGCCTTTTGTGTGTACGTGTAGTATGTTCATGTTATTGTCGATGTTTTTATATGTGTGGTTTGCTTCAATGAGGTGGTTTGCGAAGGTAGATTCTGTAGTGGTGTGGAGTGCTTTTGTGTGTTCAATGTATCTCTGTTTGAAGCTACGTCCTGTCTGGCCTATGTAGAATTTACTGCAATTTGAACAATTTAGTTTATATACACCGGGTAGATCGAATTTGTTTTGTGCTTTGGGCATGCGTTTTGATAGTGTGTGTTCTGTTTTGTTAGTAGTTTTGTAAGCGATTCTGTATCCTGCTTTTTTGAATTTGTGGGCAATTTTTTCTGTTTGTTTGTTGATGTATGTTAGTGTTATGAATTTGTTGTTTTCTGTCTTTGTCTGTTGTTTGTTTTGTGTTTTGTGTAGGAGTTTACTGACTATTGTTCTGTCATAACCGTTAGATTCTGCTAGATATTTTATCGTGTTTAGTTCGTCTTTGTAGTCTATTTCATCTAAGGGGATGTTGTTAAGTCTATGTATCATGGTTCTAAAAGCAGCTAGTTTGTGTTGTATTGGGTGATTGGAGGTGTTGTGTATTAGTGTGTCAGTTGTAGTTGGTTTTCTGTATATACTGAATTTGTGCCTGTGTTCTAGTTTTGTGATGGAGAGGTCTAAGAAGTTTATGGTATTGTTGTGTTCGTATTCGGCAGTGAAGGTTATGTTTTTATGTATTTTGTTTATGCGCGTTAGTAACTGATCACATTGTCTTTTGTTTCCCCTGTATAGTATTAGAATGTCATCAACGTATCTGTGCCAATATAGTACTATACTATGTGCCACTCACATAAAATACTATATTGGCACAGATACGTTGATGACATTCTAATACTATACAGGGGAAACAAAAGACAATGTGAACAGTTACTAACGCACATAAACAAAATACATAAAAACATAACCTTCACTGCCGAATACGAACACAACAATACCATAAACTTCTTAGACCTCTCCATCACAAAACTAGAACACAGGCACAAATTCAGTATATACAGAAAACCAACTACAACTGACACACTAATACACAACACCTCCAATCACCCAATACAACACAAACTAGCTGCTTTTAGAACCATGATACATAGACTTAACAACATCCCCTTAGATGAAATAGACTACAAAGACGAACTAAACACGATAAAATATCTAGCAGAATCTAACGGTTATGACAGAACAATAGTCAGTAAACTCCTACACAAAACACAAAACAAACAACAAAGACAGAAAACAACAAATTCATAACACTAACATACATCAACAAACAAACAGAAAAAATTGCCCACAAATTCAAAAAAGCAGGATACAGAATCGCTTACAAAACTACTAACAAAACAGAACACACACTATCAAAACGCATGCCCAAAGCACAAAACAAATTCGATCTACCCGGTGTATATAAACTAAATTGTTCAAATTGCAGTAAATTCTACATAGGCCAGACAGGACGTAGCTTCAAACAGAGATACATTGAACACACAAAAGCACTCCACACCACTACAGAATCTACCTTCGCAAACCACCTCATTGAAGCAAACCACACATATAAAAACATCGACAATAACATGAACATACTACACGTACACACAAAAGGCCGAAAACTAGACACTCTAGAACAATTAGAAATATACAAACACACAAAAACAAATAAAAACGACATCCTAAACGAACAGACACAATTCAAATCACACGCATTATTCGAACACATCTCACCACACACACACAGCTTCAATCTTTCGAAACACTTTCTCGTCGCCAACAACAAGACGAGCAGCGCTACTAACGACAGCCTCTGATGAAGCCTTCTATAGGTGAAAGCCGGTTTAGGCTGTAAGGTAAAACTTTACGTTTTTACTTATAAAAAACTTTGTGTTCCGAGTCGTCAATATTATAGTGATATTTAGTTAAGTAACAGACACGTCATGGACAACGAAATCCAAGAATTTAATAAAACAGCTTAAAAATTAAGAGATTAACAAAATTTCTTGTCAACTATTGATCCTCTGGGAGGGGGGTCCAGTCCTGTTTGTACCCCCCTTAAATACGCCCCTGGATTCATGGCTGTGAAGATGTTACAGAAAGAGATATTGAAGAATGGGATAGGAATGAGGAAGAAATGAATTTGGCAACAACAAAAACTGTTAGCACAATTTGTGAGAAAAATTCGGATGCTAAAAACGGGAGATTCATCTGATGAAGTAAGTTCAATTCCTTGCATTTCATATGTAGACAGATTGGCTGCATTGGTGTTACAGACTGTGCTGATGTTACAATATGTAGAACAGCAACCCGAAGATCAAGCACCCGACTTAATTTTTTGTTTAAAGATGGAGAGAAAAGACAAAAAACTACTCAGAAAAAGACACCCATCACAAGCGTTTTTAAAAAAGAATGAACTTTTCTAGATCCTTTTCACACACACACACACACACACACACACACACACACACACACACACACACACACACACACACACACACACACACACACACACACACACACACACACACACACACACACCAAATATATAATTAAATTCTCTTTATTAGTTTCCTATTTGTTTTTCATTTATTTTTCACTTTAGGCCTACTAGTTTACAAAATTTCAAATGTATAGCATTTTATTCACCAATAAACATATAGGAAAATTTATAGTAAACTAACTTTTTAAATTTTTTTCATTTTCCCAATTACACGAGTTTTGATTTCTGAGGTAGTTGTGGTCCACATTAACTCAATTAATCGAGACTCCCCAGTATACATAATTTGTTGTGTCCATGTGCATGTAGGCCTCTGTGTGTGTGTGTGTGTGTGTGTGTGTGTGTGTGTGTGTGTGTGTGTGTGTGTGTGTGTGTGTGTGTGTGTGTGTGTGTGTGTGTGTGTGTGTGTGTGTGTGTGTGTGTGTGTGTGTGTGTGTGAGAGAGAGAGAGAGAGAGAGAGAGAGCAAGTTTCTTCCTACTGTGTACCAGACTACAAATATATTGTCATTGTATGTACACCAAGTCTGAGATGCATAGATGGCTCAAAAAAAATGATTTCTCATACTGTATGTGAATACCCTTTGCTAGGCTAAAATTGTATTTACAGGGATTGTGAGGGCACAATGAAGAAGCAGTGAAGACAAGCAAATTCTATTTAATTATAATATACCAGTCAAAGATATAAACTAATATATATATATATATATGTTATGTATGTATACAATACAGTCTGTACAAATATCACGCACATCTAATACTCAATCGATGACAATGTCTCTTTCTTCATGGAAATTGGCTCTGTTATGGCAGGTGACATTGACAGTGCAGGATTGGCTACAGCTATTATGTTTCCTCCACTTGATGCTATTACCTGCAAACACTATCATATGTAATAGCATTCTAACTTATTATTAAAAATTACTAATTTAAAATTTGAAAAATTTTAATTTTTAAATGTTAGATATACCTTATATAAAAGATAAGAAATCAAATTGTATAATTATCTATTTATTTATTTATTTATCAAGATTTGTACCTATATTTTTACTACTATATAAGAGTCTATCTTAAGAATTTAAGAGTGAAAATATATTCTTACTGAAACTTGCTATCACATTCTATATAACTTAAATCTTGGCTTTGCTGATGGATAGAGATGACTCTAGTTTAAAAGGCTAGAGGAATAGTGAGAATCAATTTATTTAGCTAAGAAGTCACCACATGACCTGTGCTCAAGACTTTCCTTATCAAACACCTATTAGATATAATTTATCTAATATATTAAAATTTAGTAGAAGTCCTGTACTGATGAAACCTAAAAGATAATCCTACACAAATCAACAATAGTTGTTTTACTAAAAAAATTAAAATCACACACACACACACACACACACACACACACACGTGCATTGGGGATAAACCTTAACACTTAGGTATAATAAATGAATGTCCAAGCTAACAAGTCATAAATTTTTAACATTGAGTAAAGCTCAACATTCCAATCAATTAAGTCAAAGGTCATGTATTAACTTAAGTCTAGACTTATGTTATTAATGAAGAACTATATTCTAGCTATAGGTTTAGATATATCTAGTGAGATTATATTAATTCTGTTACTGACTTACTTCACATTTTATTGCACTTTATAAACGAATAAATTAAAAAATCATTTCTGAATTGTTACTTACACTAACAGATCATTTTTATACATTGTAGGTAATAATAAATGTAAATAGTCTGCTAACTTGAAAATTGTGTGGTGCAGGCCATAAAAGTGGCCAAGGAGTGCCTGTTGCCTGAAGCGAGAAGAATAAGGTTTGTAAATTGTTAATTACAAAGAAATACAAAAAGAATCATGTACTGAATCCTTTCCCTTTTTTATACTATTCTAGATAAGAATGATTACTTGAATTGGAAAGAAAGTGAGACATCATAAGAATGGCAGAATGTGTAGAGAAAAGATGAAAACTGCCTTCAGTTAGCATTGGGCCGCGCTTTATTTATCTTAGTGGAAAGGAAGACAACAGTTTGGAGGAGCTGGGTTAATAATTAATAGAAAATAGATATTCAATATGGAAATGTACACTGCTATATCCAGTAGAATTGTTTATAAAAACCAAAGAGAAGGTAAAAATGGAACAGTGACTGGTGCTAAGGATGAGGTAGGTAAATTCTTTAAGTTTGATAATATTGCTACGACAGCACAGAACAATCTACGCGTTTATCGAATGTGCCAGAAAGATCTCGATGTAAGCGTGTGGTGTACGTGCTACTAGACGCATTTTGCGAAAATTTTCTCGACTGTGCCGGGCTTCGCTCGGGCGCTCTGACTGTGTCAAGGCCGTAGCAATTACGTAGTTCACGAGATATAAGACGCAGTTTGGAAGCTTCTGGTGTGTGAGCGTGACTATAAATACATCGGGTAGCGGCCTTAGTTTTTCAGTTCCATGCGAAATTTTGGATAGTGCGGTTCGAGAGTATTAGTGCGATATATTTACAGAGCGGTTCGGGTTATTACTGTGTACGTGCAAGTAGTTAGTAGTGAAGTGTTGCGTTTTATATTCGGACGGTATAATTGTAATACAATTGAGTTTTAATATTTGTGGACATTTTATTGTGTGTGTACAATTTTCATTTGATTTGTTGTAGAGACTGTGTTGTTAATTACGAACTGTTTTACTGTAACAATTAAAGGTGTAATTAGTGACTTAACTGGTGTCTTGTAATTTTTTTGTTTCCACTGTACCTACGACGATCGAATAGACCGTCGTAACAGTGGTGTCAGAACTGGGATAGAACGGTTAACAGTGGAAACAGTGGATACTTTGTACAAGACGAGTGTAATTCGTAATTAATCGAAAAACAATGGATGCCAGTCAGATGATGGAAAATTTCCAGGCGCTGTTGTTGCAGACAGAAGAACGACGACGACAGGATTCAGAGAAAGCGGAAGAGAGACAGAAAACCCTCCTGCTGGAAGCAGAGGAAAGACGCAGACAGGAGGCGGAAGAAGCAGAAAGACGACAAAAAGAAGAACGAAGACAAGAAAGAGAAGAAGCTGAGGAACGTCAGAAAGCACTAATGCTAGAAACAGAAGAAAGACAGGATGAAAAACGTAAGCAAGAAGCAGATAAAACGGAAGCTCTCTTTGAAGTTATGCAGAAACAGTTGCAAGAACACAGTACCGCAGAATTGGGTATTCTACGAGGTGAGCTTAATAAACAAGTTACTAAAATATCGGAGGTACAAGAATCGATGACATTAAAAATAGCTGAAGTAGAAAAATCTGTCTTGACTGTTGAAGAATCGATGTCTACAAAAATATCTGTTATAGAAGAATCTGTTTCAAATAAAATATCTGCAGTAGAAAACTCAATGGCAAACATAAGAGAACAAATTAAAAGTGAAGTCGAACAGTGCATGAAGATTCAACCAAAACAAATTTCTGAACAGACTGTACCAGTGATCAAGACAGAAAAAGACACAGAAAATAAGTTAACAGAGAAAGTCACTTTGCCTGCAGTAGGGACAGTTCATGTCAAAGCTCCAACCTTTGACGGAAGCAGTCACTGTGTGACGATTTCATTAAAAAAAAAATATGTTAATTAATTAAGTTGATAATGTATAGGCTGAGAAATTTTAAATTTTAATAAAATCTCACATTTTAAACTAAATCTTATTGCTATCATTAAATAATAATAATATTTAATAAAAAGTCTAATAATAAATTAAAAGGAATACGATTGTACAGAAAGGGTAAAGCTTGTTAATTAATCCTGCATAAACAGGCGCTAACCAGAATCAACTTGTTTTCCGACCCCTTAACTAACTAAAAATAATTGTAAATTGGTTATTATTTAAATAATTAAACTAGATCACTATAATGTACTTTGATAGCGATTGTAACTAAGAATCTCCCTACTTAATTATTTAATCTAACGTTAGTCCTTTAAATAAAAAAAGAAACTTGGAACTACTTTTATGTTGAATTGAACTGTCGCGAGATTACTACTCTCACCCCTAACTATTTTCGCCCACTTGCAATGGAGCGGTCAACCAGTAAGTTGCGTACTGCAGATATGTGCAACGTTAAAAATAGTTTGTTACAAAATGTGATTAATCCGTCAGTTAAGACACAGAGGCATTCTTTATACTATTAAACAATGTGTTGCGTTAATATAGTTGAACCGCGATTCATATAAATATGTTGTAAACGAGTAAGAAAGAATAACGAAAATTTAGCGCCTATGACATCTCTACAAAAATCTTAAAATATAAAACTTATGTAATTAAAACTGTGGTAATACCATAAAGTGAAGTGCAACAATCAAACAATCATGTGAAGTGGATACAGGTGAATGAAACTTTTGTGTTAATCATTCAAATCAACGAGCAATTACTATCCGTTAGCCAAGAGCAGAGAACCAGGACCCACTATGATCTAAAAGACTTCAGGACTACACCATTCCCGGATACGAAGATAATGAGAGATACCTGACCTACATCAAACATGCTGCAACCGAGGACCTACGACTGGAATAACGCAGAGCTGGAGGACATCCAAAAAGGTGACACGGAGGCAAGCCTTCCGTGCTTATGAAATACTAAATATTATCTCCAACAAAAGACAATTAAATTAACAACATTAAGACATTTTACGTACTGACAGTAATTGTATACTTATTCTTAGTAAAAGAGTTATAGCTCTAAACTGTAAAGCCTTATTGTTTAAAAGGATTAGTAAAGACCATTCTTCAAATGGCAAAATTTTAAAGATTTTATATGGCGAGGTAACCATTATTAACGTATTAGACTAATCCCGGATCCGGGGAATTAATTAAATTTGATGTACATCTTATTTTGAGGGCCCTTGTAAAAGAATAAAATATAATCATCATGTAAACTGTAAACTGTTGAAGCATATATGTCGAGAATTTTAAGTAGAGCAATTAATACCATATGTAATAAAGAGATGTCATCAGGAGTACCGACTAAACTGAGTGCATAAATCAACAGTCTCCCCTTCCCTGAATCCTTTTATATCTATTGTTTGTTGTTCTGATTAATTTTCAGCTCGTCACAACTAAGGCAGCCTGTATAATTGGCAGAACCAATTACTGCGGGTTCCCTAAGTTATAACACAAGAGAAGATGTTATAACTGGGCAACGTACCTCTGCCAATTTGAAGCTGCTGCATGCGCAAATAATTGGAAAGAAAAAGACAAGGCTGTTTCACTTGTTCTTGCATTAAAAGGACCCGCGGCAGAACTACTACAGAAAGTGCCACCTGACAGCCAGAACATCTATGCCGAGTTGATAAAAGCTCTAGAATTACGCTACGGTGATAAACATTTGCGAGAGGTGTACTACGCTCAGTTGAGAACAAGACGACAACGTTCCAGGGAAAGTCTTCAAGAATTTGAAGCAAGTATCGACAGATTGATTAGATTGGCCTATCCTGAAGCACCAGAAGACTTCCGAATAAGGTTTACGGTGCAGACATTTATTGATGGCACCGGAGATTGTGAACTTCAGCAAGTGTTACGAATGGCAAGACACCGAGATAGCTTAGAAGCTCTTGTTCACGCCCTAGAGTTTGAAGCTGCCAAGTCAGCGTCCCGCTACATTAATGGGTTTGTGCCATCACGTTGCAGTCAGAAGATCCCTGTATCACATTACCGTTACGATGGGTGCAGAAAAACAGTGTTGTCGGACAAACAGTTCAAAAGTTCAAGAGAGTCGCAAAGGTTTGAAAAAGACAGAAGGCCGAAATGTTACAACTGTGGAAAACGTGGTCATCTACAGGTAGACTGTTGGGAGAAGAAGATACCGAGAGAAGAGACTGATCGCACCAATTGGAGAAGTAAAGGCCCAGAACAGCACACAGTTTCCACGCTACATAAGATCAGTGGAAACTTGATTGTTAGTGGATTTGCGGATGGTAAACCAACATCATTTTCAGTTGACACGGGCGTAACAGTGTCCATTGTGTGCCCTGACTTAGTCTGTAACCGCCATCCTCTAATTAGCTCTTGTACAATACAGACTGTGACTGGAAGCCCCGTCAAGGTGCTAGGAAAGGTAGACGTACGTGTACGCCTGGGTCTTTTTGAGTTTAGCCACCAAATGCTCGTTGCAGACATTGTCGATGAAGTGATTCTTGGCACGGACATTATGAATGCCTACGGATTCGTTGTGGACTTAAGAGAGAATGTCCTGTGTGTCGGCCAAGAGGAGATAAAGCTTTCCATGGCTAAAACGACAGGGTCTACCAACCATTCGATTAAGCTAGTGGCATTAGTCGAAGAAAAAGTCAACAAGTCTGGTCAAGAGGAACCCTCCCTGTTGCCAGCGGAAATGGAGGAAGAACTAGCAGAGGAAGTACAAATAAGTATAAGGACAAAAGAAGTGATTGGAAAGCCAACTATGGGTGTCGAGACAAAACTCTTGCTTGTTCCTGAGCTGATAAAAGTGGCTGAAGATGAGGTTACGCAAGAGTTGTTGACGAGGACCAAACAGACTTGGATCAGCCAGTGGCATTTCGGTCATCAGTAGGCCTACATGACGCAACGGGAGTGATTCCAGCGAAACTAGTGGTTGCGCAAAAGACTCGCATTCCTGGGAACGTGGTGTTCGGATCACACGAGACTGAATTCGAAAAACGGGAAAATTATCCTTCGCAAGGACGTCCACCTAGATCGCCTGGTCGAGTATTACTTCGGAGACGCTTTGCCAGTTCGGGACGAACAGGCTTAAGGAGGGGGAAGTGCTACGACAGCACAGAACAATCTAAGCGTTTATCGAATGTGCCAGAAAGTCTCGATGTAAGCGTGTGGTGTACGTGCTACTAGACGCATTTTGCGAGAATTTTCTCGACTGTGCCGGGCTTCGCTCGGGCGCTCAGACTGTGTCAAGGCCGTAGCAATTACGTAGTTCATGAGATATAAGACGCAGTTTGGAAGCTTCTGGTGTGTGAGCGTGACTATAAATACATCGGGTAGCGGCCTTAGTTTTTCAGTTCCATGCGAAATTTTGGATAGTGCGGTTCGAGAGTATTAGTGCGATATATTTACAGAGCGGTTCGGGTTATTACTGTGTACGTGCAAGTAGTTAGTAGTGAAGTGTTGCGTTTTATATTCGGACGGTATAATTGTAATACAATTGAGTTTTAATATTTGTGGACATTTTATTGTGTGTGTACAATTTTCATTTGATTTGTTGTAGAGACTGTGTTGTTAATTACGAACTGTTTTACTGTAACAATTAAAGGTGTGATTAGTGACTTAACTGGTGTCTTGTAATTATTTGGTTTCCACTGTACCTACGACGATCGAATAGACCGTCGTAACAATATGATATACAGCACAGAACGAAGAGATAATAATGACTGTTAAAGATTTAAACTCCAAGTTGAGAATAAACAGGAAGCAGATTATATTAAAACCATGGAGAATGATATAGTGAAAGAAATTAAATAAGAATTAGATTGTTACATTTCTCAGAAAAATAAAATCTTGATGAGATTAGCTTCTTCATCAAGAAGCAACAAAATAGGAAATAGGTCTGGATGAGCCTAGGTGGGAAGTAAGAAATTAAATAGACTTCATTTTATTTTCAAAGGAAATATATACACGTTATCTCAGTGTTAAGCGTATTTATGAAAGGAAGCAACCGCTGTTTATTAAGAGCAGAGGGGTCCATAAAAGTGAAACACCAAAGAAAGAAGTATCAGCAAGAACCTAACAGCTAACCTAAGGCAACAGATGGGTGTTAGTAAATGAACTCATTTTTCATACAGTTATAGGAAATTTCGTTCAACATACAGGAAAGGGGAAGGAGAGATATGTATTGTAAAGACACAAAAAATGTGATGGAAAAGTAGTTATGACAGGTAAGTGGAATTTGCCAGAGTATAGTGATGTAATGAAAGAAATAAGAAAATCAATAAGACAACAAAAGAAAAATGTTGTGAAGTTAAAAAAGGAATGTTAACAAATTGGTTTAGGAAGGAGGAAAATTATTGCACTGAGGTATAGGGGACAATGTAGAAATAAGAAACAGAGAGAACATGTTACAGATTTTATAGAAATTAGTAATAATTGAAATTGGTAAATTAAAAAAGGAATAATTAATATTAACCTGGATTATGTGGTACAGTAGACAAGGATAAGACAAAGCATGCTTTAAAGAAATGAAGAATAATAAAGTACTTGGAACATATAAATAGCTGCAGAAATGGTATAAGATGGCTGTAGGTGGCAGCTCTTGTAGGAAAGGTGTGGGGCAGAGTCTCCATTTAAAATACAATTTTGTAACAGTTACATGTCTAAATTATTTAAAATTTCTGTAAGCCAGTTGGAAGTGAAAGTGTGGATATAAACTACAAGATTAACTTAGACAATCACAAAACCTTCAAAAATAAATTTGAAGTTTAAAAATTTGGTGTTAATTTCCACTGAGGTATGGGTAATTTACATTATAATCTATCCCGAGTATTATAATTATACATATACCATAATTATAATTATACTATTATAGTTTATGTAAGACATACATGAACTTTATTCTCCTGATAGAAAGAATCCTCTAAACTATCAGATGGTTCAGACTTAGCAGGAACAACAACCATTTCCTTCACAAGTCGAAGTTCTTCATCTGAATCTTGGCAGGACACAGCCTCTCGATTCTAAATATAAAAATAGGTTTTCATTAGATTATAACATAAATATAATTTTATATTTATACTTTTAAAACGTTTATATTCTAACAACATAATTTCTTGGTTTCCTGGTACAGAATTATTTGTCCTAATTCACAATTTTACATGAAGTTAAGTACACATAAATGAGATGATTCCTTGAGGGTTGTGGATAATAATCTGTATTTACAACTTGTAAATTGTTATATACTTTATAAGTTACACAGAAATTCTTAATTTCTACTTACTGGTTTCTGGATTACTTAAAATTTCTTTCTATTTGATTTTAAATTAGATCTCAAAGGTTAATTGCAGTTTGAAGCCAGTTGACTTATTTATCTATTTTTTAGCAAAAATTACAAAAATAGTGTGTACTCAAATTTACAAAAACTAGACAAAATTCTCTACAGTGGAACAGAACAATACATAATTTAATAGAATTTTAAAATCTAAAGAATGATTTTTCCATGTATCAGAAGGCTTCAGTATTCAGTAAAGTACTGGTAAGCTACCGGTACCAATTTTTTTTTAATGAAACACATGAAGAACAAAATGTTAACAGTTATTCAAAACTAATTTGGATTGTTACAATTAGAGTGTAATCAAAAAGTCGATCAAAATAAATGTTTCAAATAGGAATTAATACAATATCTTGTACTCTGGTGTACTTACAGCTAGAATATAATTCTGACAGGTGTTACAAAGGAATCTAAGTAATAAAACTATTTTGAACTTTTGTTTTTGAAGTTGTGGTCCTATTAAAGCTAAGTACTGAAAAAGTGTGGTTGCTTATAGGTAGTTGGTTAAAGTACATAATTATTTCTGATAAGAGAACTTTAGAGAAATCCATCTGCTCTTAAATCAGCAACAATTAATATTAACAATGTCTACATAAAAATGTAACGTATATGTTGTGTTTACTGTTGAACATATATGTTAATGCATACTTTACGTTACAATTTCAAACAGTACCAAATTGTATCAGAAATCAAAATGATAACATATGATTGACCCATACAACAGAAACATAAAACTTGTAGAGTGTATTTCCATAAAAACAGAGAAGATTAAACAAATGTATCATGGTGTTAGGAACTGAACAAGAGCAATAGGACAACCTAGAGTGAGGAAGGTGAATTAGAAATGTGAGAATACTGCACTTTTGGGCAGTACGTTTTAATTTGAGATAATGCAATCTCATTTACATTAATGAAGTTTTTTGAATAATCATGAAAAATAGGTGAAATTAATAAACTTAATATCCAAAGAAGAAAGGTTATCAAATCTATTACAAGAACTTGTAGATTGACCTCCAAGAAAAACCTAATAGACGGTGCTGTGGGCGAGGCTGATGTGGCTGAGGTGGACAGTGGTTGAGACACACAGATGTAGTTGTAAATACATCTGTTTATAAATAAATGTAAACCATGACTAAGGTGAACAATTCTTGGAAGAAGCAGGTAAGGTCTGATTGGGATAGGAAACAAAGATTTAACACAAAAGATAATTGCTCCATCACAAGGCAAGAACACAAGTCAACAAAAAACCCATCTGTATGGAATCATTCTGTTGGTTCCTGTAATACAACCACCACTTCTATACCCTCATATTTATTGAATATTATAAAAAAAAACAGTTAGATAAACACTAAACATGAATAAATATAAATAAACTAATAGAAATATTATGAAATAATATAATAATAAAATTTACTACATAATTTCACACACACACACACACACACACACACACACACACACACACACACACACACACACACACACACACACACACACACACACACACACACACACACACACATACACACACACACACACACACACACACACACACATACACACACACACACACACACACACAATATATACAATTATTTATTTATAATAATAATACTTAGATCACAATAACTCCACTCAAGTGACATCACAGCAGAAATCTGTATGTGTCAAATCACAAGTATTACCAACCATTTCATAATTATAAACAATGTTGCTCTGGTATGTGTGCTAAGTGCTCTTGCTAGAGTCAAGGAATAAACTTCAAGAGGCCGTGGTAGAATGGAAAGAAGAACTGGAAAGAAATTACTTTGATATGAATATCAAGAAGAGTAAAGTTATACATGTTGGATAGAAACGAGAACAGTCCCTGAGAATTACCCGTTGGTTCAAGTCAAGCAATATGAATACAGTAGAACCCCGCTAGTCCAAAATTCCGGAAAATCCGAACCACCTCCAGGAACCAAATAGGCAAGGAAAGCTATAAAAACAACTGCAGATTTCATGAAGTGACAAATGATTTCATTACATTTCTAATAAAATGGTTATATTTTGCAAAATCAGTAGAAAATAATACTAACCACTGTAATACGTATTAATCAGTAGGCCTACAATTACTGGAATAAAATTCTTAAACAAAACTACAAAAACAGAATTCAATTATTGTACTGTACAGTACTTAGATTACAGTTTCTATACCTTATTAACAGAATTTCCAAATAAACACTTCAATATTAACACTTCACTTATTCACTGGTTGCACAAAATCAGTTATTCTCTGCTGGCGTAAAGACGTGAATCTAGCAGACGACGCAATATTCCACCAGCGTCTCATGAACATGATGTCCACCGCTGTAGCGTTGGCATGCTGCTCCACATACTGCAGGGATATTTCCAGCGCCTTTGCTGCTTCTGAATGTGAAATGGGATGTTCTGAATTATCGGCTTCATCCATCACATCAGAATCTTCATCAAAGTCTTATCTGATCAGGGAAAAGATTTCCGTATCTGTCAAAACTTGGTGATCTTCCGTGTCAGCTGCCACCCACTCGTTCACATCTGTTTCGTCTGCTTCTTCACAGCCTGGAATTTGATGCATGAGCTGTAAAACTTCAGTCCTGTCATCAGCTTGTTCCGGACTATCGATGTAAGAGAGACTTGGCCATAATTTTTTCCACGACTTTCTCAGCAGCTGTTCTTTGAGATTGTCCCATGCTTCACCTAACCAATAGATAACATCTTTGATGTTGATTTTCTTAAGACTTTGGAGAATGGTTTGTGAACTGTCTTCATTTTCAAGAAGGGGCCTTACAAGAATTTTTTTATACACACATTTCATGTTTTGTAGCACCTCTTGGTCCATGGGTTGTAACAAAGGTGTTACATTCGGAGGGAGAAAAATAGCTTTTATATCTCCATTAACAAGTTCTTCTGTCGAAGCATGTGATGGAGCGTTGTCAATGACAAGTAATGCCCGGGGTGGCAGACCATTTTTTTCACTGACTTTTTTACTGAAGGAATAAACTGGATATGAAACCATTCCTTAAATAAAGCACTGGTCATCCATGCCTTTTTTTTATGCCTGTAGAATACAGGAAGCGAGTTCGCATTGATGTTCTTAAATGCTCTTGGGCTTTTTGATTTGCCAGTAACCATTAGTGGCAACTTATTAGTCCCAGCTGCATTACTGCATGCTAAAACAGTCACACGTTCCTTGCACAGTTTGAAACCAGGTGCATTAAGTTCTTGTTTGGCGGCGAGGCTTTTGTTTGGCAATGCCTTAAAATTTAACCCAGTTTCATCGCAATTGTATATTTCTTGAGGCAAGTAATTTTGCGATGAAACTATGTCTGCGAATTCAGCGATGTACTCTTGTGCAACCTGGTGATTCGCTGATAGTGATTCACCGGTAATGGATAACTGTCGTATTCCGTGTCTTTTTTTCCACCAGTCCAGCCAGCTGTTACTCGCAATGAATTTAGGATCACCATTCATCAGCTATTGAGGTGAACTGCTTTTTCTTGGATTAGGGGACCACTCAGTGGTGTACTTCTCTGCCTTTCTTGTGAAAACCATATGAAAAGGGCCTCATCGATTTTGTCAAATTGTGACACTTTTGATGTATGATGCTCCTCGAGAGTCTTCTCGGATGTTGTCGCACAAAACTGTTCAATCTTGGACCGGTTTTTCTTCCAGTCACTTATTGTTGCTTTACCCACACCAAATTCGACTGCTAATTTCGTTCCCCTTTCACCCTTGTCCAAACGTTTCAACACTTCAAGTTTATCTTTTAGTGCACATGAACTATGTTTCCGCTTACCAACCATTTTTATACAATACGCACTTAAAAAACAACACTGAAAACGTATGTAAGTTGGAATGCACACACAATGTCTCAGACTAACAGGTGTCTCACTACTGAAAGCAAGGCCACGAGAAGAAACAAACAAGAGTGGGGGAAGTGGGATTACTAAGAAACTGGCATGAGTCATTGACGCCCTGGCGCGCCCGTGATAGTAAACAACAATACCGCACTAGAAAGCCACCGAACGTCAGTGTCAATACTGTTCACCTTATCTGTACTGTATTACAGTACTGTACTACGTAATATTTTATGAAATATTCAACTCTTATAAACCGTAAAATGCATTCGTTGAATAAAAAACGGGCATATATGAGTTACATATAAGTTAAAGACCATATTTAAATCAAATCAATAATTATAATTATTTAATAATAATTATTTCGGATAATCCGAATTTTTGCCAATCCGAACCGGCCCCGGTCCCAATTAGTTCGGACTAGCGGGGTTCTACTGTACTTAGTGTCATTTTTGATAGGGGTGAGGGAACAAATATGGAAATATCAAATTGTGTGTGAAAAGTCAACACTGTATAATACACGATAAACAACGTGCATAGAATAAAGAGGGTGGTAGGTAAGGAATCAAATTTGTACAAAACAGTTCATGCAGTTATATACTGTGCACGTTGATTTCAGAAGTGCATCTCATGACGTAAAAGTGTATGCAGTTTTGTTTGTACTTTTACCAGATAAAATGGTATCTACATATTTGTGTTTATTTACTCTTATCTAGGAGTGGTGTCCATTCTGGGTATCAAAATTAATAAAACTTTTTTTTAAGCTACAGTTATCAGTGTGACAAGCAAGATATTCCCACACGCTATAATAAATGGCTCCAAATTTATAATAATAAGTCTGTTGGAGACAAATACAAAACATTTTACTGCTTTGGAGTACAAGGAAAATGAGATATAAGATTCATGTGTAGGATGTGTGCTGCTTTAGCATATCTGCTGATTGATCGAGTAGAATATGGATGGCTCCTGATCATGGAAAATCTTCCCAAAAATGAAAAAACAGTTTTTTTCATGGACTACTTCATTCATCAATGGACGGATAATCCTAAAGTTCCTACTGAGGTGTGCAATGTTCATGGACAGCAACACAGAACTAATATCTAATTTTTGACAGTTGGTACTCAAAGTTGAACAGTGCTATAGGAAGACATCACCCTAATGTACTCCTGATAGTTAAAATGCTGAAAGAAGAAACACAGAAGCTGTCTTTTCAAATCTTAGAGAGCCATGTCAGAAACGTATGAAGATTTATGTTAGACAGGGCGAGACAATTAACAACATGATGAACACTTTTGAAGACAACAACAACCTGGGGATGAGCTGAAAGCTCTCAGCTATATAAACAAGTTCGATTCATTAAAAAAAATAATTGGTTAAAAGGTGCGTAATGAAAAATATGAGGATAAAACTCTAAAATTTTTACAAAATATATTACTCACATACTTTTACAAAGTGTATACACAAATGCATTAGAAATACTAAGAAACATAAAAACACAGAACACAGAAAAATATAAAAATGGAAAATATACTAAATAAACAAAACTACAAACACAGGAAATTATTTAAAAAATATAATTATTTTGTAAATATTATGCAACTTCTAAAGCACCAATATCACTGATGTGCGAAATTTAAGTTTCAGAATCAAAGTACATTGACATCCCAAGTCTGGAAAAAGTGTAAGTGTAGTTGTATAACTGATTTACAGCTACTGATCTAGTTTTGTTTATTTAAGTATCCGCCTTGACCACATAGTTGTCTACCGCACCCATGTCCGTCTCACCCACAACATGTAGCAGACAGAATGTAGAGGAAGAATCAGTTTTAGATTAGATTTGAGAGTCGACCTCTTCATTGAATCATATAAGAAACATGAAAACTGTGGGTGTAGATCAGTTCTGAGTCCTTTAATTATAGTGTTTGGATTTAGTATTACATTTGTGAAACACAATAGAGAGTTAGAATATAGCAAGTGTTTTGTCAGGGTTTAGGAAGAATCAAAAAGCAGTGTAAATTATTATAGGGAAATACATTAAAATTCAGTACTGGTATACAAAATCTACAGTAAACTGTAGTAAAATAACTCAGAGACTTCATACTGATTCAGATGCTACACTGCTGGAGGAAAATTGGCCAGATCCTGTAATTCACATCACTTTTGTATGAAAGGAGTTAATCTATAAAAGTAGGGAGTTCAAACTCTCTGAAATCATAATAGTAACGTATATTCCAAACAACTTGTAAACGATATTGACTGTTTCTACTATAATGATACATAGGAAATACCTAAACACTTATTACTAAAACCTACTAAGTAGTGCTTAGTAATAGTGCTTAGAACTAACACTTATCTAAATATTTTAATTATAGCTCTATTGCTGTATCACACGTACGCAACATGCCATACATATGCAAAGTTCATTATGATATAGATATGAGCAATTGGCCTATTAGTATAGAGGAAGTTCACTTTAAAATGCAGGATAATGGAAGAGAATAATAGATTATTCTTAATATCAACAGGCTTTCAAAAGCAGACTTTTTCCAAAGAAATTAATGCTTAACCAAGAAAGTACTGTCAATGTTTTTATAACTTTACATGTGTATGGCATAGACTTTTTGTCTATGAACATATTATACCATTCTCACTAGAATACAACAAAATCTGGAAAGACAGTTAGGAAGATGGCTGAAATATTTGGAAGAATTTGAGAATATAATCATAGGCATTTTATCTGGTACCACTGGCAGAACCAATTATAATTATCTTGAAAACCACAGCCAGAAAATTTTCCAACACTGTAGGAACACAGAGTAACGGACTAAGCGGGGGGAGGGGGGTACTTAGTAGGGGGCCTCCATATTTGAAAAATTAAGTTTTTTTGTAAATTTTTTAATTTATTTGCAAATGATCTATTGTCATGTCCTGAAACACAACACTAGGAGATATTCGTATATGAGGCACAATCCCCCCTGCCCTGAATTCTCCGTGTCCTGTTTTTCAACCAACTTTCCTAAAATTATTCTAGTATTAACTTATAGTTTATTGTAATATTTTCAGAAATACTACCATGAACCATCAACACCGTAGCGGCAGCTTCCTGAATCATTACTACAGCTTCTTATAAAGTTTCCTAACTAGATGTATCAATACAGTAATTAGACAATACATATATAACAGTAAAGTGTTTTTGCTATGTGTTACATAAATATAAATTGGATTATAAACACCTGTCTTATGGGAGGGGGTCCTCAGAAAGAAATCCGTCCCAGGCCTCCAGTGGCCTAGGTATGCCACTGGGTATACAAAATGTGAATTAACAAGTTGAAGCCATATTTATAGATTTCTTGGAAGAACAATGGAAAACACAAGATTTCTAACAAGGTAACTGGATAATGAAGAAACTGGACCCAATTCTGAGAGTAAAGGAGGACAGTCAATACTCTGGCTACAATGAGAATTGCTAACTTTGGAGAATGGATTGCTAAATAGGGCTTGGAAAAATGTAGATGGACAGGATGTCCTCATACAATGGACAGTACCCAAAATGAAATTAACATCTTTTATAAACAAAATGCATGATACAGCATCTGATACCAATAAAAGACTTCCAAAATACTTAAGTCTCTGTTATGCTGTGGACAGTAGTGTGGAATTTATAAGATATGTGCTGCAAATATGCAAATAAAGTATGTATTCACAAAACAGAAGGAAATTCACAAATGACATAATTTAATTTCAGGTTTCCATTTGGAAGGAATTTTCCATTGTTATTCTAATGGAAATCCACTAGTATGCTCCCTGAGCTGTAGAACTCGCTCACTATTTTGAACAAAGTACATTTATTATTGGATTAATTTTGATATTTGGTACTTTTCACTATCAGAAAAAAATTTTTAATCCTGATTATCCTAATATTTTTTGTTTAGTAAAGTAACAATTATAGAGCAATCAATCATACAATAAATGCTCAAAATTCCA
This sequence comes from Magicicada septendecula, assembly GCA_034769895.1. Classification (NCBI taxonomy): domain Eukaryota; kingdom Metazoa; phylum Arthropoda; class Insecta; order Hemiptera; family Cicadidae; genus Magicicada; species Magicicada septendecula. The sequence continues at coordinate 916,783,527 of CM068367.1, read as the reverse complement.
AACAATCGGATTTGTGTTAAAATTCTCTTTAGTTTGACACCCAGACGAATTTTTATAATTTTTCAAATTTGTGATTACATTTGTAGGCCTGGGTCAGAAAATTTTCAAATTTCTAAAACTGTACACTATATTAAATATAGTATAAATTCCCTTTACAATAGACGCCCTCTAGTCCGGCCTCGGTTGGATCGGCCGTCGGATGGTTCGGCCAGCCATATTGTGAGTCACACAGTCTAGACGAGCCTCCAGTGACAGGCCCCAACTTGTTAAACTAAAAATATATGTAGCTCAGTTGACTCGCGCTTTTGTTCATCTGCAGATGTATGTCTTATGTTGTGAGTTCTGTTTATATAGTCTGTGTATATAGTAATACTGTATGTATCTGTGTAAATAAAAATGTTTTCCGACATGAGTGCAAAACGAAAACACACGTTTGTGACTGTGGACCAAAAATTACAAGTCCTTCAGCGTCTCGATAAGAGCGAATCGGTTCAGATTATTAGAGTTCAGTAATATCTCTGTGACTTTTGTAGTAATTTTCCTTGTTTGTTTTTTTACTTGCTACCATGGAGTAAGGGTGAGTAATTATAATTATTAGTAATTTATATATACTGTATTGGGTCATTTATTGCATGGATTATTCATTAAAGAGCGTTATTTCATAATTATAGTGTATTTTCGGTTCGTCCGGCCATTTTGTAATCCGGCCTAGGGTCTAGTCCCGAGGTGGCCGGACGAGAGGGCTTCTAATGTATTTGAATATCCCACATGGAGTTTGTAAATTTATAAAATTTTGCCCTGGATTCCCAAAATTTTTAAATCCACTAAAATTAACATTTCATTCAGATTTTAGTTTAAATTGCTTGTAATTTGATATGCCGCATGAATTTTTGTGATCTTGCCAAATTTTAATCCACTTTTTGATCCCCAGTGTTCCAAAATTTTGAAATTTTCAAAACCAAACACTAAATTCACATTTTAGTTAAAATTTATTTAATTTGATACCCATATAACCTTTAGCAATTTTTCCAAAATTTACCCCTCACATTTTTGCCTCCCTTCCTCCTATTTTTTTGGGAGATCAATCTCAAAAACCATAGGATTTCGATGTACCCTTATATGTAGGGTAAAAGTGTAGACATGCATGTTAAGTTTTAAGAAAATCAGTTAATGTGTTCAGAAATTATCATGAGATATACCCAAAACAGAAAGGTAGATAGATAGACAGTCATATACAGTAGAACCTCGCTAATCCGTCACCTGTATGGTCGGAACGCAAAAAAGGTTGGATTATCAGAAGAATACAAAACATTTATTATTTCATTAAATGAGACAGTCTAAAATAAAATAAAACTTATACAGTAGGTTACCAGGCTATATGATTGGTTATGTACAATAAATGATAATATGTACAGTCCAGCAATAGTGTAATAAAAAACAAGAAACACATTTTATTGGTGAACAAAATCGGTAATGTTCTTTTGTTTGGCAGACAACTGTCTAGACTTAGCTGCAATGTTCCTCCATTTCTTGATCCACAAGATATCCATAGGTGTAGAGGACGAGTTCTGTTCGATGTACTGAAGAGCAACATCAAAAGCTTTCTTGGCTTCCATATGCGATACACAGGCAGGCGGTTCGTCATCATCATCAGGGTCTTCATTTACGGTTTCTTCATTAACTTGCAAAATAGCGGCAACGATCTGATCGTCATTTAGTTCTTCATTTGTTTCACAATCTTCATCACATTTAGCAATCCATTCATTAACGTCATTTGCTTGGATATCATGTTGCAAAGTTTGTAAGTCGTTGACAATTTCCGGCGTGTCTGTGTCTTGCTCATTCCCAGTTTTTCCCAGTTTGTTCACTCTCGATCATCACTTCCGGCCAAAGGTTACGCCAAGATTTTTGCAGTGTGTCATCCCATTTCATCCCATGACTCGGCTATTGTGTAAATTGCATCTTTGATACTAAGGGATTTCATAGCTTCAAAAAGGTTACAGCCTTCTCCTGTCTTTTCCAAAATTGAGCTGATGTACTTTTGGCGATAACGCTTTTTCAGCCACTCGATCACTCCTTGATCCATTGGTTGGATAAGGGAAGTTACATTGGGTGGAAGGAATGCAGCTTTTATTTCTCCTTTTATCAATTCTTCTTCAGAATCATGGTGCGTTATCTAACAACAACAGAGCGCGAACAGGAAGTTTTTTTCAACAGCAGGCACAAATTTGTCAAAAAACCATGACTTAAAAAGTGTACAGTCCATCCAAGCTGATTTTTGGTTGTGGTAATAAACTGGTAGCGATGATAAATTAATGTTCTTGAATGCCCTTGACGTTTTGGACTTGCCAATGACAAAAAGCGGAAGCTTGTGTGTACCGTTAGCATTGCTGCAAGTAGCAACGGTTAGCCTGTCTTTGGCAAGTTTTGATCCTAGTATCATGGTCTCATTTGATGCAGCAAGTGTTTTTGTTGGTAACATTCTATAGTTTAGGCCAGTTTCATCTATATTATAGACTTGGTCAGGTGCTAATTCATTTTCTTCAACAATTTTCTTAAATTTCAAAGAAAACTCTTTTGCTGCCTCGTCATCAGCTGATAGTTTTTCACCTGATATTGCGACATATCTAACGCCATGACGGATTTTCCACCGATCAACCAACCTTCACTAGCTGTGAACTCACCTTCAACTTCCAATTTTTTGTGCAGAATTAGTGCCTTTTCTTTGACAATAGGCCCAGATAGTTGGGTTACTTTCCTCCTTTCTTGGCATTACCATATCCATAACGCGTTGTGTAGCAGTTCCAATTTTGGCTTTTTTAGTGTTTTGCGACTTTTTAGTGCTTTCTCGCCCTCTACCGTCACCGTACAAGATTCAATATCCTATCTATTTTTCCACCAATTCTTTATTGTAGTAACTCCCACATTGAGTTCCTTAGCAATTTTTTGGAGTGATTCCCCCTTGTCCAGTCTCTGTAGCACTTTTAATTTTTCACTTAAAGGAAGAGTAACATGTTTACGTTTTGCTCCTGACATAATGCAAAAACTACAACAGTATGCACACACAGTATTAAAAGTATAAAAAAATATTTGTAAACACTAAAACTGTCACCAATTACTACGTACACCAATTCACACAGGATGAGTAATTAGCACGCACTAGACACTAGATGCCGGCTCATTGAGGCAGCAAAACAACTGACAAGTACGTAAACAAGCTGGTGAGTCATCAACAAGTCGGTGCCTGAGCCGCGGTCGGACCAACCGGAGCTTCGGACCAGCCGGGGGTCGGACTAGAGAGGTTTTACTGTACTGGTAAATTGGTAGCAGGTAGACAGATAAATGCCAAGTGGTCGATTTAAAACTGAGAACTCACTTCATTTCTTCAACTACACATAGTGTGCTAATTTAGATTGTGGAACAATAAAATTTTGGTAATTTTAAATAAAATTTTACCTATACATGACCTAGCTTTCACTTTTTTTTTAATTTTATCTGAGACTAGGGGTGCTGTTGTTTGATATGGGTATGAGATTTTTGTTGCTGTATGTGTAATGTGTTCAGAGATTGTATGTAATGTAAACTGTGTCTATTCATTTAAGACTTCATTTCTATGTTTATTTTTTTGCTGTATAGGCTACTTCTAGTTGTTCAAGTGTGTAAAGTTTCAACTCTTTGTGTTTATGAACAGAATTTTCAAATTATTATTCATGTTTGTGCATGTATGATCTCTATCAATCAGGTGGTAAATGGGGATTCAGTAGTGGAGGGTAGTGTCTTCATGAGTTCATTGTTTAAAGTTGCATCCTGTCTGGCTTATGTAGAATTTTTCTGTACTGTGACATTTTAGTTTGTAAATCCTAGTTAAATCAAATTTGTTTAATTGTTTGTGATTTACCTGGGATTCACAAACTAAACTGCTTACAGCACAAGACACTATATATGTCAAACAGGACACTGTTTTTAAGAGAGATACAATGAACATATGAAGAAACAACACTCCACTTCACACTACCCTCTACTGAATCCATTTTTCCAAACCACCTCACTGAAACAGATCACACATGCACAAACATCATCAACAATATGATAATTCTACACGTTTTAAAGACAAAGGTGTAATAAAAATTAGACACTCTTGAATAATTAGAAATATACAAATACACAAAAACATTCGGAACAACATCGTAAATTAACAGACACAGTTTAAATCATATGTATCCTTTGAACACATCACACACATCACAATCAACAAATAAATAAATCAAAGATCAAAGATCACCACATAACAGTTTCAAACAATAGCACTACTTCCAGTACCAAGAATGATATGTTTCTAGTAGGTTACAAACCTCTGATGAAGGTTACAAAAGTCAAATGCTAACTAAGGTAAAGATAACATTTTATAAATTATTGTTCTATAGTCAGAAATAATGCATTGTGTATGTTTTAATACTCAGACACATCATGAAGGAAATACATTTGAGTCAAATACAATTTTTTGGTCAATAATTTTAAAGAATTATGTTACCTATCCAGAAAATATTAGATACTGCCTCTCCATTCCTGTCCATTCTCAGTGTCAGAGAATTGTGATGAGTTCAACAGAACAATAACTATCAATTCTTGTCATCAACAACCAAACTGACTGAGGCCAGAGAATGCTGTTATTCTTAATGGCTTAAAAATCATCAGTGCATAAAATAATAGTTCTCACATTTTGATGAAAAATTTGTCTTCCTGGGACTCATTATTCAGAACAATTGAACGTCAGCCATCAGGTTTACTCTCCAAAACTACAGACAAATTTAATTTATACTAAATTGTACTGTGAAGATATATGAAACTTTTGGTAGTTTATAGGATGAAAAGAAATTAACGATATAAATCTGAGGTTGTACATTTGTGCATCCTAAAGTATTTATATAGAAAGACAGTAAATTTGGGATATGACTAGTGACATCTGAAATTGTTATTGCCAATAAAATTCTAGAAAACATATAATATAACTCTCTGTTTTCATCTAATTTGAGAGGAGAGGGAATATTTTTATTTAAATAAACAAATTTTTTAGAATCTGAGGCAGAATTTCAAAATAATTAAGAACAAAGGCCTGAAAGGAGCTGGAAGTCAGATTTTATGGAGACAAGTATCTACAAGTATGTACTGGAATACTGCGTACCAAGGTTTACTAACCTTGCACTCAGTAGATTTAGATTTCCCATATAACACAAGTGTGAGGAACATAGGACAGAGTTTACAATGATGATGTTTGAGTGGTATTGACAGAAGAGCTTGCTAACAAAATCACATTATGCTAGCAAACTTGAATCTAAATTTTTTTTTTTAATTCTAGGTCAGACTCTTATTTCAACTGGTCTCATAAAACTTCTTTTTTAAGGAGTTATAAGTACAATTTATCTGTTACATCTCAAATAGGGGGAATAGTTCTTTTACAAGAAGTATAATAAAATCTATTTATATTCAGATTTTGGATATTTGATTATAGTGTTAACTAATTCAGATAATTTAGCAAGACATTCAGATAGACAGACAGACAGACAGGTACACACACACACACACACACACACACACACACACACACACACACACATAGCATAGACACATACCATGTATTTCATGCATACAAACCATACAAAATTTTGGTCCTTATGTTTTTGTTACCACTTTAGTACAGAAAAAAATGTTTTACTGACAATCCAATTAATTATGAGAGAACTGCAGAACTAAAAGCACATAGATGTATATTGCAACAAAACACAGGATGATGATCTATCAGTACATATGAATAAATATCCATATCAGAGGATGGATGACGGACATTAACATGTTTTAAATTGATTTATGCAATTTTTGTCAAATAGCTATAAGTTTTGTATTTAGTGATGGATAAGGACTTGTGTTATACCAATTTCTTTGTAAATTTTTGTTCTATAATTTCATGTAGGCTTACTTTGTTTGTAAATATGTGCGCGCGTTCGCATGTGGTGAACCTTCGTTTTTATATCTTCCGCGTTAGTTAACCGATCGGCATGAGACTTGGACAGTGAATTATTTATGAAAATAGCTACATTTTCTATATACTCTGTTGTTCTCAGCTCTTTTTTAAATGTGGTTTTTTAGTAATTGAAAACTCAGCTTTTCACGCTTATTAATTGAAAAGTAATAAAATTTCTAGATAAAATCTATGCAGGCTCTCGCAGACTTATACAAAGATTCGCCTGCAACGCGTCTATCTTTTGTCCAATCTACCACGTAGACAGTCGATTGACCAATCAGAAGCCCCTAATTTCAGTCAGATCCGTCCGTTGTCATGTGTACTTCGGGGCAGTTCATCGGAAGCCGTTGCTTAGTGAACGTGTGCTCTTAGTCAAGAATTATTCTTGTTCAAACTGGTTAATCTAAAGTAACTCTAAGTCTTGGGACTCTTTTCGAGTTGGTCGACTAGAACCAAGCGAGTGAATTACCTATTATAATATATTAAGTGCTATTATGTGTGAGTGGAAGATTTCCGCTTAGGGAGATTTATCTACCATGGTAAATGTGGTAAATCCTTATTAACGTGGGGTACGCCAAGAATAGCTGGAAGGTGTAAGCATTATACACCGCTTTTATAATTATCACTTAGTATCACCCTCAGAATCAGTAATTAATAACGAGCAAATATTAATAATAATCAATTCCGAGTGATAAATCTAATGATTCAGAAAGTGACAATTTGTGAAATCTGAAATTAGTGTTATCAGTTGTTCGACGAACCCCAGAACAGCAAGAGAGAGAGAGAGAGAGAGAGAGAGAGAGAGAGAGAGAGAGAGAGAGAGAGAGAGAGAGAGTGAGAGAGAGGGGGGAGAGAGAGAGAGAGCAGAGCAGCGATCAGGGCAGAGAAATCGTAACAGCGGCGAAGCAAGTGACGTCACATCGAGTTAAAGAAATTCTACGTATCAAGTAAAACGTATCCAAACAGAAATAGAGACTCTTTTATAACCAATAAAATACTATACATGACATTTGTTTGTTTTTAAATGTATCATATAAACAATTATTTCTTTGTGTGATAAATAAATAATTTTTCTACACCTCCAATGCATAATTTATACACGCAATTCTATCCTATGCGAAAATATTTATTTGTATCGTCGCATAGCGATATTTGGCGCCCAACATGGGGCACGATTTTATTATAATTTGTTATTATTATATATTTAATTTGTAAAGACTAGATTCATTTGGACTATTTTGTGTGTGTTCTATTTGTAAGCAGGGAGTGTATGTAAATTGTTGAATATTCTCTATAAGCAGATATTTGAACAGTATTATTAATTTAGTTTATTTGGAGGTTTGAATTATTATTTGTGTTTGTATTAGGTTAAGTTTTATGAACATTTGATTACGATACTAGACTGTGACGTTATACAACATTTAAACTGAAAATTAATACTATATTAATAAGAGTTAATAATAGTGCCGTTTACGTTAAATAAGGACTATAATATTTGTTTGAATACATAAAATAACTATGACTGAGTCTCAAACTCCATCAGTTGATCTGCAAGCTACGCTGACGTCAATATTGGCGAGTATTCAAAAAGTACAAGAAGACGCGAACAAACAAAATAAGTCACTACATGACGAGAATAAGAGAATTTATACCACTGTGCATGATCAAGCTAAACAAAATAAACAACTTTTAGAATCGACACAAAACCGAATCAGAGAGAAAGTCGAGTTAATTCGTACTAACACTGAGCTAGCACTAGAAGCTAATAATTCACGTCTTAGTGACTGTGAAGCTAAGATCAATGTCATAGAAGAAAGAATGGTAAACCATACATCGACAGTAAATGAACTGGTAGCTGAGCAGGAACAGCGGATACAGGAGTTAAAACAACAGCTGACCCGACTCCAGAGTACCTCGACACCAACGAACCAGACCACATATGTTTATAAAAATTTTGATGATCACAATTCGCAATTAAAATTCTATGGTAGAGAGACTGAAAATCCCCTCCACTTCCACAAAAACTGCGAGAGAGATATGGACGCGATAAATGACCACCTTAGCGAAATGGAGAAAATAAACTGGGTGGTGAGAAGGTTAAAGGGTACCGCGGCTGAATGGTTCACCGTCATACAGGACAAGGTATGTACGTATGAAGATCTGGTGCGGCATTTTAGGGCTAGGTACTGGAACAGCGAGATACAAAGAAAGATCCAGGTACAGCTGGAATTTGGAAAATATTCGAGTTTGAAAGGTTCAAAAGAAAACTATTTAATCCAGCTGATATCTCGAGCCAAGTATATCTGGAACCTGAAGTGACAGAAACAGAAATGGTAAGTAAGTTAGCTCACCATTTTGGACGCGGAATTCAAATTGCGGTTATTACACAAGGGGTTAAATCCTTAGAGGAACTGCTCTTGTTATTGACTAAATGGGATAATGTGGATAACCCAAGTAATAATAGTACTGTAATAGTGAGCAATCACGTAAACAATTTCAGCCACAACAACAACAACAATAGTTTAAAAATAAACCAAGATTTCAAAGATTCAATCAAAGCAAAGTATCGGCAATTACCGAGACCCATGCAGATGAAGAGCAGCAAAAAAATGTGTAAGGTTGCACGGCGTGGGTCCGTGCAATAAAATTAATAATATAAATAAAAATAAGAATAAAAATACAATTAAAACATACAATAACAAACGGCAGTATCAGAAATCATATGTTAGCAATAATAGTGATAATAATTTATACATTGCTTCTGGCTTATACCCTGTTGATGTTAGGAATGAATTAATATATAATAATTGTGTTGATGAATGTGTGGAAAATTGAGGACAATAATGACATTGTTGTGAGAGCGAGAATCAATGGTTGTGTTGGTAATGTTTTACTCGATAGTGGTGCGCAAGTGTCATTAATTAATAAAAAATTTATTAACAAACATAAGCACCAATTTAAGAAAACACCTATCTTACCTGTAAATAATACTGTGGTTACTACGGCGACTGGTGATACACAGATTATTTGTAAACAAGCACTTATATCAATAAGTACACAATCAAGGCATAGAAATTGAAGTGACGGTCCTTATAGTTAAAAATTTAGTATATGATGTTATATTGGGCACTGACACTTTAAGGAAAATACACGCCACAATCAATTTCAGCAACAAAAAACTACTGACATGCGCAATTCGAAATAAACTATACACTGTTAGATTGGGACAGGTGGACAGCGATTTGAACCAGGCAGAACAATGTACTGACATACGAAAGTCAGTTTTTAATCTCGTAGATAAGATAACGAGTAGCGGCCAGTCCACCGGGAATAAGCTAAGAGCTGATCAAGAGAAACAATTAAATAATATTTTAAATAAATATAAATCGGTTTTTAAATATGAACATACTACTACTAGCGTATATGAGCATAGGATAAATGTAGTTGATGAAAATAAGTTTGTCCGGAAAACCTATCCAATTCCATTACACTACCAAAGACAAGTTGAGGAAGAAATTAATAAAATGTTAACCAATGATATTATTGAACACTTCCTTGTAACTTCCTAAATTCTATGGTAGTGGTAAAAAAGAAAAATAACGATAGGCCTATTCGTATTTGTTTGGATATGCGCAACCTCAACAGCATAACACAAAAGTGTTACGATTGTGCACCTAATGCCGAGAATCTATTTATAAAATGTCAAGGGGTCAGGTACATGTCGCGGCTGAACCTCAAAAGCGGGTTTTGGCAGATAACATTAGCCAAAGATTGCCGAAAATTTATGGCATTCCTTTATAAAAACAAATGCTACCAGTTTAAGGTAGTTCCTTTTGGGTTGGTGACCAGCCTCGCTGCAATGGTTAAATGTCTCGAATTGGCACTAGGACCGGAAGCAGAAGAATTTGTAAGCGTGTTTGTGGACGACATACTCATAATATCTAAATCTTTTGGGGAGCATTTAAATCACCTTGATATTGTCTTCCGAAAGTTAAGAGATGCAAATCTTGTGCTTAACTTGGACAAGTGTGAGTTTGGAAAATCCCAAATAAAATTCCTGGGTCATATTATTTCGGCGGATGGGGTTAGTACTGATCCTGAGAAAATCCAGGGCATCACGGATTTTCCTAACCCCAAGAAAGCAAAAGATATCAGGGCGTTCCTTGGATTGACCGGGTATTTTCGTCGTTTCACACCTGAATATTCAAAGACCATAGAACCACTTCTGGAACTATTAAGAAAAAATACCAAATGGCGATGGGAAGAGCGGCATGAGGCAGTATTCAACGCTACTAAGGACTTGTATAGTAAGAACTTACATATGTTCCATCCTGAAAAAGAAGGGAGTTATGTACTTAATTGTGACGTGTCGGACTACGCGATCGGCGGAGTGTTATATCAGCGGAATAACCAAGGTGAACACAAGGTAATCGCCCACGTAAGTCATTCATTAAAAGGCGCTGAGAGGAACTATTTTACGTCGGAGAAGGAAATTCTCGCCATAGTATATTGTATCAGCAAATTCAGATATTACCTTGTGGGACAACACTTCGAGATTTTATCAGACAATCAGGTGTTGTCTTTCATGCTCAAATGTAAACTCGCAAATGCGTGCATATCGCGATGGATCATGGCGATCCAAGAACATGATTTTAGCATAAAATATTGCAAAGCCAGTGAAAACAAAATAGCAGATACTTTAAGTAGGTATCCTCCGATAATTGAAGAACAGTACTCCTCAACAAGGAATGAAGTGCAGATCTTGACAGTTAAGTATGTATTACCGGATACATTAAGAACTAGGTTAAAAACTATAAACATTGAGCAACAGCGGGATGCCAAATTAAAGAAAATCAGCAATGACATAAGAGTTCAGGACAACCCAAAGTATAAAATAGACAAGGATGTGTTGTACAAGATCATAGACGGGCAGTGGAAGGTAGGCCTATCGGATGAACTAGTGGAAGATTTAACTTGGGCGTGCCATGTGAGTCTGGTGCACGCGGGAGCGTATAAATGCTATTTAGCAATGCGAGAAGACTTTGTGTGGTTAAATATGGCTAGAAAAGGTAAAATCTGTTTTGCGTACCTGCCACATATGCTAAACTGCAAAGTACCCGAATCAACATACGTATGTAGAAATGGGCAATATTATCACTGAAAACAAAAATGAGTTATTATGTATTGATTTTTAGGTCCACTAACGCGGGCATCGAGGGGTATGAGGAATCTGGTGGTGTGCACGGATGCGTTCTCTAAACATGTTAGTCTTTATGCAATAGGACGACCCACCACGGCGGCAGTATTAAATGTTGTCTTAAATAAAGACATCTCTAAATATGGTCACGTTAAACAAATTTTATCTGACCAGGGTAAATAGTTCACCAATAGGAAGTGGCAATCCGAATTGGAAAAGCATAATATCCAGACTGTGTTAACAGCGATCCGGAGACCGCAGGGCAACCTTGCTGAAAGGGTCAACAGAGAGTTAGGTCGACAGTTCCGTACTTATTGTAATACCAACCAAAGTAGATGGCCGGATTATCTCGAGTTTTTCGAGGCGTCCATCAATGGGAATTACAATGACACGACCGGATTTACGCCTAACGAGTTGCAAACTGGAGAAATGCCCAAGTGCGTCTGGGATGGGAGCATCAGGAGGATTGTAACGCAAAATTTGCCTATTTCGAGTGAGGTGAAACGGATAGAAGCTAGGAGACGCATTAAGAAATGTGCCGAAGAACGGACAGAAAAATTTAATGCAGACCACAAGCTGGTAACCTTTAAAATTGGAGAAAGGGTACTCCTGAGGGCATTGAATGTCGGTCACAGGGAGGATAACACCGCAGCCAAATTCTTTAGGTTGTACAATTGCCCATATATTTTATCTGAGCAAGTTGGTAAAAACACCTATATTGTAACCAACCCTAGTACTAACCGTGTGATAGGGAAATTCCATGCATCGTCCCTAAGAAAGTATTATGTTAGAGATAAATGTACCTAATATGCCAGGGTATAGGTGGTATGAATGTTCTATGAAAATTATGTGAAAATGAGTGTAAATTAAATGATTTGGATGAACCAGTATACTTTCAGTTTGAAAATGACGTCAGAAGTGTTGATACGCTTATCTTTGTTTGAGATTATAGGTCAGATTCAACCACGTGTATTTGTTTGTATTATTACTGTCAAAGTGATATTGGAGGAATGCTTTATTTGAAAGAAGTTTATTTATTTATTTTGATTTGGATGTATTATGTTATTATTATGATTATTATTGGAAGAATGATGTTTTATTTATTTAGAATATGAAGAAAAAAATTTGTATTTTTATGTAAACAAATTTTTTTATACATGGTGGGGTTAATCCTGTAACAAAACACAGGATGATGATCTATGAATGAGAGAGAGAGAGAGAGAGAGAGAGAGAGAGAGAGAGAGAGAGAGAGAGAGTGTGTGTGTGTGTGTGAGAGAGAGTGAGGGAGAGAGCAGAGCGGCGATCAGGGCAGAGAAATCGTAGCAGGGGCAAAGCGAGTGACGTCATGCCGAGTTAAAGGAATTCTACGTATCAAATAAAATGTATCCAAATAGAGGCTCTTTTGTAACCAATAAAATACTATACATGACATTTGTTTAATTTTAAATATATCATATAAACAATTATTTCTTTGTGTGATAAATAAATCATTTTTCTACATCTCGAATATAGACTTGTGCATAATTTATACACACAAAACTATCCTATGCGAAAATATGTGTAATTTTCATTTACATGATTAATTTATTTTTATTGAAAACAACCACTTCAGGGGTCCACACCTGGTGGATACTGGCTCAGCACACCCTAGATGGATGTCTCCTTGCTTCAACTTGCCTTGGGTGGGATTCTTTTCTTTAATATTTCATATCTGGTCTGTCTTGGCCAACTCTTGATGTTTTTGACCCCGATGCTGCTAGATTTTTTAGTCTAGGTAGTATTTAATTTGCTATACTTCAACTGTACATTCTAATTCATGAGCTCTTAGCTCTTATTTTTCTTTCCTGCTATGCAGTAAGGGCCTGGGTAGGGTTAAAGGTGGCAAATAGTCCTAATGGTGGAAGAGGAAAATTTCTCAATGGCAGTGGTGGTAGAAGAATGTAGAAGTTGGGTCTTCGAACGAAGCTCAAAACAGAACCAGAGGCTCAAAGGTTTTAATGAACATCTCAAGTTTTTACTTCTTGAAAAACAAGCATACAGGCAGGATTTCAAAAAGATCGTTCTTCCAATTTAAAATATTGATTTAGAGAAGAAAGGAATTTAATTTGGAGACACGCCTTGCCTTCATTGACTATGCGAAAGCATTTGATGAACTAACAAATCTGTTCAATAGGATGTTATTAATAAGAGGTGTTATTCTAAATACCTTATAGACATTATAAGGAGAGAGTTTGACAGAGGAGATTTACATTAATCAGGGAGTGTGCCAAGGCTGCAGTGTATCTCCAATACAGTTTATTATCTACACTGATAACATAGTTAGAGAGTAGAACAAGGAATACAGAATAGATATATATAATAATTAATAGTTGAATATACATGACTGGAAAACTGTTTGCAGATGATCAGGTAATCATCCAAAACAATGAATGTAAGCTCCAGAGATGATGTTTTGGTTACAACAAATCTATTTGAATTACAGTATGGAAATTTCTGTACAGAACACAAAAACTGGCTCCTGTGAGGAAACATCTGTTGTGAACCTAAACTATAATATCTAATGAGGATAGAGCAGATGTAACATGTCCACTATCTTGGTTTTGACATCACTTTTAACGTAGATCATGATTTTGATCATAAGTTGGTCAAGTTTCAGTCAGTATGTGGAACAATTTATCACAAATTATCAAGAAAGACAAGCAAATAGACCTGACTAAATCTTGGGTATGGTTCTGAAACTTGGGTTCTGGTGAATAAAACATCTTAGTAGGATATAGCATCAGACATAATATTCTTGTGGTCTGGTAAGAGCTGCACATCAAGAGATACTTTTACAGTGACGACATACACAATAAGTAAAAAAAATTAACATCCACGATTACATTGTGAAAAGCAATGGGAAAGATGGATTGCTCATCTGAAAAGGATGCCGAAAGCAGGTTGCTTATAGAAGTCTGGCAATACAAGCCTATTGGAAAAAAAGTATATGAAGGCCTAGAAAACACTGGTGAAGTGGATGTAATTCCTTTGGGACTGAAACAGGGGATTTACCTATTCCCTGATGGAAGAAGAAGACAGTTATAATGCACACAATAATTATACAAAAATCTGCATCTTAGCAATGTTGTCAAATGTATAAAGAAATAATGTTTATATAAGAAAAATAATTTTATTAAATTGCTGCATAGTTTTTATGTGCAGTCTGAACATTATGTTTTGGAGTGATGTTTGAGTATTTTCAACTGGAATAATCACAGGTATTTGAATAAAATACTTTTTGCTATTTTTAAAAAGAAGTGAAAGATTATGATTATACTTAAAATTTATAACTAATGGAAAATGTGACTGTCAGTAACAAGCAGCCTAAGGAATAAATTATTTTTAAATTTAATTCTTGTTTTTGTTGAACAGTATGAAAAGTAGAAAGTGGTTTTTACATAGAAGTGCATGGTGTTATCGATTGGTGGATAATGAAATGTTACAACTAGTGACTCTTAAATATGATATGTTGGGCATACTACTTATAAATCTCATTTGCTAAACCACACTTTGTGAAATATTGATTAGTGGTAAGCACGTTATTAATGTGTTATAGTGGTAAACATACATAGATATTCTTCATGTTGTTAGTTCTATGGATATATACAAGTACCATATATAACATATACTACTATGTTCTCAGAATAAGTTAGTGAATTCATATCTAAAGTATGTCAGAAATGTGTTAAAATACAGTACACATAATTTAGTTAATACAATGCGCTATCTTGCCTGGAAAATCACTAAATCACCATATTCATTCAATATTTCACATTATTGTGACAAGATTTCACAATATTCTAGCACAACTGACAATCAATTACATAGAAGTTAAACTTACACGGTGCATTCAAAAAGTTGCGGGACTGATGCTGCTATAGACATACAGATGGAGCTATCTCTGTGTCACAGCTGGAACACTATGTGACAACCTTCACCCACTTCCTGTGACAATTGCATTGTTGAGGACTCATTCCATAGTAAACAGCGACACTGTTAAGTTTATCTGGGTTTTCCTTGTTGTCATAATTTTCGAGATGGAGCAAAGAGCTGCAATTAAATTTTGTTTTAAATGTGGAAAAAGTGCGACAGAAACGTTTTCGATGATGCAACTTGCATATGGAAAAGATTGTTTAAGTCGTAGCAAAGTGTTCGAGTGGTATGCACATTTTAAAAATGGTCGTGAGTCTCTAGAAGATGATCCAAGAGATGGGCGCCCCTCCACAAGCGGGACTGACGAGAATGTCAAGCGTGTCTGTGCTGCACTGTCCGTCAACCGTCGGCTGAGCGTCCAGATTTTATCAGAAGAGATTGGCATCAGTGTGGGTAGTATTTACACTATCGTGCATGACGTACTTGGCAAACAGAAACTGTGTGCCAGGTTCGTTCCACACTCGTTAACAGCAGAGCAAAAAGAACAACGTGTGGAAGCGTCGCGAAGTCTCGTTGAATGGGCCGATGGCAACCCGAATTTCTTACAGAACATTGTCACAGGCGACGAATCGTGGTGTTTTCAGTATGACCCATCTACCAAATGTCAAACAGCTGAATGGCGCGACCCAGGAGATGGCAGACCCATGAAAGTGAGGGCCACAAAATCAAAAGTGAAAACAATGCTGATCACATTTTTTGATTCAAGGGGACTGATCCACAAAGAATTCTTGCCACCTGGCCAGACTGTAACTGGACCATTTTACAAAGAGGTACTTGATTGCCTTTTGAAAAGAATTCGCAGGGTTAGGTCAGAAATGTACCGATCAGGGGAGTGGTTTCTTCGGCATGACAATGCTCCAGTCCACTCATCATTGATTGTCTCACAATTTCTCGCTGGAAAATCAGTCACAGTGATTAACCATCCACCCTACTCACCAGATTTGGCTCCGGCTGACTTCTTTCTGTTCCCTAAGCTGAAGGTGGCACTGAAGGGGCAGTGTTTTGATAATGGAGACAATTCAGAAGAATGTGACAGCTGTTTTAAACACGATTTTGAAGGAGAACTATGCGCATGCCTTTCAACGATTGTATGAGCGATCTAAAATCTGTATAGAGAGGGAAGGGATGTATGTTGAATAATAAATAATAAAATTTCATTTGTCTGAAAAGTTGTGTCCTTAATAGCATTAGTCCCGGAACTTTTTGAATGCAGTATGTATAACAATCTGTTAATCTCATAAACATTTCAAACTTATGTTTGATACAAGCTATATTAATACAATATGTTTTGGATTGTTTTATCTTAGGTTCCTATCAACTTAAAAGGAAGAAAGCCTTTAAATTTTGAATAACAAACAGCTGATAACTGATTATGACATATTTGTTTGAATACCAGCCCCAAGCAGAAGAAAGATGAGTGCTACCCCATGCAAAGACTGTGCAAAGATTATATACACGACTGCTGTTAAAACTAAAATGCTTTCATTCAGATCCTGATATGACATCACTGATACAGCAAAGACATAGATTTCCATCTAGTCAAAGTTTTAATATTTAGAAAGTTTACTGAAATTATATTGTGACATAATTTTTAACTAACAGTGCATATCTCACAACACATACAAAAGTCAGGATTTACTAGTGTTCATAGGCGTACATATGGAATGGACCAGAGGGACCTTGGTTTACAAAAGAAAAAAAAAATCGAAAAAATTAAAAGACAGCGAGAAAATGATATGTTATATAAAAAACAAAATACTAATATAAAAGTACATGTAAGAGTGATTTCTGTTTAGACAGGGGTGTAGTGATAACCTCCGCTGCCCCCTTTTCTCTCACTTTCTTTCTTTTACAACAATGGGACACTTGCAAAGACACATTAATGAAAAAAGGCAAGCTGCTGTATGTCCAAAGAGTGTTCAGGAATGGATTTTCTGGCTCTCAGAGTTCCAAAAGGAAGCAACTTACAACAATTTAAGAATAGTTATAAGGAAATTTGCTACAGTTCCAGCTACCAGCTACTCTTGTAAATGAGGATTCTCCAAGTTAAACACAATAAAAACAAAACTAAATCGCCTATAAAGCTATAATGACTGGAAAACTTATTATTATCATTTATTGAACAAGAACTTACATTAGATGTTAGTTCAGAAGAAATTATTGACAAATTCAAAATGATGCCTCCTTTCAAGAAAAGGATGTCACTGTAAGCTGTGTATCACAATCTGGTTTTACTTAGATTTTAATTTTCTAATACCTAAAAACTCTGATATAAATTTTATTCTGACATCATCAAACTATGTACACAGTGGCGTAGTTAGGCTTTTCTGGTGCCCGGGGCAAGGAGATCGTCAAAATTAAGAAATTAGGTATTATAATATTACCGGTATTCAGTTTGTATACATTTATTTAGTAACAAATGTAGATTATAAAATATGTAGTAAAATAAAAGATTTTTAACATATAAATGTTCTAATAAACATGCAAACATCCTTGTAGGTTTGCATAGTCAAAACAATATCCTAAAGCAACATGAAGTTAAACAAAGAACTACTTTAAAAATAATAAAATTAATAACTTACCATTATAGGTTAATTTTACTGTCTTCTATTAATAAACACTTAATATTTATTTGTAATATTTAATAAATATTTAAAATGAGACATTTTAAAATGTAACTTTTATGGTCTTAATTGCTGCAAAAACAGTTATTAAATCATTATTCTCTAAAGACAAAGCAATGTCGTTTTCAATTAAAAATATCACTAGATTTGATACTCTTTCTTGAGATACTGTTGATCGTAGGTATGATTTAATCAATTTAAGTTTACTAAACGATCTTTTACAAGAAGCCACAGACACTGGTAAAGTAAGAAAACTTTTTAAAGCTGTTACTAGTGTTTTTTTAGGCTTCTTACCACATTGAAGAAATGTATTGTGGCAGGCCCTGAGGTGTTAAGTCCATTTGTTCTCTGTTAACTTTTGCCCTTTTTTTAATAAACGTATGACGTTTTCAAGTCATTGAACAATCCTAGACTGTTTAGATCATGTGGATAGAGTTTTGTAAACACTGTGCACTTAATATTGATTTAGGAAAGCTGTTCCTTAAAATGTATATCCCCATCATTTACGTACGCCTCAAATTTACAGAGGAACCCAAAGCGTTTTTCTAACTCTTTTATGTTAGAGAAACAGCTTGAAATTTCAACCTACGGTTTGTCCAAAATTTCTATTAGAGAATGTTGCATTTTTTACTGAATGGTTAATGCAGAATCATCTGCATACTCCCCTGGCATCATGCGCTTCCTTCTTATCCTTTTTGTGAAACTGACACCACATTCATTACATACCTACCTGCTTTGCCTTAGTAATGACATTGTCACACAGCTCATTCCTCCAAACTTTTAATTTGTCTGTTTGAATAATGCTTGAATAAGGCTTATTCCTTTGGTCTGCAAGATTTTCTGGATTTTGTCCATAGAAGAAAGAATAACTGTCCAGAAAAAGAGCAATGTCACAAAATTAAAGTTTTCTATCGCATTAATTATTAGTGCTGCATCTTCCCTCATATCAAGTGTTTCAGTCGATGTATCCCTGTTTCTCCAGTGCAGAGATCACTTCACCCAGCTGAATGGATATTGTTTTCACCGCATCTGCTTTTGAACTCCACATTGTATCACAATGTCCTTTGTATCACAATGAGTACCTGACATTTACGAAGTCTTCAAGAACACTCCATCTATGAGTGGAACAGGAAAAGAAGGTGAACAGATGTTCTACTGTCCCAAAAAATGTCACTGCCTGAACATTAACATGAGCTGCATGAACGCCAACCAAGTTAAGTGAATGGTTGTCACAGGGAACAAACACAGCTAGTGGATTAAAATCTAATATTCTCTTCTGAACTCCTGAATGGATACCAGCCATTGTTGCTTGATTCTCATATGACTGGCCTCTGCAATCGCTAAAATTCAATCCATCTCTCTCAAGCTTACTAGTAATAGCTTCTTTGATCCCCTCCACTGTTTTCACTTCTAAAGGAATAAAATCTATGAAGGCTTCCTTGATAGCAACAGAATTGTGTTTAATTTCAACAATCTAATAATCTGAGACATTTGTTCTACATGTGCAGCATCTGTTGTTGTGTCAAGTATAATACTAAAGTACTTTGCCTTCTTACATGCAGCAATAATATATTTTTGCTCCCTCTTTCTCCTAACATGCTTATTATTTCATTTTGAATGGTTGGCCAAAGATACAATATACACCAAGATTTATGAGAGACTGCAGCCAAAAGAGATCTCATGACAGAGTCAAATTTAGCTAAATATTTTAGCAAAGTCAGAAAGTTTCCAGAATTTGGATCGTTAGTAATTGACTCTCGATGTCCTCTCAGTGGCAGATTTTGTTATGCAAGAGTTTAAACTGTGACAATGACACGTTCGAGGATTTCTTTTCATGTCTTAGCTGTTTTACACATTTGGTCCTGAAATAGATCATCAATAAATCCCCCTTTGTTTAAAGAACGTTCAAATTCCTTCCATTCCGAAAATGCAGACCGATAAGCAGGACAATTTTCATGATCCTGAATTTTCCCCCACGACGAAAACCCATTTTCACTATTGAAATGGCTTCTTTGATAGTTTTTTGTCGAATTCCAACAAAAGCAAAATAGAGATTTGTTAGCTAGAGAAAACACGTCCAAGTCCGATTTACCTTATCATAATAAATGGTAATTACGATGCTTGAGTGTAAATAGACTAATACTGTTTATCACGCGAGGTTTATGACAACGGACAAGCTGGCTGGTTATACTTCTTTTATGAAAGAAATGGTCATATAAGAGAAACAAGTTGTTTGTAGTTTTATAAACAGAAAACAATTTTTTCAAGTCTATGCTCATTTTGCTGCCCTCCTGGCTGTGCTGCCCAGGGCAGCTGCCCTCTTGGCCCCCTAGCTACGCCTCTGTATGTACATATTTTTAATTAAATATAGTCAATAAATATTATTTAAGGCTTCTGTTTATTCCATTCCTTCTTCTTATTGTTGTTGCTTAGGTCACTAAAAATAAGATAATAATATGTTTTTAATTAAAGCAGTAAGATAATAATATGTTTTTAATTAAAGCAGTTTCTTTCTTTAATGTTAATTTTATAGACCAGTTTAGTGATGGTATTCCATATCCCCGGGAATAGTGATCTCCCCATTGTAATTGCCCTGCATATGCCTATGCTAGTTTTTACAAATATCATTAAGTACTGGAGTGGTAATAAATATGCCAATCCTGTCCTGTTTAGGTAAAATCAATTAAGATTGTGTATAATAGCCTCACACTGTAGAAAATGTTATTGCTGCAGTGCGTGTGTGTGTATGGTTTCATACACATACAGTATGTAACACTGTACACTCTTGGCTAACATCATGAGACTGTATTAATTATTTTGTACAAAAAAGATTGTTATACATTTTTAACATTTTCTGTTTGTGTAGCTTTTATTATATATCAGTGTTTACTTGGAACAATGTAGAAATAAGAAATACAAAAATAAGAAAATAAATAAGAACAGTATATAAACAGACAAATTTAAGAAATACTTACTGAATGTTTTCTTGATATTTTAAAAATCATTTAAATATTCCAACTATAATATAGTGCTAATAAAGTAAATAATTACAAATTATTATAAGTAAATGAATACCGGTATATAAAAACAAACAAGATGAAAAAATAGTCACATTCAAGTTGTGTGTGTGTGTGTGTGTGTGTGTGTGTGTGTGTGTGTGTGTGTGTGTGTGTGTGTGTGTGTGTGTGTGTGTGTGTGTGTGTGTGTGTGTGTGTGTGTGTGTGTGTGTGTGTGTGTGTGTGTGTGTGTTAAATTGTAAAATTAATAATTTTCTAATGTAATTAGTTTATTAACTTATCTGGTGTTGGTTAATAACATAATTTTCATAGCATGAACATTAGAACATTAATAAGTGGTATACGGATAATTAACCATTTTGTAAATTCAACCTGAATTATTGCATAACAACTTGGAAATTAATAAAGAAAGCTTTAATTAATTGAGTTATTCAATGTTGATTTAGTTTCAGTTTTTTACATTTATTTATAAAATTCACATGATGACCTACTTACATATTTATTGATAAAAAAGTTTCCATGAATGAATTTAAGTACTAAAAAACACCATGAAACTGAGTTTCTACAGTTTTTTGAAAAATATTTAAAAGGACAAGAATATTTGACAAAAAAATGATTCGTTTTCTGTGGATACACTGAAGAAATAGTAGAAAGAATAGAGTGGAAAGTAGAAAGAACACTTTTTCACAACAATGGATTAATGATTGTAATGGATTTCTTGACATCACATAGGTTAATATGTAGGGGAAAATAGGTTCAAGAGTTTAGTACATTTTTTGTATATTACAAGTAACAAAAAGAAAACAGAAAATATACCTCCCAGTCAAATGATAAAGTTAACAATTTGTCTGTATATACTCACATACATGCGCGCACACACACACACACACACACACACACACACACACACACACACACACACTCACACACATATGCATTTCTTTTGGAGAATTGATTTTGTTACATTTTGTAGTTGCAGATTAAGAGTGATATTCCCAAAAACATTTTATTTTACACATTAAATTAATACATTTCCAATAAATTACTGGAAAATGAATTACCTTATGTTAAGTTACTACAGAACATGGAATTATCAGGTGCTTGCTTATATACTTTGTAATGAAATAGTTCTTCAGTAATGTTTTGGCTGTCAGGCTGCATATTGTCAAGTCTGTCAGTTTTAATGTGTGGCTAGCTAGATTTAACAATCTCTATTTTCCTCTTCAGCTATCTTCTGTGTGTGTGTGTGTGTGCGCGCGCGCACACATGTGTATGTGAGGTTTAGGGAACATGTTTGAAATATGTGAATATTCATTATATCACTTGAACAGAAAATTAAATTAAACTGTACTTGGTGTTTAATGAAACAAATTATAATAATTCAGGAAGATATACAAAAAGAGATACATAAATGATACAAAAAGAAAGAAATAGTTGATTAATTGAAAACAACTTCTAGTACCATTTCTTCAATTTTAACAATGTCAAATTATGATTGTAGTATGTCTAGAGGGATACTATAAGGGTGAAAGCATCTTGAAATAGAATGAACGAATGAATGATGATATTCATATATGCTCTAATCATATGATCAATTATATTTCCTTTACAAAAAGACATAATTTTTTATACAAATAAAGTTTATATTAATTTTAAGTTTAAAGTTATCTAAAAACGTTTTGTTTAACCATGAAAATCTTAAGTAGAATATTACAGACTCATGCATTTATCATTAATTCATTTGTAGCTCTCATTTATTTAACATTACAATGAGTAAAATATTTTTAGAAAATGTATGCCTATGTATGAATTTTTTAGAAAACGCGAATAAGCAAATTTAGTAAAAATACAACTGAAATAAAAATATTATATCTGTCTGAAGAATAGCAACTGAAGTGTTTTATTAATATGCTTAAATTTTCAATGTTCTAAATTTATTCACACAGTATGATGTCTATACGAAGGTCCTATGTGTGTAACACACACACACACTTCCAAACATATACAGATAAATAAAATTAAACTATACACATGCAAAAATTCATTACGTTAATACAAAATACAAAGTCCACAAACATATTTACACAAAGAAAGTCCACTTATTAAACATTCATAAAGTAATCACTAATAAAAAAAAATATATATATAATTTTTCAACGATCATCATATTAATGGCAATATGTAGTAGCAATGAAGTAGCGGTGCAAGTACAAGCAAAGCAGACTGAAGCACAAGCACGACAGCTGGCATATTAGTGGTAATACAGAGTTTCAGTTTCTCGTTTTACCTGCTTTTGAGTTCCCAGCTTATTCGGACTTCGTGTGTCAGCATCCCTTGTCAATGAGTCACGGGAGTCTCCGACTTCCTGCAATCATCAAATACTAAATAAGGGATAGGCATAGAGAGACTTATGACATGTAAGGAATACTTCTGTATTAATTCCAGTACTGCTGACAACGTACCCGTACACAGCAACTGTTCATAATACTATGATCATATGCCAACATTCAATTATTTTATTTTGTGCATTTTATCTCTATTAATTTTTACTTATCCAATATTTTGATAGCACAGATTGGGGGATAGAGATATGAATCCCGCACATGCTGGAGACATGGACGTGGATTGGGAGATGAAAGTTTCAGTCGTGTAAAAGAGGGCGGACGAATAGGAGAGGCAGTATCCAATTTGGGTTGAACCTGTCCAGTTAAGTCTGAAATGTAGTAGAATGACGAACATTAGACTGTAGGCAAGGTAATTCTGCTCTGGCAAAGACAGTACGAGAAAGACGAACAAAAGACAAACAGCGTATATTTGTGTTCTGAATTTCACTGACACTCATTTTTCTTGATGAGACGCTAATAAGTACAGTATATGACTTCACAAAAGTATGAAATCATCATTCTTCCTTGCAATTTTATAATTCTTCCTTTCAAGACCAGCCGCCGATAACGTTTCTTTATAAACATTTCCTGAGACAGCTCTTGAATAGAAACATGCATATTACCGTAAACAATCTGGAAACTAATTTGTCAGTGCTTATCGGTAATATTTATATTTCGGTAATATTTATATTATACGGTATAGTGTATTTCGTTGTGACTCAGTTTCGTGCGTGCGCAGTTTTCTTACATGCGTCATTGCGTTATGATGGAAAAGGGCGGTGTGTGTATGGTGTCTCTGTGTGATGAATTAGAAATTTTATAAAATCATATTTTAAACTTACATCATAAACAAATCGTGAACAGTAAATTCTGTTCATAAAGACTACACTTAAAAAAAAATAAGATGTCAAAGAAGAGAAAACCAAGTGGTTCGGAATTCCGGAAAAGAAGAATGCGAACCAACTGTAAAACTAGCAAAGAGCAGTCACATGTGAGCGACTCTTCCGAAACAGTATAGACTTAACATCTGCCAGTGTGATTCACTGCAAGAAGCTGAATAAACTGAAACACAACAATTTTAAGAAATGTTGCAAATACGAAATATCCAAATGAACGGAGACGTTATCACATAATATTAAAGATCCAAAATTTAAAAAAATAAAATGATTGTACAGCGTGGATTATGTTGACCAAGAGGACCGACAAAAACCTGAGAACGAGGTGAAATATCTGAGTCGTGTTATTTAACTTATTTCGGAACAGGTGAAAATCTATTCTTAATTATATCGGGAGGGATAATTTTATTCAATAATTCTTGAAACCACACCAGAAATTACACGAGTAGATCAGTTAATTGTCGTTTTCCGGTATGTGGAAATTACAGATGAAGGTGGCAATCTAACTGACAGTATTTCTCCGGTTTCCGACGCGATAGAACGTTGAGTGAGGTGTCGTTAAAATTCTCATCGAGTACTATCTAAATAGTGTACCGTAATAGCGGTGATATTATTAAGAGGTTTGAATAATCGTAATTCAAGTTGTAAAAATCGTGTGTTCGGACAAAATGTCGTGGTATATGGATGCTAAACGTGCTCAAAAGTATCGTAAACGCATACAGGGGAGTAGAGAAAATCATGGGGAATTCAAAAAACCCAAAATGACCAATACCGAACGTCAGAGGATTTATCAACAACGGTTAAAAGACAAGGAAATAAATACTGAAGACGAGTTTGGATGAGGAAGAGCGCCCGACTTCGCAAGTGTATCAGCCGATCGAATTCAGCAAAACGTGGCAGTTAGCTACAAAGCACATCCACAAAACATTCTTTAATAATGAATTTGGACACGCGTGTGACGTTTGTGACAGACTGTGGTTCCAGATGGACGTAAAGATAGTGGCTGTTAAAGTGATGCCGTTGCAACACCATGGAGACCAGAATTAATTACCATAGTAACAAGTAAATAAACAAATGATATTTAGCGGCATCGGAACTATACCTTTATCCGTTACTGCAGTTTTTAATGTTTTTACTATGCGATTGTATTGATATATTTTGTAATTTTTTATACAGATACGTCTATATATTTTGTAATTGTCTTAAGCGATTATAAAATGTATGTTTATACGTATTTCTGATGGTGCAATGAATAAGTAATGAAATATATTAAATACTACTACTAAAGATGTCAACAAGACCACAATTAATTACTATAGTAACAAGTAAATAAACAAAAGCTATTTAGCGGCATCGGAACTGTACATTTATCCATTCCTGTACAACCTCATGACCAAGCAGCAGTACTGCGAGTTGATGACAAAAACTAACGAGGAGCAGCGAGAGCTCGTTCTTGAATTCATCCACCGTCTGTGCACGCCCGACTGCGAACCAATCCAATTGTACTTGACCGGACCAGCCGGTAGTGGAAAAACGTTCACGTTGAAGCTCCTTATGGAGACTTTGAACAGATTTGGCCAGCAACAGAGCACGTTCAGAAATGCGTACGTGGCGTGCGCTTCTACCGGCAAGGCGGCAATTAATCTCAACGGTACAACGGTCCATTCGGCGTTTCGGATCACTCCACAGAGTAAGAAGGTTGGCAATTTATCTCGAGAAGTTCAGCAGCAGTATCATCGTCAGTTTACTGGTGTCAAATGCGTGATCATCGATGAGATCAGCATGATCGTAGCTGATCTCTTTCATAGTATAGACCAGAGGTTGCACGAGATTACCGACGTGTACGATCGTCCATTCGGGGGATTGCATATGATCTGCGGCGATTTCAGGCAGCTACCGCCCGTCAACGCCCGCCCGATATACAATGGCAGTCGGGATTTATTTCACGTAGCGGCTCTATGGCAGTCGCTAAATTACTTCCCGCTAGTGCGAGTCATGCGACAGAGCGACGAGACGTTCTCCGGCATACTCACTAAGATTGGTAACGGTGACTCGCTGCTGCCCGATGTGCTGAAGCTGATACAGAGCCGTTTCAGAACTGATGAATGGTGTCTACAAAATCTCAGAGACGTGGTCAGGTTGTATCATCGAAACAACAGTGTTGATACACATAATAAACGCGCGATAAACACCCAACTCGAGATCACAGCGGAAGACATGATAACTGGCTACGGTAAGAACCACAAAGAAACAGCCATGAATCAAGTTGCAGTGAAGCAATTGATTAAAAGGAAAGCCGTAAGTATTGACCAGCAGATCGACAGCCAGAAGAAAAGAGAGGTGGAAGAAAATAGGAATAGACTTGTGCCCATCATAGAAACCATTCGTTTGTGTGGTCAACAGAACATGGCCTTACGAGGCGAGGTACTCAGGATTGGGGTCGAATCGAACTGACTACCCCGAGAGAAAATGATGGGAACTTTCGGAAGTCTTCTGCGATACCGCGCTAAAGCCGGGGACCGAATGCTTGAAGAACATTTAACAAAATGTCCAAAAAATGCCATGTACACTAGTCCTAAAGTGCAGAACGCCTTAATAGAGTCTTTCAGACATTTAATACAATGCAAAATTGTGGGAAAAGTGAAGGCAAGTAAATTTTTTAGTGTCCTTGCTGATGAAACCACTGATGTTTCTCAAAAAGAACAATTATTATTCTCTGTGTGTGTGCGTTATGTGGACTTCGATGACTGTCTGATTTGGGAATGCTTCTTGTGTTTTGTAACAGTTTATGACGTGACGGGGAAAGGTGTAGCGAGGGTGATAGAAGAAAGTGTGAGTGGTCTTGGTTTGGACATGAACAATTTAAGGGGACAAGGTTACGACGACGGGGCAGCGGCCATGAGTGGTGAGTTTAGGGGAGTTCAGTCTTTAATTAAAGAAAAGTGCCCTAAGGCCTTGTACACACACTGCGTGTCTCATTGTCTCAATTTGTGCCTCTCAGATGCTTCGAAGGTGCAAGATATTCGGAACGCAGTGGGGGTTATTTCTGAGTGCTGCACTTTCTTTCGTGTAAGTGCGAAGAGGACAAAAGTTCTAGAGGACAAAATCAAGGAACTCCTTCCTAACTGTGACAAAAAGAGATTGAAAAAAGTCTGTGAAACTCGTTGGTGCGAGCGGCACGAAGCTGTGCTGTGTTTGTTCATGGAGATGTTGAAACCGATTGTTGCCGCACTCGAACATATGAAAAGTAATGTTGGAGAAACGTTGCAGACAGCTAACACATCTTCACTTCTTTTACACAGTATTTATAGTGCATCGTTCTTGGTCTCTCTCTTTGTGTTGTGCAAGTTGCTGAGTATAACATACACCCTTTCCAAACGGCTGCAGAAAAATGACATTGACCTAGTGAGTGCCTTCAGTGAAATCAAGCTTGTAAAAAAATCTTTGCAAGCCATCAGAAAAAACTGTACATCAGAATTCCAACAGATTTTTCAAGATTTGACGAACATTGGTTCCGAACTTGGAGTTGAAATAACTATGCCGCGAGTCAATAAATTTCAGAAGAATCGATCGAACATCTCTACTACAGACCCACAGGTCTACTATCGTGTTTCAAACTTTATACCATTCCTGGAAGACCTTATCTCGGCTCTGGAAGAACGATTTCTACACCACGAGGAAATCATTTCGTCCCTGCAATTCGTCATCCCTCGCTTCTCTGATGTTCCCTTTGAAAATGTCAGATGTTGTGTCAACTTCTACAAGGAGGACCTTGGTAACCCAATGGAAGATCTAGTTAAAGCGGAGTGGGACTTGTGGAGACTGAAGTGGCAGTGCAGCACAGAACTCCCAGAAACAGCCATGGATGGACTAGCAGCCTGCTGTTCATCACATTTCCCCAATATTTTTAATTTGCTCCATATCTTGGCCATCTTGCCCGTGACCACAGCAACAGTCGAGAGGAGCTTCTCTACGTTGAGACTCCTCAAAACTTACTTGAGGAGCACCACTGGACAGGACAGACTCACTGGACTCGCACTCCTGTACATACACCGCCATGTAGAAGTAACCAACTCCGAAATAATCACCTTCTTTGCAGAGTCGCATGCCCGGCGGCTTCAGTTAAGTTTATAGGTGAATTGATTATTTTCTGTTAATTTGCACCATAATATTTCAATTCTGTGTCTGCATGAAAGACTACTATAACGCTGATGATCACATCTAATACCCCAACGGCATTTCAGGTCTGCCCCCCCCCCCCTAAAAATAATCCTGGTTACGGCCCTGAACTTCACAAAATGTGCGCAGTCGAGACTGGGGTTTGCCGTACGGAATAAAATTGGCTACAGAGTCTCCGTATATGATCACGTCTAACATCGATGTTACCGACGGACTAGTGAATGGAGCTATCGGCATCTTGAAACACATCGAGCGACTTTACGAAGAAAATGAGGAGTTGGACGACGACAGCACCGTAGCCGTTCCATCTACTTCGACAGGCGGCGGTGGCGGCGAAGTATCGCAGCTGAATCGAATCAGATTGTGGGTCGAGTTTCCAGAGGCAGAAATGGGCAAAGCAACGAGAATAAAATGCAAACCTCATGTTTTGTCGAAGTTACATGATTTTAGCAACGATGGTTTGAAGTGGACGCCGATCAGCAAACGTACGGCTACAATCAGACTTGGTGGATCAGTTAGATGTAAACGTCGACAATTTCCGCTGGTTCCTGCGGCAGCTATCACAATCCACAAGTCTCAGGGAGCGACGTTCGACTGTGTCGTCTTCGATTACGATAAATCTCAGCAAAATCAACTGGTGTACGTGGCAATGAGCCGAGTGACCAGTTTGAACGGTCTTTACATAACCAAATCACGAGAAGATTTTAAATTTTATCACGGTACGGGAAACAAGGCTCCGATGGTGAAGCAAATTAGAGACGAATATGCCAGATTGCTACAACACCGGTTGCCTACTAAAACACAGCAAGTGCGGTGCTTCACGTCCCGCCACGAGGTGGAAGACGAAGAGGATAGTGGAAGAAAAGAAAGCGCGATCACGGTTATAATCACCAACATTAACGCCCAGAGTTTGGTCGCACACGCTGCTGACATCGCATCCAATAGTCAACTTCTAAAGTCGGACTATCTCGCGATTACGGAAACGTGGATGGATTTAGACAACCCGGTTCAATTGTTCAGACTTTGAATTGAAGGAGCAAAGAGACAACGGTTTGCAGTCAGTGTCGCCCAACAGTAGAAAGCGACGACGGACGGCCGGAGGTGTCGCAATTTATAGAAATATACGCAGTCCCACCGAATGTCGAGTGATTGACATCAACTTGAACAACAAGAAACAAATGATCGATACCGATGTTGGAGACGTGTCTCGTGGACATCACGGAAATCGAGATTCGTACTCGGGTGCGCTTACATCCACCCGAACGTCACCATTTCCAATCTCAAGATGTTTCTATTCGGTAATATGATTAAATATTCTGAAAGAACGAAGAAAATATTTGATGATGTGAGCGTAGACACCGAAGTGCCAATGGTGGTCATGGTTTCAACGTTGACGCACAGACTAATTTACCTGCGCTGGACTTCATGAAGGAACAATTCAATTTAGACCACGTGCCGTCGCCACCGACTATGCTGGGTAACACCACCATCGATTTGACTTTCACCAGAAACATCAGCGTTGATATCTTACCTTATATCAGCTACTTCTCCTGTCATAGGCCCATTATAAATAAAGTCTTGCTTGAACCAACTAATTAACTTGTGTGATGATTTCGCAAATAAAATTTTGTACTTTGTAAAACTAAATATGTGTTTGTTCATTTTATTCATAACACATTAGCAACCCTAAAGCACACAGACGTATTCTACGCTCTGAAGATTTGCGGCCGTGGCTCCGACACAGCCCCCGCCGATTTTTGATGAGCTGAACAAGATGATAGAATTGAGGATGGTGGAAAAAGATTTCAGATAGAAATTTATAACCAGTTGATGGAAACTTTAGTTTCCAATTAGGAAAATATTTTGAAGCATTTAGTGTGGTAACTGAAAAGTTGAACGTATTGAGTACCACCCAATAGGGATTCAATAGTGCGAGTGACGATAAATTTCATCATTTGTCAGAACGCCTTCGAGACCGATTCAACAAGGATTTAATGGAGTCTTTCCCTCAACAGGTAGTGAGTTTTCGATTAATTATGAGAAACGTAATTAAAAATGCAGGAAACATCGCGGACTTAGCTAAAGCCATAATAAAGCGATTGTGACATTCTTTTCCTCAAACTTGCCTGTAGTATGTACTGCTTACATATTATTCATTACATTGCCTACGACAACAGCAACCACTGAAAGGTAATTTTATAAATTAAAAATCATTAAATTTTATCTGGATCGCCTTTTCTAGACTTCGGCCTCCTTATTGATTCCTTCGCTCCATCGAAGACCTGGAAGAGGAAGTTGTAACTTGAGACAGAGGACATTGGTTAGAATACTGCCTTAGGAATGTTGTCAGTTTTATTCAAGTAAGAAATTTTCAAGACATTATTTTATAAGAATTATATAAACTTAAATAAAATTGTTGCCAACTTTACTTTAGTATGGTTGCCGGTGTCGTGCCAGGCGGAGCGCTCTCGTTTTTATAGTAATTTTAATATTTTGATGTTTCAGTGTGTTGTACATTTTAAATTTATTTTGGAATAGTGCAACTATTTGCAAAGTTTTTAAATATGTGACTTGCGTGTATACCGATGCACCTGGGGATAAATAATTATACTTTTTGACTGTGACCGACTATTTGGTCAGTTTATATTAGTAGGCTAACTCTATTTTCACTTTATGAAGGATTCTGAGGCACTATTCGTTACCTCAAAGTGTGCACTTTTACAAAGTGCGTCTTGTATTATCCTTACCTACTGTTGTTTGATGTTCCAGTTTTATAACTATCGTGGGAAGAGCTATAAGGGGGAACAACCTATTTGAGGGGGTGATACCATCTTGGTAAGCTCCGTCTGTGCAGTGTTTTGTAAAATATTTTGGAAATAGTTTAAAAAAGTCAAAAACAAATTTATAATTATTGACAAATAGATGCATTTTAATTGCTGTTACTACTACTACTACTACTATTCAATAATAATTATTATCACAAGATAATACAACTATTTCAAATGTATACAGGAACCTAAAAACTATTACTGTTACTCATATTTTAAACATCAAATCTATAAAAAAATTAGTCTATTTCCATGGTTAGTGTAATCTAATTATCGTCTGAAATATGTTATTTAGGAACATACTTATTCTTACCCACATGTTTGTTCACATTAGTAAAGTAGGTAGTAAAGGTCTTAAATTTACTCTTTTTGTGTTTTTGGTGTGAATTTACTCTCTTGAATTTAATTTTTGGTGTGTACAAAATTGTAAGCAAATCTGTATAAGCGTTTGAGACTACATACAGTATGTTATAGCACAGAGTTACTTGATTACACGCGCGCGAGCGCGAGCACACATACACACAAATACTACAAAGGGTATCGTGTAGCCTACCTGTGACGGGGAGCTGGCATTGCTGAATGACAGCTGCGAATCCGTGTCGTCTGTGTCCGCTCTATCGGCATCCAAACAAGAAGACACACGCCCGCTGCTGCTCGACCGCCTGAACATCCTGACACATAAACACGCTATCAAAACACATTTCTCTGTTAAATTCATTTAATAGTTTTCTCTCAGTGTTATCGCTCATATATTTTTTAATACTGAAAAATTATGTACTCTGTTCAGGACATTATTAAAAAGGATTTCTTGTAAAATACAAAAACTGCAAAACAAGTTGTTAAATGGTCGAGACTGTTAAAACAGGAAAACAGGATGAGGTCAACTCGTATTGGAAGATGCCGTGTAGCAGTGGCGGCTGGTGGTTCCACATTTTGGTGGTTGCAGATGTCGGTTGAGGGGGGGGAGGTAAAAACACATTAAACAAAAGGCAGACCTACACATATTTATGTGCATCATACATAGTGCTTCCGTATGGGGGAAAATAGAAAATTACTCTTTTCCAATTGTTTGAGCAATTAATTTGTAGGAAATTCCAAGTAAGTTGTGATGAGACAGTTCATCTAACAAGCATGATGCAAGCGACTGAGCGTTCTGATTAGGAGGAGCAATGAAACCCAAGAATCTTCAACCGGTTTACCTTTTATTATATAACGATACACTATGACCATTTGAAAAACATTAGCAATCAACATCAGCGGTCTCATCAATAATTACAGCCAAATAATCCGCTCAAGCTCAGAACTGAAACCAATTAAGCCTCAAAATACGCCAGGATCTGATAAAGATTCAGTCTCATCATGACCCCGCAAAGCTAATTCAAAAGCTCCACAGAAGCGGATACAATTTATTATTATATTTAAGACGTAGCCATTTGTTGAACAACACAATATTGGAGCACGTTACTGAATTTTGTTACCTGGGTAGCATAGTTACAAGTGGGAATAAGTGTCTGGCAGAGATTAAGAGGAGAGTAGCTCTGGCAAAACAAGCATTCCAGAGCAAAAGGAACTTATTAACTAGCAGCCATATTAGTATTGAAACAAGGAAAATTTTGTTAAGATATTTGTATGGAGTGTAATAACTTACACCTGTAAGTTAACTTACGGGTGTGAATCGTGGACCTTAGGGAAGGTGGAGAGTGACAGACTTCAGGCAATGGAGATGTGGATTTGGCGGAGAATGACAAAAACTAGTTGGACAGATAGGAAGACGAATGAACAGATCTTAGAGGAAATAAATGAGAATAGAACACTGCTTAGGAGTATAGAGGTGAGGAAGATTAAGTTGATAGGGCATGTGATCAGACATAGTGCTTTTTTAACTAACATCTTTGAGGGCAAAGTAGTGGGGAAGAATCCCAAAGGAAGACCAAGAACTGCATACTTCCGCAGCACAATGAGTGTCGTGAATAGTGGGTCCTATGAAGAAATGAAGAATATCGCAAGGGATAGAGTGACGTGGCTATAGCGACAAGGCATTGCCTTTAGGAGTTAATAAATAATAATTTAAGACGTAACGTTTATTGCGTACTCTTTTGTTGTGTAAAACAATATTTCGTCTATATTCACTGCCCAGTTGCTGTGCTATATTAACTGTACCAAAAAGAGAACACTGAAAATAATTCTTTATATGTAGGCTACACTTGACGCCTGATGATTTCTTATTTTTTCTGCTAGATGATTAATATCTTTCTTTTAGAATTTTGTCCAGGGGTCCTCTCCTCTAAACAATAAACATGAAAAACAAAATAACGAATTTCTTTCGTCACAACCACACAACTAGTCGCTATTTTCATTATATTCGAGTTTAAATGAGCGACTAAATTGTTGACCGCCTGATTTTACAATTTGATTTATTGTTAAGGGAGGCTTTTGGCGTCCTAGTCTATTGGTTCTTAACGCTATTCATTTTGAACTAATAAAAAACACGTTGTTTAAAAGCACGCAGAATCACTAATCCAAAAAGCACCAACACAAAAGCACACAGCGGCACTAAACAAAGAAAAAATAATACTTAACACGCAACTTAATTAATATAAAGTCGATTGACACTTTATTATCACAATCGCAGTTATACAAAATGATTACTATAATTTTATAAATTCAAATATTCGGTAACGTCTACTGGTATCTCTGATATGCGTGTGCTGTACTGCACAGCAGCGCTTGCGGTGGCGGTTTGCAGTACTCCAATGCACCACCTGAACGTATTCGCAACCGCCGTGTATTTTATCCCTACCACCGTTTTTGTCACTGTGCTGTGTTCAAGTCTTATCACAACGATCGCGTTTGCTGGTTTGCAGAGCTCAAGCAACCACCCGCGTGCAAACCAACTACCGGCAGCGCGCGTAACTTACTCGTCTGTAATGTGCTGCGTTAAACATTATATTTCGACATTTTCCGAGCTGTAGCTAAATAAGTTCGTTTGAAAAATAACTGTGAAAAATAAGACTGTTTCAACATAAAAAATTTTGTTGTATCACTTAGTCTATAATATATACATTGTTATGTTAGACCTATAAATACTGGCGGTTGTGCAACCTTACAACCTTAACACCAGCCGCCACTGCCGTGTAGTATAACAAATTTTGCTACTTTCACAATAACTGTGCCACCATTACATTTTCGATGTTCTAACTACACGATAATATTATGTATTATAACGATTCATATAGTCGACCCATCAGATCGTTATATGAAAGTGTCAAACTGTGCTAGTCTAGCGGCGTAAGCAAGAGAGAGAGGGAATAATCACAGCCATCTCTGTCTAACCTCGCCACTGCTACTACTGACGCGTGCACAAACATGAAATTTTATTCAATTAATTTTATTTATTAAAACTGCAATATCTTCAAAACTAATAAATATACGGCAATTATGAAACCTGCATAGTGTTCAGCAATTAAAGCTCTATAAGTAGCCAAAATATCAACTAATATAATTAACATTTAAAGAAGTTATACAGAAGAAGAACGCCAAGAGATATAACTAGAGAATTAGGCTAGGTACGAATTAGATATTTTCACACACATACAGAGGAAGACCAAAGCAATAATATTCTGTGGTCAGATCTTTGAAAACACGTTTGCAAATACCTGTAATCAAACGATTTGCAAACAGCGGAAGTATGAAATTAGCCAGAAATTCTCTACCATCTCAAACTTGTTAAGGAGAGTTTGACCGACCTGTGCGATATTGTTTCAAATGGAAACACATGATTTATTTGGAACAACCAATCACAACCCTGTATTAAGAGTAGACGCTAACTCAGAATGAGGGAATTGATCACTCTTCGTTCGGGCATTAAACAAGCAAGACGTGTGTTAAATACGATCTCAATTACACAAACAACGCAAAGTATTTATTTAAATAAACAGTTCGCGAAGTGGTCCTCAGTAGTAGAGGAACTAGTAAAGTTCAATAAATAATCTCGCTGCGTAATAACTAATTAATTAATTAAATAATCTTTATATATAAAAATTCAGCCTGCGTATGTTTGTGCTCGCAAAACTCGAAAAGTAGTCGGTCGATTGACTTGAAATTTTGACACAACGTTGCATTCGAATACGCGCGTGTTTTTATAGTAAAATGAAATTTTGACACAACGTTGCATTCGAATACGCGCGTGTTTTCGAAAATCGAATTCACTTCTTTCGTTTCTTTCCAGTTGATGGTCGTCTGTGTTTTCGCGGGCCATAGTACGCGTTTTACGAGTTGAAGAAGAAGAGAAAAGTTGTTGTTTTCGTTCACATTGATGTGCATAATCAATCGTTGGAAGTGATTTGATTATCTGGGAAGTGATTTGATTATCTGTTTCGAAAAACGAAATGTGAGTTAATTTGATACCGAATGCTGTATTCAATTCAATTCATTTGTTTTGTTTTGGAAATGATTTAATTATCTGTTTTCGAAAATCAAAATGTGAGTTACTTTGATTTTTATTGTTGCATTCAATTCAATTCATTTCTTTCGTTCTTTTTCCAGTTGATCGTCGTCTGTGTTTTCGCCAGCCATAGTACGAGTTGAATCGAGAAGAAGAAGAGCAGCACAATCGTCTCAACAACGCCAAGAAAACAATTAGATCAACAGCTAAGACGTATACAGTTGCAATATCTGAATGATCGAGCTTCATATCCTTAAGTCATAATAAAAGAGTCTTAGTCATAGTACGGCAGCCTTTAGTCTTAAGTCATAGTAACACATTCATTAATCATCTGTAATGCCTCGCCCACGTTCGAACATAGGCCGCCGTTCTCGACACGCAATCACAGAACGTCAAAGGAGATCAAACCGCACTGATCAAGAACGTTTAGACGATAATGAACGTGTTAGAGTCAGAACTTCTCAAAGGCGAGCAGAAGAATCGGCAGATCAGCGGGAAGAAAGACTTGAAGTCTTACGAGTTGAATCGAGAAGAAGAAGAGCAGCACAATCGTCTCAACAACGCCAAGAACAATTAGATCAACAGCGAAAACGTATGCAGTTGCAATATCTGAATGATCGAGCTTCATATCACCGAATTGCTTTTTCATACGAACCGGATATTCAATACAATACCTCATGTAAATTCGTTCAAATCGGAAAAATGGACAAAGTTTGTCCGCACTGCACAGCAATAAAATTTAAAGGAGAAACCCCGGGAATGTGCTGCGCGAGCGGAAAAGTGAAGCTACCTGAACTTGAGCAGCCAAAAGAACCACTGAAAAGTTTGTTAAATGGAATTACTGATGATTCAAAACATTTCCTCAAAAACATCAGAAATTACAATTCCTGTTTTCAGATGACTTCATTCGGCGCTTACGTTATAGCGGAGCATTTTATGCCGACATTTAAAATTCAGGGACAAATTTACCACAGAGCTGGTTCTTTGCTTCCTTTTCCCAGCAATAACCATAAATTTCTCCAAATCTACTTCGTCGGAGATGAAAATGACCAATTGAATGCACGCTGCCAAATCTCTACTGGAATCAGAAGGCATATTGTTGAGTCGTTGCAAAAAATGTTACATGACAACAATAATTTAATTCGGATGTTCAAAAATGCGATTGATCTCATGCCATCAGACAGCCATAGAATTGTTATTCGTGCTGATCAAACACCAGCCAGTGAGCATGTCGGACGATATAACGCGCCAACAATTGATGAGGTAGCAATTGTCATGGTTGGAGAAGAATTTCATCCTCGCGATATCGTTTTGCAGCGCAGAAATGAGCAACTACAAAGAATTGCTGACACTCATAGATGCTACGATCCATTGCAATATCCAATTATGTTTCCAGACGGTCAAGATGGTTATCATTTCAACATCAAAATGATAAACACAGTCACAGGTGAACACACAGGCAAAAAAGTTAGTTCAATGAATTATTATTCCTATCGGATTATGGTACGTGAAAATGAAGATAACCATATTCTGAAATGCCGTCAGCTCTTCCATCAGTACATCGTCGATATGTACGTGAAAATAGAGTCGGAACGACTACTATTCATTAGGCTCAATCAAAAGAAACTGAGATCAGAAGAATATATACATTTGAGAGACGCGATAAGTAATGATGGTGATATAAGCAACATAGGAAAGATCACCATATTGCCTGCCACATATACTGGTAGTCCGCGACATATGTACGAATATGCGCAGGACGCTATTACGTATGTGCGGAAATATGGTCGTCCTGATCTTTTCATTACATTTACATGTAATCCAGCATGGGATGAAATAAAAGAGTTACTACTTCCAGGACAAACTCCTACTGATCGCCACGACATAACAGCACGCGTTTTCAAACAAAAGCTAAAGACATTAATTGATTTCATCACTTCACTACACGTTTTCGGAGAAACACAATGTTGGATGTACTCTGCGGAGTGGCAAAAAAGAGGATTGCCACATGCGCACATTCTAATATGGCTTACTGTGAAGATAATGCCAAATGAAATCGATAACGTAATATCTGCCGAAATACCAGATCCCACAATTGATAATCAGTTGTTTGAAGTTGTGACCAAGAACATGATACACGGACCATGTGGAGCAATCAATACAAATTCACCGTGTATCATCGATGGAAAATGCTCTAAACGGTATCCTCGAGAGTTGTTAAAAGACACAATTACTGGCAATTATTGTTACCCACTATATCGACGAAGTACAGAAGACAATGGAAAAGCAATTACTTTGAAAGTGAGAGGAAATGACATTGAAGTCGATAATCGTTGGGTTGTTCCATATTCACCACTTTTATCGAAAACTTTCAAAGCACATATCAACGTTGAGTATTGCAATTCTGTGAAATCCATAAAATACATTTGTAAATACGTCAACAAAGGCAGCGATATGGCCGTGTTTGGAGTTTCAACAAGAAGTAATTTTGATGAAATCTCTCAATATCAAATCGGCAGATATATCAGCAGCAATGAAGCTGTGTGGCGTATTTTAGGATTTCCAATCCACGAGAGGGATCCAACTGTCGTTCATCTTGCTGTCCATCTTGAAAACGGACAAACAGTGTATTTCACGGAACAAAACATACAGGACAGAGCAACAAATCCACCGAACACAACATTAACAGCGTTTTTTCTATTATGTCTAAAGCAGATGATTTTGCAAGAACTTTGATGTATGCAGACATTCCGACTTATTACACTTGGAACGCAACACGAAAGAATTTTGAAAGAAGGAAGAGAGGCAAAGCAGTAGTTGGACAACCTGGAATATTTTCATCAAATGCTTTAGGAAGAATATACACTGTACATCCGAACAACGCTGAATGCTTTTATTTACGGTTGCTTCTGATTACCGTTCGTGGTCCAACATCATTTTTACATTTACGAAAAGTGGATGGAATAGTACATAATACGTATCGGAGTGCGTGCGAGGCACTTCATTTGCTGGAAAACAACGATCATCCCAATGATCGTTAGGGTATTGAATTGAATGATGTGTTTTCTCGGTGAATCTATGTTCACTAGAATACTTTTATTTACTTTCCCATTCATTTCATATCAGACTGAGCCACAGCGAAGCGTGGCCGGGTTTAGCTAGTTAATTAATAAATAATTAATTAACAGTGAAGTGACCTGTGCACCAGAGTAGCTACAGCATCTGTAATTGTCCAGGATCATCAGTCAACATTATTGGTCAACATCATTTCTTCTGAGCCGAACCATCAAAAGGAGTATCTCTACTGATTACTATCTACGGTCGACGCATCAATCAGTAAGAAATATGATCTTTGATCAATGAACAAAAAATAACAAAATAAATAATTAAATCAATAAACATTTTTAAAAGACACTATATAAATTCAAATTTTGTATTTAATTATTAAGATTAGATATAAAGTAATATAGGAGTGTTGAATGGAGAGTGAGGTGTAGTATTGAACGTGCAAATTATTGCAGACCCGTTCTTTAGCACTGGTTTGGGTGATATATATAAATCCCTAAATCAACCAGATAAGAGCAATTGGTCGTTTGGAAGTTTTAATCTTCACTTTTCAAGCACACTCATTAACCAATAAGATTTAGGTTAGCAATAAGTCGTTAAATTAACTTTTAAAGAAATTAGTTTAATAACAAAGTCATTAATTAAACAAATTTCAACATTATTTAAGAGTTCTTTGTAACAATTCCCCTTAAATATTCCACTCACTGAACGAATCCTGAGATAGTGTGTCTCTGTGCTCTGAGCTAAGCTGAATCCATGTCATTTGTATCTGGGATTTGTTCTGGCACCCAGGTAAAGTAAAAAGTCACGGGTAAGTAAAAGTTGATCTATCATTATATACAGAAAATAGATAGATAGACAAAAGGTCTTTATATAATTTGGCGCCGCAACTAATGGGCTCGATTAAACTCGATTAAACCGATATTAACCCAAGTGACTAGTTTGAATTGTAATAATACTTAATTTGAAACGAAGTGGAGAATTTAAGGTTACAAATAACTGTTGAAGGATTAAATATTAAAATAAACTTTGTTAAATAGTTATTGTAAAAAAAAAAAAATGGCTAAATCACAAGCAGTAGATATGGCAGCAATTGAACAGATGTTTAAGCAGTTGACCACTAAAATGAATGAAAATAATAGTAAAATTGAAAGTAAAATTGAAAATACAAATAGTCAATTAAATAGTAAAATTGATAGTACAAATAGTCAACTATCTAATCAATTATCTAGTGAAATAAAAGATAAAAATAATAAAATTGAAGAAAATAATCAAAAATTAGAAGAAAGTAATAAAACATTAATAAATGATGTTAATAATAAAATAGAGCAAACTAATAAATACTTATCTAGCGAAATGAAACAAATAAACGAAAATTTAACTAGCCAAATAGAACAAAGTAGTAAAGAAGCTACAT
The DNA here is from genome assembly GCA_034769895.1 of Magicicada septendecula. Taxonomy (NCBI): domain Eukaryota; kingdom Metazoa; phylum Arthropoda; class Insecta; order Hemiptera; family Cicadidae; genus Magicicada; species Magicicada septendecula. Next base: position 916,743,484 of record CM068367.1, on the reverse strand, counting down.
TTAAAATAGATGAAGAAATAGCTAATTTAGCTAGTAAAATAGATAGTACCAATAGCAAAATAGATGAGAGTAATCTTAAGTTTGATAAGCATACCGAAGAGGTTAAAGCTACAATAGAGGAATTTAAGAAACAAGTAAATACTAATTTTCGCCACCAAGATGAAAAACTAAATAAATCTAGAATCGAATTTCATGAACGGTGTAACGACATCAAAATTCTAAAAGAAATAAGCGCATCTTATTAAATCAAGAATAAATAATACATATAGTAATATAATAATAATAATGGGGCACAATATTAATGACAATAGGCCTAAGAGAAATTTAATAAACTAATTAGAAAATGAACTTGCTGAAGAAGAGTTGCAGTATAAAAACAGATAGAATAATATAAGGATAATTAAAACTACTATATTACAAGAGGTATTGAATAACAAAGGTGAATGACATTAAGGCTAATAAATCATTGAACTCTGAAGTGAAGTTATATAAAAGAGAAAGAAATATACTTAAGAAATATACCAACAGTAATATTGAATATAATAAATAAATGGAGTTATTGGAAGGCAAGGTAGAATAAGAAAAAATATTCAGAAGATAAAAGATTCCAATGATGTGTATAATGATAAGATTTATAATTATTTTATTTATAGAGTGTAGAAGGCTAAGGCGCCACTCTGGAATTATTTTATGGGCAGCAGCCAAAGTGCACTGTACCAGGTATGTGAATGTTCGGATGAGCAATTGGACGTAAAAGGGCCACTCAACGCCGATATTCATTCATAATACCATATTAATATAGGGGGAATCATTTAACAATAGTATGGAATCAATGTGAATAAAAGAATGGAATATATAAATAAAATATACCATGAACCAAGAGAAAATTTAAGAATTACAATTCGTTAAAGCCACCAATACAAATAAACAAACTCCAGAGATAAAGAAGAAAATAAATGGTATTGACAAGAAAAGTAGGTTTCAATTTGCCTATAATAATGAAGAATTTGTTTAATAAATGTCAATCTTATCACCAAGCAATATTAATACCATAATATAATACACTTCAACTGTTGAAGACATCACCAAGCAATAACAACAAGTTATCTAAACAAATCGAAATCAAAATAATTTGAAAGGAAGAAAAGTAATAAACAAAAGTGTGAACCTATTTAAAAACCAAAAGTCCTACAACAGACATTAATATGACAGATTACTATACTATATAGACAGTACCCAGTTAGATTTGGAGTAGTCCATAAACAAATAAATAATGATAATAAATTTAATGAATATAATATGAATGAATCAAATAGAAAGGCAGATAAAGTACAATACAGATTTAGAGATAAATGTAAAATGTAATTAAGATGTGATACAAATATAATATAAGTCAAGTGTAATTACTGGGTAAGAGAATGTGAGATACATTGGTATTCAAGTAAGAATAACTGTGAGTGGGTAGTAATTATAAACAATTATTTAAAGAAATTAATTACTAATCCATAGTAGCAGATGATACAGACGTTAACATTTAGTTTTTTCTTTATTAGTGTTTGTGTTATATAAGTTTAATAGATACGGTATTGATCACACAGACAATGGTTTAAAAGTGTGCATTCAGTTAAGCCCTAAAGGGAATTATAGTAATTAGAATATAATTGTTAATTAACAGTTTGTTTATATTTAAAGAAATTAATTAATATAAAACAAGTGTAAGCAGGATCGATTATGAGTCTTCCAATATAAAAATATAATCAGTCAACATAGGCCCAGATTATTATGTTGAGTAAATAATAAATTATTTCAAAATATTTGTCAAATTACAAATAACTATAATATTTGGTATTAAAATTCTTCATAGTTTTGTCAGATAAAATAATATGTAAATTGTATTAAGTATTATGTTGTAATAACTAAAAAACAACTTTTACATAAAAGGTAAAATAATGTATTATATAAAAATAATATCCTATGACAACTAAATCTCAATTTGAACAGATATGACCAGAGTATTTATGTGTATCCAGGAAACCAAAAGAGAGAAAAAGAATTTTATTATTATTATAATGGTAAATAAACCAAGAAGGAGTTGGGTTGAAATTTGGTAAAAGAAACTAAATATTTATGCAAGAAACATATGAATTTTATTAAAAAATAATATAATACCAAGCAAGAGACACTATATCAACCAGTTGTGTAAAAGAATAACCTTAAAACAAAAACAAATTACCATTGAAGAACAACTACACTTGGATTAACTTTAAACAGGACACTGGACTTCAATCATAATATTCCACCAGAAGGCTTCGGACAACGAAATTGACAAGATAAACATTTATTGATCACCAAAAGAAGTGGATTCCTTCCTTTGAACAACATAAACAGACTAACAGCATTGGAATTTTTCATCACTGAGACCAGGAGGCTGTGTGAACTGATAAACATTGTGTAACGTATATTTATTATTATAATTAATACTAAATTTATATTATTCATTATTATATTGTTTGTAATGTAATGTACTTTCTGTACTTGTTTTTCTTTATAATTACTGAACCTTTATATCAGCCAAAAGGACCTAAAAATAATATTAACATAAAAGAGAAGAGAATCGACCCTGAGATTTATGAATTATATTAATAGTTACACTAAATGGACTATATCAATTTTTGAATAAAATTACAATATTATTATTATTATTATTATTACCAGATACCATTCCATGTGTTTTATTTATACAGAAATAGAATTGATCATTGTTACAAATTGATGTACACAAAGAGAGGGATAAAATAAGGTAAACCCGTCTTGTTATAAATTGATGCATCCAAAGTGAGGCATAAAGAATCTGTGATTCCTGGAGTGTTATAAATTGGCGAACCCAACAGTGGGGCTTAGAGAAGATAATGATAAGGGACAAATACGTGTGGTTATAACGGTTAGAACAGAAAGTAACCCTTATTAACCAACAATTCAGCGAAGTAACTGCTGAGTTAAAAACCCAAACGCTTCTAAATAAAGAAGAAATCCAGAGTACTAGGGTAGGGTGCACCCAACTGGGTGAAAATATTAAGGAGGTTAAGAAACAAGTAGATAGTAAGGCTGACCGAGACGACGTACATCAAAAGGTAGAACAGCAATTAAAGGTAATGCGGGAAGATGTGACTAAGGCAATGAAGTCACAGCAAACCAAAGTCGTGAGATGTGGCAGCTATAAGGAAGAACCGGAAAACCTTGTATTCTCAGGAAACCCACATGAGAATCCTGTGGAGTTTCTACGGCTGTTTGAGGCTTATGTAACTCGCGTAAACCCACTGATGGACGACGAGGACAAGAAGGAGCCGATTCCTCAAGAATTGGGCAGGTACGTGGTGAAAAGTCATCTCGGACCGAGTCCAAACCTACGCCGACTTCTGAGAGAAATTCCTTGCTCAATACTGGAACATACAGATTCAAAGAAGGGTGCGTGTTCATCTGGAATTTGGTAATTATCACCCGTCCATGAATATGACAACCACCAACTATGTGCTAAACGTAATGGCACAAGTAAAGCATTTAACACCACCAATAGAGGAGAGAAACCTAGTGTACAAGCTAGCGCATCATTTCTCGGAACGCACTAGAGTAGCAACCACTACTAGAGGAGTGGATACCCTAGAAAAGTTTATAATGGTCGTGGATGAATGTCAAGACCTAGAGAGGGACCTGAAGCGAGTAAATAATCAGCTGAGCAACCACCCTAGAGGCGATCATCAGGAACCAACTTTCTATTTCTACCCAACGAGGAGAAAAGACAATGAGCGCCCAAAAGAAAAAAGGTTTACCCCATATCCGGGTAACAAACCCCAATATCGGCAGGAATTGGAAGAGAAGGGTAGAAGTAGGAGCGTTGAAACCCGACCAAGTAAAGGGTTTAAGGTATGTAAGACAGCCATACCATCAACCGAGCCACAACCGTCTACTAGTAAAACGGATACAGGAAACGGGAAGCCACTGCAGGTAGAAAAGAAACAAAACTAAATCTACCATTGCCTGCAGTGAAACAACCCATTAATACAGTTAAAAGGAAATTAACAAATAATATAAATCAAGTGAACGATAGGGAGTTCTTGTTAAAAGAAGAGCAAGAAGTGGGTAGAAGCCATTATCCTGAATATCCGGAAATAATTTGTGAAATCAGTAATCTACTAGTAAGAGCGTTAATGTTTAACCGGCAGTGAGGTAACCTGTGTCAGCTCAAAGTTTGTAGAAAATAATAGTCAGTTGTGTAATTGTCCCAGACTACCCGTAAAAAATTGTAATGTACAGGGAGCCACTGGAGCCAAAATGCAAAAGATAACTGAACAAATTTATTTACCTATCAATATAAATGGTACCCAAACCCAAATTGTAGCTCTTATAGTCCCGAAACTCGTTCATAACTGTATTATTGGGGTAGATACGTTACTTGAATGGAAGACAGAAATAAATTTCAAAAGAAATACCATCACGATGGAAATATATACCAAGAAAATCAGTGTACACATTAAAGAATTTAAGCATTGGAAGTCGGTAAGTGTCATAAAAGGGTATGGAGAGAAACCGGTAGTTGACGTTAGGAGTGACCAGCACTGTATTGAAGATACTTCAGAAATCAACATCGGGACTAGTTGAACAACAAGCAACAGAACCAAATTCAGCAACTCGTCTATGAGTATAGGGATGTTTTTAGAACAGAGCCTGGAAGAGCTAAGTTCTATGAACATCAGTTAACACTTACTGAAAATGCATCATTTGTGCAAAGGACTTATCCAATCCCTTTACACTATAGAGAAGAAGTGGAAAAGGAGGTCCAACAGATGTTAGCAAATGGAGTTATTGAGAGGGCAAGTAGTCCCTATATTAACCCTTTAGTGGTTGTCACCAAGCCAAACGGGAGTATCCGCTTATGCCTTGATGCCAGGAAATTAAAATCTTTATTAATACCTGATTACGAGTGCGCAAGGAGTGTAGAAGAATTGTTCCAACAATGTAATGGAGTTAAGTACATGACCAAACTGGGCTTAACATCCGGATTTTAGCAAATTCCAATCCACAAATGTGATAGACAGTATACGGCATTTTTGTATAAAAACAAGTGCTACCAATTTAAAGTTGTACCTTTTGGCCTGAGCACCAGCTTAGCTGCAATGGCAAGGTGTTTAGACAGTGCCTTAGGTAATGAGGTAGAGAAGTATACACTAGTGTTCGTAGATGATATTCTATGTGTGTCACAAACATTCGAGGAGCACTTACAACATTTAAGAAATATTTTTGCAAAATTTAGATCAGCAAATATGACGCTGAATCTACGGAAATCAGAGTTTGGTAAGGAGAAAATTAAGTTTTTAGGTCACCGAATCTCAGTGGAAGGAATAACCACGGACCCAGAGAAGGTAAAAGCCATACAAGAATTTCCAACTCCAAAGAACTGCAAGCAGCTAAAGTCATTTCTAGATTTAGCTAACTACTATCAGAGGTTTACAAGTAAATACGCGGAAAGTACTGTTCCATTGTTGAAGTTGTTAAACAAAGGGATTAAATGGAGGTGGACAAGGGACCATGATGAAGCGCTACAACAAGTGAAAAGTCTTTTTATAAATACTGTTATATTACATCATCCGAGGGTAGGAGAAAGATTTTATTTACAGACTGACGCCAGGAATATTGCTATAGGAGCACACTTATATCAGATAGATGAGAAGGGCCAAAAAGCGGTATTAGGATTTGTAAGTCGCACACTTAAAGGGGCAGAATTAACTTATTTTATGACAGAAAAAGAGCTATTAGCGATAGTGCATAGGCTGTCAAAGTTTAGAAGTTATATTCTGGGTGCTAAACTTACTATAATCACCGACAATAAGGCGTTAGTATTTTTATTAAAGTGTAAATTGCTAGGTGCTCGTCTGACTCGCTGGATCTTGGCTATACAAGAGTACCAGTTTGAAATACAATATTGTAAAGCGAAAGACAACTTGGTAGCAGATGTACTTAGTAGAAATCCACCATCAGAAAACAACATGGATACAGTTAAAATTAAAAGTAGTAGCACTGATATAGGTATTTACGCGGTAAAACAAGTAGCAAAACCTGAAGTAGTTAGACGACTTAAGGAAATAGGGACCCATCAACAAGAAGACCCTAGGTTTAGTGTAGCTTGGAGAAGTGCGGTTACCAACACCAAACCAGGATTTTCCATATATGACGGTAAGCTATATAAGCTATGTTCCCATAGGTGGAAATTATTATTACCAAGCTGTATGATGGAGGAACTTATTTGGGAATGCCACTTGTCGTTGGGCTACGCTGGATTTAAGAAATGCCATCGAGCCTTAACAGAAAGCTTCATTGGAAAGAGGTTGGCAAAACGCATGAAAAGATTATTGTCTACTTGTGACCTGTGCCAGAAGTGTAAACACCTGAACTTATCTACCAGAGTAGAGATGCAAACAATCCAAGCAAAGGAGAAAGGAGAGTTATTAGCTATAGATTATTACGGGCCTCTACCAAAAGCAAAAGGAGGGGTGAAGCACATTCTAGTAACAGTAGATTTCTTTTCTAAATTTGTCAAACTATACCCAGTCCAAAGAGCCACGACAAAAGCAACCCTTAGAGCAATAATAAAGTTCTACATGCCACAGTATGATAAACCTAGAAGAATATTGTCCGACCAAGGAAAACAGTTCACCCATAACCTATGGAGAGAAACCTTGGAGGAACTCAATATAAAACCAATTCTTACATCAATACGTCACCCTCAAGCGAATTTAGCTGAGCGAATAAATAGAGAATTAGGTAGATATTTCAGGGTATTGTGCCATCAAAACCATTCTGCATGGGTAGATTGTTTGAGTTTTATTTCTGAGTGTATTAATAATACATGTAATGAAACAACGGAGTACACACCTTCAGAATTATTTCTCACCAAAGAACCAGTACATGTATGGACCAAAACCATAAAAAGTCCACCCAACTACAATCTACCTATTCCATATGAGGTAAAAACCAGCATAGCAGGAGAAAGAATACAGAGAGAAGGCCAAAAGAGGATAGAACAATATAATCGCACCCACAAGTTGGTAAGGTTTGTGGAAGGAGAGGAAGTGCTAGTGAAAGCGAATCCTGTATCCTCTGTCATAGATAATACCACGGCCAAGTTCTTTCCGATATTCGAGGGACCTTATAGAATAGAAGAGCAGGTACAAGGTACACATACATATTAAAAGACGTTGGAAAAAACAAAATTATAGGAAAGTACCATGGGGATAGTTTGAGGAAATATAGGCAAAATATAGAGCAATAAGGAAAAAATGGTTTGAGCCAATGAGGTATGTGAATCAAACGTGGTCAAATAAAATTTTATAAATGTCTTTGAATCAATGTCAATGTTAATAAGAAGTATTTGAATAAATGTCAGTATTGTTGTTTTGATTATTGACGTCAATTAAGTCAAAATTGTGATTAAAGAATTAATGTTCATATGAATATCTAATATGTGTATGCCATGTTAGGTTAAGTAACATATTGTAATAATTAGTTATAAGGTAGAAGTAAGCAAAATTGTATTAGTGCGAATTTAAAAAAAAGTGCGAAATTTTATATGTGCAAATTTTAATTAGTGTAAAAGTATACAAGAAGAGAAAAAAAATTAATGTATTTCTTAAATAATCAAATTTTTGTATACCGAGTGGGGATATATATAACGATTCATATAGTCGACCTATCAGATCGTTATATGAAAGTGTCAAACTGTGCTAGTCTAGCGGCGTAAACAAGAGAGAGAGGGAATAATCACAGCCATCTCTGTCTAACCTCGCCACTGCTACTACTGACGCGTGCACAAACATGAAATTTTATTCAATTAATTTTATTTATTAAAACTGCAATATCTTCAAAACTAATAAATATACGGCAATTCTGAAACCTGCATAGTGTTCAGCAATTAAAGCTCTATAAGTAGCCAAAATATCAACTAATATAATTAACATTTAAAGAAGTTATACAGAAGAAGAACGCCAAGAGATATAACTAGAGAATTAGGCTAGGTACGAATTAGATATTTTCACACACATACAGAGAAAGACCAAAGCAATAATATTCTGTGGTCAGATCTTTGAAAACACGTTTGCAAATACCTGTAATCAAACGATTTGCAAACAGGGGAAGTATGAAATTAGCCAGAAATTCTCTACCATCTCAAACTTGTTAAGGAGAGTTTGACCGACCTGTGCGATATTGTTTCAAATGGAAAACACATGATTTATTTGGAACAACCAATCACAACCCTGTATTAAGAGTAGACGCTAACTCAGAATGAGGGAATTGATCACTCTTCGTTCGGGCATTAAATAAGCAAGACGTGTGTTAAATACGATCTCAATTACACAAACAACGCAAAGTATTTATTTAAATAAACAGTTCACGAAGTGGTCCGCAGTAGTAGAGGAACTAGTAAAGTTCAATAAATAATCTCGCTGCGTAATAACTAATTAATTAATTAAATAAATAATTAATTAACAGTGAAGTGACCTGTGCACCAGAGTAGCTACAGCATCTGTAATTGTCCAGGATCATCAGTCAACGTTATTGGTCAACATCATTTCTTCTGAGCCGAACCATCAAAAGGAGTATCTCTACTGATTACTATCTACGGTCAACGCATCAATCAGATAAGAAATATATTCATTGATCAATGAACAAAAAATAACAAAATAAATAATTAAATCAATAAACATTTTTAAAAGACACTATATAAATTCAAATTTTGTATTTAATTATTAAGATTAGATATAAAGTAATATAGGAGTGTTGAATGGAGAGTGAGGTGTAGTATTAAACGTGCAAATTATTGCAGACCCTTTCTTTAGCACTGGTTTGGGTGATATATATAAATTCCTAAATCAACCAGGTAAGAGCAATTGGTCGTTTGGACGTTTTAATCTTCACTTTTCAAGCACACTCATTAACCAATAAGATTTAGGTTAGCAATAAGTCATTAAATTAACTTTTAAAGAAATTAATTAATAACAAAGTCATTAATTAAACAAATTTCAACATTATTTAAGAGTTCTTTGTACCGATTCCCCTTAAATATTCCACTCACTGAACGAATCCTGAGATAGTGTGTCTCTGTGCTCTGAGCTAAGCTGAATCCGTGTCATTTGTATCTGAGATTTGTTCTGGCGCCCAGGTAAAGTAAAAAGTCACGGGTAAGTAAGATTTGATCTATCATTATATACAGAAAATAGATAGATAGACAAAAGGTCTTTATAATATATATTAAACTTTCACTGTGAACACTTACTTTTTGGTTTTGTTTCCCAGACGTTTCGACGTGGTGTTCGTCTTCCTCAGTGGAATTTAAAATACTGAATGTCTGTACAAAGTAACGGTTATGGGTTGTAGGTGTGTGTGGTGGGGGTTGCTGGTGGGAGGGAATTGGCACTGGGATTCAAAGTTTGGAATTCAAAGTTTGTGGGGGTTGATGGTGGGAGGGAATTGGCGCTGGGATTCAAAGTTTGAAACCCCCACCACACACACCTACAACCCATAACCGTTACTTTGTACAGACATTCAGTATTTTAAATCCCACTGAGGAAGACGCACACCACGTCGAAACGTCTGGGAAACAAAACCAAAAAGTAAGTGTTCACAGTGAAAGTTTAATATATATATATATAATATTTTAAAAAAGTGAATGAAGAGGATGTACCAACAAGATAATTACGATAATATTGATACGGCACGCTGCGAAGAAGAAGAAGAAGAAGAAGAAGAAGAAGAAGAAGAAGAAGAAGAAGAAGAAGAAGAAGACTGATTGTAAAAATTTGCTTAATTCCATGCGAAAATACGTCATATGTTCATGCATTTTCATGAGTGAGATTAGGAGAGAACATTCTGGTTATAATTTGTTGTGTAAAGAGAACAACCCTTACCACAAATTAAAAACGTTTAATAATCAACGTAGTGAAATTGTGTAAAAACACAGAACAGAACTGTTTTAACAAATCTGGAACAGAACGTTTTAACAGAAAATCAAAAAATATAAAAAAAAAAGTTTTAAGAGATTAACAAATGAAAATAAAGGGTTATTATTCATTGTTCGGGTAACCAAAACTCCTTGATGTAGACTTAATGACGAGTAAACACTCGGACAAATCACTCGATGAAAATTTCATGCGCCACATGAATTCTGTGAGATAACTCTCTAAATGGTGACGGACTGTCCCGCGATGTTCTTTGTTGCTAATGGATCCTCATGCTCATTGTATTACAACCTACACTACCGTACCTAACCTTGCGCACGGAAACAACGTATGGTTAACATTAACGTACCATGGGAAAATTACGTGACAAATATAGTGTGCGACAAACATGTGTTACAGCAAAAACATGTGTAAAATTAAACGGTTGAAGCAAAACCTGAATTCTGTTACACAATGGGAGTCTTGTATAGTAATCACCTTCGAGTTGTTTTTTTCGTGAATTATAAAATAAAAAGTGAGTACAGTATTATATTCAAGTCAGGTATTATTTTATGTATGTTCCTTCTGCATGCGTATTAGCAATACCACATTTTCGGTGACAGTAACGCAGGTTTACCCTACAACATTATTACAAACACTTTGCTTAATAATTACATGACAATAATCGGCGATTAAGATCAATACACAAACTTTTTAATTGGATGAACATTTACATGTTTTGCATTATTTACTAAACGCATAAGCGATATTCACTACATATCGATACCGACTATCGCATAATTGAAATATTATAAAATAAATGCAGTTATTGAGAAAATACAAAGTTTGTTTAAACCATCCGTTTTAAATTCGGATGTATCATTCTTGCCTAGTCTCACTACTGATAACAGTATCATAACTACGTACGGTAACACTAAACAAGTGACAACTTGTAATTTAATTTTTACTTAATTATTCTTTTTATCTGTAAACACTGAGACGCCATATTGTCAATGTTAACACATAGTTACGTTTCAGGAACCATAACACAGTTTCTGTCGTATTGGGCAACAACTACGTTATTGGTTATTACATACAATTAAACAAAAGTCATTTCCAACCTAGAGCTGTGTAGGTGATTGTGCTTCATAATCTCGCTTTGTTCGAGAAGCAGTTGTGTCTGACGGCTCTGCAGCGCTTCCATCTGGTACTGCAGCGAAGGAAGGTCACTAGGTTCTCTGTAGTTCTGTACAGCGGCTCCCAGTAGTTCCTCTGTTCTTTCGCTCACGTTCCTCAGTTCTTCAGCAATCTGATCCAGTCTTTCCTGCAACAATTATATTCCTGATAGAACTTTAAGTGGACAGACTTCAAGTTTTAAAAACACATGTATGTTTGTTACCTGCCGTCTGAGCCTTAGCTGTGCTTCTTCGGCTTCAGGAAGGGAATGTGGTCCATCAAGACGGGGTTTCTTACACTGTGACGCTTGATCGCCGTTGTAACTGAGTATCGTTCGAGCACCGTGACTGACTGTGTACGACCTTCGAACACATTATTCAAGTATAAGACATAATTTTGAGCTATAGAAACAATAACAAATTTTACTGTATTAATTTTATATAATGCCATATAAGGATCCTTACTTCGAATGTCCTTTGGAGTAGTGATAGCCCGAATCACGAACAACCTGTCTCGCGAGAGGAAACAACTCGTCTCGTCTGGTGAGTAATGCAGGCACCAACCTACAGATCTGAGCGGCTGCTTCGTTTACAGACACCTGCAGTAGAATCTCATAGTATTAACAATTTCAGGTCCCACGTATTTTTGAATGTCATTGCTGCCCGTGTTTATGTTTACTCATAAAGTGTGAAGTGCTATTTGGAATTTGAAATTTCAGATTAATACCAATGTTTGAATTCATGAACAGATACAACCGAACGAACAAATCTGAATAAATAAGTTAATTAGAGCATGTTCAAACACCACAGTTCTTATATTCTGCCCAAAAACCGTACCGGCGGGATAAAATGATCTAATTTCGTCTTAGAACTGATACAAATATCCGCACTAGTTCGTGCAATATAGCGGCACGTGTGTTTCCTTTAATTAGATGAAAATGCTAGTAAACTTATAATTACGACATAGCTAAGTAATAAATTCTTGGGAACAACTGGAATAATAATTTCAATACTACAATGAACATCGTAGGAAGTTACACAATAAAAGGCGACAGAAGGAATTGGCATAGCCATGTGCGAACAATGTCACAGAATATACCAACACTGGAATATAAACCTGATGGAAGAATGTAGGGAGGCAAGGAAACGATGGTTACCGGAACGGATCTGGCGAACCTAATCGTTCGAAGGAGAAGAAAATATACATTGCAGTTTCTCTTAATATTGAAATGCTCGGAATATTTCTAAACAAGATCTTGCCAATTACCTTTCTGAAAATTTTGTTTTATATTTTTTTAAGATTAATGATAACGCTTATAAACCAAATTCCCACTTGTCAGTTGTGTGCAAGGAGGAGGAGGCAATGTAACCAGGTGTCATAATGGGAGAGGAGATGTCGGAATCGCGGTTAAAATACATGAGTTTTATTGAAATTTGCTCTGAAATAATTTAATAAGAAAATGACACTATACAGTATGTATTTCATATCTCTACCCTATAAATACATGATAATAGCTATAATTAATCATAGGTTAACATGGAAAAACACATATTTCAAGTTTTAGAAAGAGAGGCGCCAAATCTTAGCTTTTCCCCGGGAAAAAGTTTTATTCACATGACCCTGCTTGAGTGTAGTTTTTATTTTGTAAGTGATAAAACAAAATAGCTTTAATTATTGAGTTACATTACGTTTTTACTAGTTTTAGACGTTAGGTGGAATTAAATTATATATTAAATTGTTGTGAAGAACATGTGTGTACAAGCTAATCTAGAGGCGCTTGTAAGCGAAGTCACTTCACTGAAGTGCGTTCTTTTTTAGGTCCCCACCGATGTATTCATCATAGAAAAATGATTTTATAGGATAACCTGGTATAATATTAAGCAATTTAACATAGGTTTGGCCTCCATTGATTTACCTCTGTACGCCATATGGCCAAAACTGGCCGTCTTTTACCCTTTTCCTACATTATTTCGATGGGCAAAAAGGAGTTATTATTTCTAAATTCATGTTAAATTATTTACTATTGAAAATTAGATTTTAGTGCAAGAAAATATCCACTTCGGTTATTGAAATTAAACAACACTACATTGGAATGTAATAAGAAGAGCAAAAAGAGTATATACGGAGGCGTTACAATGTCATCCAAAATTATAACCAAAAAGATGTATCTGTAGTCTATATGTTTAAAATTAATTGTCTTACTTTTGCAGTCAATTTACAGCGGCCAGTTAGACCTTACAGCCTAGAAAACCAAAATTTTTGTCAAATATCATAAGCAATTTGATAGCCGTATGAGTTACCTCGTGCAGTGTGAGGGGTTTTTCAGGTTTACGTTTGCAGTCAAAGCGTCCATAAATAGCAGCATACTTTCGGATCTGATCCATCCTTCTGGGGTCGTCCTCTGCCATTGCCAGAATATGCTGTAACAAACTCCTATATTAACAAAAACACAATATTACTAGCCACGTTTTCTGGTTGCAGCCTTTACGTTACAATACCACTTTATTGTTAATCTAGTAACTGCAATAACTGTACCTTTTAACGCAAGTGCTGACGACCATTTATATATTAAATATTAATTAACTATTGAAGTCACAATGTAGCCTAAACGATTCCAAATCGTAAGCGTACTTTACCGTTGCTTATCTGTGTTCACTTTAAAGTAGACGTATTTTATGTAAGAGCTAGGTTTCACTCAAAAAATCTCCTTTTCCAAATACTTCAGCTGCCATGTTTGCACGCACGCACGCGCGCGCGCTCACGTACACATACATTTATATATTTACCTCTAGATCTTTACACATCTTTTTCTTTGCGTTGTTGGCTTTAGGTTCTAGATGCGGAAGGCTTCTTACAAGATGGTGTGCAGCTTCAGCAAGCCTTGCAATCTGATTAGGAACCAAGACTGGTGTAAGCTGTAAAGGAGACCCTGGACTTGGTCCTGGACTGGTACTGGTGCTAGGCCCCCGACCCGGACTTCCACTGGCGCTGGCCACGTCACTTGTTAATATCTGTTAAATCCACATCTAATTGTTTATGGAAGACAAAACGAACTTAACATAAAAATTGTTTAAATGTTTCTTTTTAATGAAATAACTTCGCAACTGTAAACTGGATAAGAATTTTTCGTACCTACTTAATATCTATTAGCAACTCAGTAAATTTATTCTCTTTAAAATTAAGGTGCACTAAATATAAGCTATAATATTACAATTTTGTGTTTTTTTTTTAATATTATTTTTATGAAATACGAATTCAAAATTACGTAAAGTTATATTTACGGCAACACTACATTTGTAAGCCTTCAATACAGTCACTGTTTCGTTCAATTCTAGCAGAATAATAAGCATTGTAAAATTAAATAAAATGAGTACAAACGCCATTGTAAATTAGTCAATTGGATTTTAAACAATAACTGGGCAAATTAAATCAGCTTTTAATATACTGGCGATAGTCTATAATTATTCTTAAGAACCTGACAATTATCATTCCAATATTGTTGATTTAATTTATAAATTATATTTAAAATATTTTACTCTTGCTGCACTAGCGTACACGCTCCGCTCCGTTAAATACATTTTTAAAGACAATGTTTTAAAGAAGAGAACCAAGCATCATACCTGACTGTTATTAGGAGACGGAGACAGTGGAATTCTAATTGGTAAATCTTTGTTAGGCACAGTAGGACTAGGGCTACTGTGGTTTGGACTGCTCGGCCCTCCTACACAGGGAAGTCCAGGAGTCGTTAGTACTCTATGCGAGAAGCCTCCTGATACCAGTGGGATCTGAAACATAGCTGAACCACACATTTTATTGTTTATACGCTACATACTTGCATTAGTTGAGTGAGTTAATAATAATACAAAGCGAGGAACGGCAGTGTGAGTATGAGTGGGAACGGCACTGGCTGTTTGCATCATAGTGTGTAAGAATTATGTGAGGCAAATAATTGAGATGTTCCAGTGAGTGATGTGTTCGGGGTGTGGACATTATCGCTGTAGCTATCAAAATCCGTAATCCTGATAGACTGAAGACGTTCAGTCTAAATGTTAGTACTAATTTAGTATAGACGAGACAGGGATTCGTTGGTGTTCGTATGATCTTCATATGCGTTAACAGTTTGGAAAGACAAAATGTTATTTCAGAGACCGGCTATCGTCTTCGAGATACACCAACAAAAACAAAGATTCAAAGTTTGTTCCGTAATCCTAACGGTCTTGGTCAATTGCGATCAAACGACGTTTTTACCTGTTCCTACCTGGTAAATTGCGCCCTGCACTTTCACTTGGTCGGAACTGACCGAATCTGTGGAAACTAGTAGAAACGTTTCTGTTCCAAACTTCGAAGATGTAGGTGATTATAAGTTTTTTATGCGGTGGGGGGGCCTACATGTGATATCCTCTTAGCTGCGAGCAATAAGTGTTCGTTAAAGGGGCAAGCGCCGCGATCTAATACGTCTATGTCTGAGACACATGAGTGATGTTTCTAGTGATCCGTAAAACTATAGGCGGCCGAAGGACACGAGTGTAACTATATGTAACTGATAGGACGATGATTTCTATCGCAATTGACTGGGTTCAGATTTTCACATCGGTCGCAATGACCGGGTTTAGTACGATTGGATGGCAAGTGACCGCGGTCCCACACTAATATTCTATCCGAAGTACATCCAGCAAACTCCCCTTTACAAATAATTTTAAAAATTATAAAAAATCGCGTAGACGACATTTTAATCAGACTCTAAAACTAATTTCTACGAATATATTGACGAGCTGTGTGGTTAAGATGACGTAACAGCTTCCTGTCATTTTCCATAGCACAACAGTATGCAGCAGATATGTAAACTTGCCTCGTAAATGCGTTGTTTTTTAAGCCCCCACCAACCATCAATTGTAACATACATATGTATTCATAAATGTCTTGAACAACCGGACTATATTAACGATGTCTAAGTATGCCTTCGTATAGGCCAAAGTAATTAAAACGGGATTTAAGAATCCACATCCTTTATATTTATGTAATGAATTTTAAAGACTTAATTTAGAATTCATTTCGAGTCCACGCGTGTGTTGAAATAGTGAATCAGATCGAGCTTTAAGGGTGTTTTTTATGAGGGGCGGTCACTTAAGGGTAGTGCTAAAGTCTATTCAGTAAGACTGCAGTCTTATAATCGTGTAACAGTTCCACGGCCAACGAATGAAGCCTTTGAAAGATCATTTGCATTCTGTGCACCCAACCTTTATAATAAACTTCTAAACTTTATTACTGATATAAAAAATGTATTTACGTTTTTGAAATATATGAGAAATTGGATACCGTCTTTGAATAATGTCGAGGGTTCTTTTGGATACACTTTTTTTGAAATGTTTGTATCAGTTACTTTTTGCTATGTTTGTGATCACTTTTTGCTAAGTTATGATTATTATTTATCAACATAAATTTGGTAACAGTTCTTACAATTTGTCTTTAAATATAATATAATTTTCTCAAGGTTTTATAGGGAAGTGGAAAATAACTGTAACTGGAGTATTTCAATTTACTATGTCAAGAATGTTTAATTTAGTTAGGCCTACATATATTTTATTAATGTTTAAATTATTTTGTTTTGTTTGAGCAGCTGCCACATCTGCTAATGGTAGAAAGTGACCTCCACACAGCTTTGCTGAGGAGATATCTTTCTGAAGTTCATGTACAGTATTTCAATTGAATTTATTTTTATGTAAAAACAATAGATTGTACACCGTATTATTTGTATTGTATGTAGGCCTAATCATTGGAAATGACTGAGTTTTTATTGTATTGTTGTGTGTACTACGGAAATAAAAAAAATTCTATTCTATTTGTAGTGCAGGTATTGATTTGCACAGATGATCAAATTACAACATTGTAACTTTATGTGTGTTACTCAATCGTTTGTGACAGAATGTTACAGAATAATTGTTTTGCTATAATTTATTGTAAGAAAGTGTAACATTCTCGTTGGTCCGAAATTATATTTTGGTCTAACTGAACGGATTCAGAGTAAAAAGAATAAATTAACCTCATGTCAGAAGTTGGTAACATTTCTTTTGTTACTTCCCTGTCACTCGGTAAAATCACATAGTTATTTTAAGAATAATTATAATTTTATATTTAATATCAGGAAGAACGAAGCAACGATTAGGTTGAAAAACCTAGAAATAATTAGGTAGTCTACTTTCCTTAAAACTAGAAAATATGATTTGTTCTTGTTTATCGCGGGAACGTCTCCCATAAGTACATTATAAAATAATACTTTCTTAGAAACAGGTTTGCAGTATTTTAGTAATAGGCCTATAGGGGAGTGAAGCGAGTCAAACTCGAAACGTCTGTACACTACACTGACACACGACGAAACGTGAGTCAATGTAACGTAAAGTAGATATAAGTGAGCCTTACGGTAACCGAAACGTGTCGCATTAGCTGGACGACATACAGTCATTCGTATACCCACAACAAAACCAGAGAAAACGATGCCAAGATTTAAATTATTCACTCACAACATGTTACAAACATCCATCCTATTCGATCAAAAATAACAATAAAAATTATAAATTTGAAGAAATAACGCATTTTCGTAGCTAGGATATTGTTACTCTGATGAAATAAATAGTACCACATCGCTGAGTGCGTACGTGATTCTGGGCAATGATTACTGTACAGATAGGTCATGTGCAGCAGAGTTGCGTAGTGTTCTGGACTCTTCTAGATTGTCTGTGCCCCTTCCAGATGTTCGCTCGATTACTCTACCAGCATCCAAGGCCGCTAGCTGGCTACACTGCAAGACGGCGGAGTGTATAAATACTGGATTTCGAAGCGGCCCAGTTCAGCTACAGCTGGCGATTTATTCAGTGCGGATCAAGTGATTGTTGTGGATTAGTGGAACGTGATTACTGTGTTAATGAGTGCAAAACTGTAGAAGCTGACATTTATTGTTGTGTGTTGGACGATTTAACTAGAAGTGCATTTGTTGATTACTAACTGTTGTTTGTGTCAAATTTGGTGTCTGTTATTCTGTTTTCATCGTACCCACGACGATCCAGTGCGACCATCGTGACAATATGATATTTCATAGAATATCGACGAGGACGTCAAGAGAAAAGTAAAATGATTTTACGCAATTTTAGGATCAATTAGACAAAAAATTAGAATAAAACAGAAAAGAAAATTCAAATTAAATTCTATAAAGCTATGGCGATTCCAACTATTTTATACGGATCCGAAACACGGATACTATTTAAAATAACTAGAAATAAAACTCATGTACAAGCTATAGAATTACAAGTTTTGAGAGACTATACAAGGATGACAGATTACGAAGGATGTAACAAGATCTGAATTAGATATATTCGTCGAAAAGTCAAAGGATCGAAGAAAACATTGGAATGCCAATGAACTGAACACAAGTCTATAGGTAGAAAGGAAGAACATAGTCTACTACAACAAAGCGGTAAGATGTTGAAAGATTAAGCCAAAGTTAGAGACCGTGACACGTGATATCGACTAATGGTGACGATGACAACAAATTACAATAATTTACGATTTAATATTACGTATTATACGATTTTAGTAGTTTGTTATATGACAAATTAACATTTTAGCAAAGATGTTAAATTCTGAATAAAATAAAACCAAATCGAAATTATAAAAGAGAAGCAAAACCATAATCTGTGTTGTAATTTTATTTGTTATTAAACGTAACAGTGATCTTTGTATAGCCTATAAAATTTCAAGTAAAAAATAAAAAGCTCGTAAATTTTCACTTTATGAAACACAAGTCCGTTTATGAAACTAGTAGTCACATGTTTTGTTCCAGCTAATATTTTTACTGATTCTTATATATTTTTATGCGAAAAATTCAAATTTGCAATCAGAATTTTCTATTACGTATAGTTTTGTAGGTATAGGCCTAAATAGAACGGATTATCTATTATCTAATTGCAAAATTAGAGATGCAAAAATTAAAGAAGGAAATTTTTGTAGTGTCCCAGATAAAAGAACTAATGAAAGATGAAAAGTTTGAAGGCAGGTTGAATGACTTAGAAAAGAGTGAATGGGTTTCTTTCAAAACCGTAGTGAAATACTTCTTAAGCGACAAAAAGTCTAACAATTACAGGGATCTAGTTAATCAGTTGCTGAAAGCTTATGAAGATTTAGGGTGTAATATGTCTCTTAAAATCCACTTTCTCCATTCTAGTTTGGATTTCTTTCCCGAAAACCTGGGGGCCGTAAGCGATGAACACGGTGAACGATTTCATTAGGATATTGCAAACATAAGAAAAGTATAGGGGGGAAGTGGAGTTCAAGTACGTTGGAAAATTACTGTTGGACTCTAAAAGGGGACATTCTAGAGGCAAAATGTTCCAGGAAGCCTTCAACTACCACCTTTTAGGTATATGAAATATTGTTTAGTAGCATAAGTGAAAATGTTAAAAATGTAAAATTTTAACCTTTGTGTCACAAAAAAACCTTACCTGATTGAAAAAATGGTTTTCATTTCTTACTTTAGCAGAGGAAATACTTAGAGATGAGTTAATGAAACCTTTGGGACAGAAGAAAATGAATTTTTTTGTAGCCCACTGTTATTTAGCACTACGGGAAAACTCCGCACTTCCTTCTTCTGCCATTTTCTTATCTCGTTAGTATTACCCAATTCAGTTTCTAAACATAAGTGAAACATGGGATTAACGACAGTAAAATGGTATGGTGAATAGAGGAAAACGGCGTACGACCTTCCGTCCCATTTTTTATGCGATTTATCTTTCTTCTTCTTCTTCTTCTTCTTCTTCTTCTTCTTCTTCTTCTTCTTCTTCTTCTTCTTCTTCTATGGCATCACAGTTCGAAGTCGAAACTTAGCCTCCATAATCATCCGCCTCCATTTTCCCCTGTCCTTGGCGATCCATCGTTTTATTTTAAGTAAATTATCAGCATCCCTTGCCACTGCGTCAATCCAACGTTTCTTGAGTCTTCCGACAGGCTTTCTACCCTCGAGTTGGTTAAACAGTACCTTCTTAGGTGTTCGGTTGCCTTCCATCCTAATGATGTGTCCTGACCATTGCAATCTATGCAGTCGGATGGGCTAGGCAAAGATTTATCTTTCATCAAACGTATGCCAGATGAGGTCTTCATTTGTTTTTATTAATCATTTTTACTCTGAAGCTAACGAAACACGAGAAATTGGGAGCCTATCTCTTGTACTCAGTCTATATTCTGTATACGTGCTGAGTTTGTTATTTTAAATTGTACCGAAATTTTATAACTTATAAACAAAATATACAAAATTACATAAATCAGGCACAAGAATGTGTAGGTTTCTAGTTATTACATTTACAACAAACTGAAAAATATATCGTACTAATCACGTTACTTAAAATTCTAACGAAATAATTTAACTACTACTTTAAGCTGTGCTTTTTAAGAAAGTTTAGTCCTATATACTAAATTATTCTCAGATTATTAGTATATGCAGTATGTAGGAAACCGGGATCAGAAATCTCATGTAACTAAGTCATATCAGATTTTTATCTCCGTTCAGGGTCTGGATATGGGGGAGGGGCCCAGTTATACTACGTAGTTAATATGTAGATTACTACACTATAACACTAATACAGTTTAGTAATATTACTCTGGTGTAATTTGCAAAGTAATGTTATTATAAAAGCTAAGACCCTAACATCAGTATGTTTTACGTACTTTACGATAAACTACATTGAAATAAAACGTTTTAAAAAGTCTTTTAGAGTGTCAATCTTTTTCTTTTTTTGTTTACAGCGTACTAGTTACTCACGGGGTGAAGCGTGCTTAACCAATAAGCTTATTCGTTTTATAAAGTGCTAAGCTAAATGTAGGCCTACTGAGAGACAGGCGGTAACTAGTTGGTTGCCTCTCGTACGGACTGCATCTAATTGTACACGGATGTACTGTTTGTGCGACTTTCTTACTGACTCGTTGTCTAAATTAGAGGATACAGTTACGGCAAAGAAAAAAATATAACTTTTATAAATAAATTTTTAAGGAAAAACTCAAATATTAACTGTACTGCCAAAGTAAGAAATCTCGAACTCTAATAATAAAACTACTTAATTGATGCATTTATAACACTTAACATTCCAAAAAACATATCTTGTTTTCATAAAGCAATGAAAACAAAACGAAAACAATAGAAGAGGAAGAAGCTCGCAGTAAATAAAAGAACGAAAGGCAGACAGACAGAGACAGGGACAGAGAGTGTTCATAAGTGAAACAGAAAGAATAAGAAGGGAAAGAAAAAAGAGAGCGAGTGGAAGTAGCAACAAGAAGGGGGGAGAACAAATGATGAGAAAAAACTTGTTCGGTATCTCCAAACTGTCTGGATCTTTTTCCCCTTTGGAAATGTTTTTCCTAAGGACAAAAACTTTAGGAGTACACGACTTCTAGGAATGTCTCTCTCTTTCTTTGTTTGTTGTCCATCTTTCTCATCCTTCCTCCTCTTTACTTTAATATTTCTTTTCTTTTTTCTCTTTTTTTTTTGTAACGTTTATGTTTCTTTTCTCAAAACAGATACTTTTGGTCGCAGAAACCGTGACTTTTTTTAACTTCTTTAAGATTTTGTTAGTTAATTTATTAACATTTATTAGTGAACATTAGGATTTATAATGGGCCTATAATTTGCTTTAAGGTGTTAATAATCAAGGATTTCGTTGGTACTGTTTAAATGAAGCTTCTGAAGGGTTTTGAAGACAGAGTGGTAGGTGTTGACTCTAAACTGGTGGTTACAGATCAACAAATTTTTGTATTTTCACAGGTTTGTGAATACTATCAACTTTGTTAATAGGACTCACTGATAATGAATTTAACGGTAACTACAAATCTCTAAGCTGGATTATTATAACTTACAGTAATACCACCAATTTAATTTTATGCATAATTTAAATATTATAACTGAACGAGATATACACCTTCAGTCACTTCGAGAGATAGTCTCTTCGCTTCTCAGATCGTATGAATTGAATAAATAATCCTGAAGACTGTAATAGAGAAGGATTCACATTCATAATCAATAGTGTACTTTATGTGGCTGAATGCTGAATCAAAGGCTAAAAATTGGGAAGTGAAACCTGAGTGGTCGAAAATTTAGCGACAGTGGTAAACTGTGTTTGAATCTGGGCATCCGGCGAGAGTCGAATTAACCTAAAGGTAATTTGTAAACCTAATTAACAGTTAAATACAACTATTTCACTAACGACTCGGAACACAAAGTTTTTTATAGGTAAAAACGTAAAGTTTTACCTTACAACTTGAACTGGTTTTCACTTTTAAAAAGCTTCTTCAGAGGTTGTCGCTGTCGCTGGTAGTGCTGTCTATCTTGTTGTTAGCGACGGAATCGATGTGTGTGTGGGGTGAGATATGTTCGAATAATGCGTGTGATTTGAATTGTGTCTGTTCGTTTAGGATGTCGTTTTTATTTGTTTTCGTGTGTTTGTATATTTCCAATTGTTCTAGAGTGTCTAGTTTTCGGCCTTTTGTGTGTACGTGTAGAATGTTCATGTTCTTGTCGGTGTTTTTGTATGTGTGGTTTGCTTCAATGAGGTGGTTTGCAAAGGTGGATTCTGTAGTGGAGTGGAATGCCTTTGTGTGTTCAATGTATCTTTGTTTGAAGCTACGTCCTGTCTGACCTATGTAGAATTTGTTGCAATCTGAGCAATTTCGTTTGTAAACACCAGGTAGATCGAATTTGTTTTGTGTTTTGATAGTGTGTGTTCTGTTTTGTTAGTAGTTTTATATGCGATTCTGTATCCTGCTTTTTTGAATTTGTGGGCAATTTTTTCAGTTTGTTTGTTGATGTATGTTAGTGTTATGAATTTGTTGTTTTCTGTATTTGTCTGTTGTTTGTTTTGTGTTTTGTGTAGGAGTTTACTGACTATTGTTCTGTCATATCCGTTAGATTCTGCTAGATATTTTATCGTGTTTAGTTCGTCTTTGTAGTCTTTTTCATCTAAGGGGATGTTGTTAAGTCTATGTATCATGGTTCTAAAAGCAGCTAGTTTGTGTTGTGTTGGGTGATTGGAGGTGTTGTGTATTAGTGTGTCAGTTGTAGTTGGTTTTCTGTATATACTGAATTTGTGCTTGTGTTCTAGTTTTGTGATGGAGAGGTCTAAGAAGTTTATGGTATTGTTGTGTTCGTATTCGGCAGTGAAGGTTATGTTTTTATGTATTTTGTTTATGTGCGTTAGTAACTGTTCACATTGTCTTTTGTTCCCCCTGTATAGTATTAGAATGTCATCAACGTATCTGTGCCAATATAGTATTTTATGTGAGTGTCTGTCATTGTTTGTGAGTATTTTTGTTTTTTCTAAGTGTTGGAGGAAGACTTCTGCTAGAATGCTAGATATGGGGGAGCCCATGGGTAAGCCATGTGTGTAGTATTTATTGTTATAAGTAAGGTAGTTTTGTTTTGTGATAATGTTCAGAGTTTCTGTTATTTCGTTGATAAGTTCATCTGGTGTGTTGTTTTGTTTGAGTTTGTTTTGTAGGATGGTGATTGTTTCAGAGATGGGGATGTTTGTGTACAGGTTTTTAATGTCAAAGGAGGCTAATGTGGCATTATGGGGGATGTGTATGTCTTTTATTTTTGTTACTAGGTCTGTGTTGTTTTTTACTGCAATATTGTTGTCTAGTTGTGTGTGTTGTCTGATAATTTTGTCTAGATGTTTTGCGAGCTTGTATGCAGGGGCATTACGGTAATTGATAATGGGGCGGATCGGAATTTCTTCTTTATGGATTTTGGGAAGCGCTAGGAGGGTAGGGGCTGATGGTTGGATTTGTTTCATGTAGGGCTTTTGTTTGTGTGTCATTATGTTTTTGGCTTTGTTGATTAGTTGTTTCACTGTGTTTTGGTATCTGTCGGTGGGGTCGTGTTTTAGTTCTGTGATGTTGTTCTGTTCCATGAAGTTTTGTACTTTGTTGTGTAGGTTGTTTGTGGAGATGATTACAGTCGTGTTGCCTTTGTCTGCTTTTACAAATGTGATGTTGTGTTTGTGTGCCTTTTCCCTCAGTTTGATGGCTGTGTGTATTTCTGAGTTGTGGTTCTTGTTGTCTGGTGTCTTATGTGCTCCTATTATATTGTTTACGTTATGTCTTAGTGTGTCTTGATGTTCTGGTGCTGTGTTTTGTATATTTGTTTCAGTGTCAACTATGAGTTTTGTTAGTGTTTGGTTGTTTTGTTTGTAATCTATGTTATGTTTTAGGCGTGTTTGTTCGTTTTTAGTGATTGTGACGTTCGTGAGGTTTACTGTACGTGGGTAGAATTTGTGTGAAGGAATTATATTTGTGCTGATTGGTAACAGGTTTAAAATATTTCTCTCGTGTTTTGTCTGTATGTTATGTATTTTTTTTATCCATTCAAAAAAAAATTCAAAAAAGCGGGATATAGAATCGCTTACAAAACTACTAACAAAACAGAACACACACTATCAAAACACACATACACAAAGCACAAAACAAATTCGATCTACCTGGTGTTTACAAACTAAATTGCTCAGATTGCAACAAATTCTATATAGGCCAGACAGGACGTAGCTTCAAACAAAGATACATTGAACACACAAAGGCACTCCACTCCACTACAGAATCCACCTTTGCAAACCACCTCATTGAAGCAAACCACACATACAAAAACACCGACAATAACATGAACATTCTACACGTACAGACAAAAGGCCGAAAACTAGACACTCTAGAACAATTGGAAATATACAAACACACGAAAACAAATAAAAACCACATCCTAAACGAACAGACACAATTCAAATCACACGCATTATTCGAACACATCTCACCCCACACACACAACATCGATCTTTCGAAAATCGATTCCGTCGTTAACAACAAGATTGACAGCACTACCAGCAGGAACCTCTGAGAAGCTTTTTAAAAGTGAAAACCGGTTCAGGTTGTAAGCTAAAACGTTTTTCCCATAAAAAACTTTGTGTTCCGAGTCGTTAGTGAAATAGTTGTATTTAGTTAAGTAACGGACACGTCATGGACAACGAAATCCAAGAATCTAATTAACAGTATTCGTATTGACTTGTTTGAAATAAACGACATTTTTTCTCTAAAACAAAGTACAAAATTTCTTTTCTGATTCGGAACCTTGTTATTCTGATTTGTTCTAATCGCCCTGGAGGTACGGTCGTGTGGTTAAAGCATCGTGACTCCACCTACAAAGTCAAGCAATGGAGAGAAATGTGGATAGATGACCACATGACGTCTCGGTGGCTGTGCACCTCTACACTCTCAAGAACAGAAGATGGTGAAGGTTTTATTGCATTTACTGCGTTGCGAATTATGATGTAATAGAAACGTGAAAAGAGAAAGATGCATATGAAGAAAGCGCGTTACAAACGACTGATAAAGAAGACGGTGGTCAAGAACGTAAGAAAATACAATTGCTATATTGACGAATTGCGAGATATTCTTTAAAGAATAAGAAAGTCGAAAGAAATGTTTGTAATCATTTTAACTGGCTCAGAAAAGTGAAGATCAGGCTACACTAGTACACATTTTGTTAACGTAAAGGTTCTTTTTACATCTGGAAACGTTAACTGTAATTTTCACATAATTAACAGACAATTCCGTGACTGAAAGGCGACATAAAGGCGCACTATATTCTCTATTGTTATGTCCTACATTATGCTTTCAAAAACTCGACGTAGCTGGCTAACGAAAATGAGAAAATGGTTTTCACTTCTTTGAGTTTAAGAATTACAGGAATGATGACAAAAACAATAGATCAGAAATGGAACTTTCAAAGTACAGATTTATGTAATCGAATGCTTAATCTTCTAATAACCGGTCCTGTTTGGAGACGAATAGGCCTACACAAATATAAAAACAGTATAAAAGTTAGTACAGGTTATATAATTAAATATAATATAATGGTTACCACATTAGCGCGTACATACACGTACACACATCCTTTAAAGACAGCCAACTGTGAAGACAGAGTAGAGGCAAAAAACGCTGTAAGGTACAGTATATAATATAAATAGGCATCCAAAGTCAAGTATTTCACGACGCGGTCCAGACAAAAGCCGCACAGACTGAATGTTAATTACCGATACCTGTCGGACAGGAATTATGAAAAACTGCTTAAGCATATAAGCAAACATAGAGATGTAAAATGTGAAGCAATGCATTGATAGTTAGCTGCGGCGACGGGCAAAAACCTGGCCAAGAAATGCACCAGCAGCTTTTTGCACAGCTATGCGGTCTCTGGCGAGCTATTTATGAGTCAACCAGATATCCACACAGAATAGAAAACAATTTTTTCACACATTACGGCTATTATTTTCTTATACGAATTGAAGAAACATTTCGACCGCATTGAGAACAGTGTATTAGACACCGGTATCATGTCGACAGCAATTACAGCCTCTGCTGCTACTGAATCCATACAGATAACAACTTGTACTTATAAGCTTTTTTGTTTATTTCTTTACAATTACAAATATATATATACTTTGTAAATGTATATATATTTATATATATATACTTGTTCAGTTATGCAAGTATAAAAACAGAGAAAAAGTTCGGATCTCTTGAAATAGTAATACTAAAACAGCCAAACAAAACTGAGGTGTTTCCTGTTTAACAACACGTTATGTTAATTCCGATAGATCGAGGCGCTAAAGGCATTCAGGTTTCACGTATAAAAGGAAACAAATCCAGAAATACGGGCGAAACGAAATTTGAAGAATACATCCATATCAGTAATATATAGGCCTACAACACTGAACGACTCTTAACGACAGTGGAAGTGGAAATATGACTTAGATACTGTTGGCCGATTTTGGGGTGTCCCGAAGGAATATCAGATTATTTAACTATCCGATCGCGTGGAAAAACAGATAGCTACGTGAGTAAGCGTCTGAATTAAGATTAGAAATTCAAAGATACGAAACAATTTGTTAACAATAAGAAATCTTTACTCCTTACACAACTTTAATAACAACTCTAAATGATCAAGCTATTTTTCTGGGTTTTCTAACAGTCAATTGAATTTCTTAGAGACTTATATGTATTGTTCTAACTCATCGAAACATTACTCAAACAGTTATATTTACGTGTACCATGTTTACCAATCCCTAGACCTGAGTCTTTCGTCTGACTATTATTGTGTGCTACGCACTGCCATCCTCTGGATGCCTGTCTGAACTCTGTATCTCATATGTATATGTGCAGCTTGTTTATAAAAGTGTCTAAAACTATAAGGAGAAATTTGTTTACTAAGCTTCAGGTGATGACAAAAAAGTCACCCCTAGGTATCGTTACATAAAAGTGACAGGTGAAATTAGTACAGAATAACAGATTAACATGTACTACTTGTTGATCAAAATGACATCTCGACATTAATATGTAACAAAATAATATAACGTATTATAGAATATTAATTGCTAAACTTTCACTTGTGAAAACTTACTTTGTTTTTTCCCGTACGCGTTTCGGCGTGATGTTCGCCTTCCTCCCGAGTGGAAGGCGAACATCACGCCGAAACGCGTACGGGAAAAAACAAAGTAAGTTTTCACAAGTGAAAGTTTAGCAATTAATATTCATTGAGTGCTGTGAATGAAGAGGATGAACATTCAAAATAACGTATTATTACTACATACTACAGAATAATTATTATACATCACTACATATCTGTAAGTTAGTCTGATTGCTCAACTAAAAACATATTTTATCCTAGAGACAAGAGTTATCACTGCAATGCTGCAAAACTTGTATTCTCGCTTTCATGGTTACAAGACTTTACAAAGCATAATATGTAACTTAAGCAACCTTGACATCTTGTATTTCAAGCGCATTCTTATGCAATTCACCCTTATTGTTATTGTTTTGATGTCTTTTATATCATATGATTTTTAGAGAATTGTACCCTTTGTATTTATTTTACTTTGACGTTATTAGATGCTTCTGTGAACTATGTAATGTCACAAGTACCATATACCATACCATACCATAACATATACCATATATAAAAAAAAGATCCATTCATTATACTTTTAATATTGTAAAAATAAAAACTCTTATGTTCTAAAATAAATACTCAAACTCCTTACTTTCTTGTTTTCGTATTCAATTATTTTTATTTACTCTTTTCGAAACTCATTTCTGTTATAGAGCATAAAAAATCTCAATCTCAGGGTTCATCGATTAGTCATGTCAAAGTATAGTACAAATCGTAAACATATCATAAAACATAATATTTATAAATAATGTTTGGTAATTACGTGTTGTTGAATGTATGTTGTGTATCAGTGGATTCTTTGGATCATACAAAAGAACAAATGAACAACTGAAAAAGAAACTCTTAATACTAATAATTATTTGTGTACAATTAGTATTCACTATTATAAAGTTTTTATTGTTTTTGTGATTGTATATCGCTGTAACTCGATCTTTAAATGTTAAAATGTCTTCAAATATCTTGGTTGATCATTGAAGAAATCTCACCAATCTTGAAGTTTTCTTTACAAGCTTATTTGACCTCCTTTATTAGCTTATGACCTCCTCATAGTTTTAATCTAAGGATATACTCAATGTCTTATTTCTTACATTCTAAGTTGAACATTTGTACATTATATTTATGTCTACTAATAACTATTTACATTTTTTTGTCATTTGATCGTCTCTTCTGGGTATTTGTCATCATCAGTTATTGTTTTGTCAGGTTAACTGCATTATTTAATTCCTAAATTTGTATTCTCTATTTCCCTATTTCCCAATGGTTTATTTATGATAATATTTCCCTTTTTGTTTCGATTTCTTTTTATTCCTTGAAAATATTAATTATCTTTAAGTAATATATTGTCTCTTCATTACTGTATTTATTAAGTTAATTTTATTCTTCTATTTCTTTTAATATTAATAAGATTGCGTTTCTGCATATTTCACAGTGAATTTTGATGGTATACTTGTCTTTATTCTGAGGTATATATTTGTCTTTATTCTGAGGTGTCTTGTTATGTTATATAAATTCAAGAATGATTGTTTCGGATGGCATATTTATAAGACTGAGGAAATTATCATTCATTCTTGTGTGGTGTTTTCATAATACTTTTTCAGAGAAGCTTGGTTGTAGGTTCCTTTAAGTTGCTGATTGGTAGGCTATGTCAATTCGTAGGTGTCATTTTATGTTTACCACTCTACCGGGCATGTCGGAGAAAATATGTGTATTTGTTATAGATTGATATTAGTTTATTTGTTTGTTCTGCCTTTAGATTTAACTCCGTTTTTCTTTTCTGGAACCTCTGGATCTTTAATTTTTGTTCTGCCACATTTCTTCATTATTATCTTGGTAATCTGTAGTATTTTGTAATGATCTAAACTCATCCATTATATCCTCCCTAACATAATATAGCTGGCACGGATCTGAGGGGTACTTTGGCTATCATATACTCAGCCGTCCATACTAAATCAATTATAACCGAGTACTGCCTTAGCATATTAAATACTCGACTGACAAATTAAATAGTAGGTCTCTTGCGACCAAAAATATCCTGGGAATTGTAGATCCATTACTTTTAACTTCTATTAATACCTGTTTTCTGACAGACTTGTTTTGGCGTCCAGTAGCTCCGATTAGATTTATTTTATTAACGGGCAATGTTAGTATTATATTTGGAACTCTCTTTGTATCCAGATAACTCAATATTGTTAATTGATGAGACATTCTCCCCGGTATCTATCATAACTTCTGTTAGTATCCCATTTACCTCAGCTCTAATATATAAGATTTCAGTATTATTATTATTTTCCCCATGGGTAGATTCCTCTTCCTTTACCTAACTCATTTCTAATGTTTTATTGTTTTTAAATAGTAGCTTGCCATAATTGTTATTATTATTATTATTATGATTATGGTTATTAAAGCATTTATTATAGTCATTATTTTTATCGTTTTGTCTAGTCTTTACCCAAAATTGGTTCAGTCTCACTTAACAGTTTCTCTTAAGTCCTTGTTAGTGTTTCATTATATCTTCATTTGTATTGTTTTTTCTTAATTAATATTTTTTTTTTCTTTTTATATGGTTTGCTTGGTCGGTATCCAGAAAATCAGTCCCTTTTCTCGATGGTGTGTTGGTGCTTAATTTATCCATGGTCGATTACTTCAATTGCCGTAATTATTCGGATTATTATTGTGAACAGTATTATTCCGGTCCTTCTTGTTTCTTGGTCTTTAGCAATTTTCTCTTCAGTCCCCTTTGAGTTTCTTGCTATTACCTTGTACTTTAATTTTTCTGCCGTAAAATCTTCATTTGTATCGATGCCTACATCAATCACTTTACCATTTAGTTTACTGGACAGATGTTTCAATGGCATATCAATTATTAATGACATCACTGGTCCTTTATTATGCATTTCTTTTTCTAGTGTATTTAATTTAACTATAGACTTGCTTATGTTTTTACTCACGGTTTTATTGTGAGTCCCTTTGAAAGTTTCTATTAAGCTTCTTCTGTTATTTTTAAAATTACTTACTTTTCTATGTTCAGTACTTAGGATGTTAAGTACATTAACTAATCCATTGTTCATCATCTCCAACTCTTCCCGTGTTTTTATTAGTTTCTGTTGATGCATTTGTCTCATTTTCTTCGTCTTCATTTCCATGTGCTTAACATTCTCTTTGTTTCTGTTATGTTTATTTCCAGATAACCATGCTCTGTTGTCTTCTTTATTTTCTTCCGTTGTCTTATTCAATGTTTCTATGGTTTTATTCTCCGTTTCACTGTTTTGATTTAGCAGTTCACATGACTTATTATTATTTTCCTTTGTTGTTTCTATTAATAGTTTACTATTACTCTTCTTAATACCGTCTATTTTACTTTCTAACTTTTTATTGGTACTGTCCAACTTCTCATTCATCTGTTTTATCAAATTTTCCTTCAAAGCTTCGTTTTGTTTCTTCGAGAGTTCATTGATCCTTTCCTCCATACTGTCTATCTTCTCATTTGTTTGTTTATTTTGTTCCTCCATTCGTTTAAATTTTTCATTAGTTAGTTTACTATCTTCTTTAATGCTGTCAAATTTTTCATTCATTTGTTTAAAATTCTCATGAGTTTCTTCTTCATTCTGGTCAAATTTTTCATTCTTTTGTTGTATTAACCTTTCGTTCATCTGTTCTATAAATTTCATCAAATTTGGGTCACCTCTATTTTCCGCCTTATCGCCCGTCTCCACTTCTTCAACCGATGTCGACTCCTTCTCTTCCATGCTGACTTCTTCTCTGGCCTCCGCCGCGCGCTGCTTGGACTTGCCTCTTGTGTGCATTTCTGTACTTCTAACAGCTGCCAGCTAAAATCAGGATACCTGTGATACAATTATAACTTCCTACTATAATAATTTTCCCCTAATTTCAGCCTCACTGGTTGGACGCTATCTTGTTCACTTTTGTATGATCGCCAGCTAGAAATGACAACTAAAATTCTATTCTATCTTGGTTTAATTCCCTTTTTCTAGCCCCACGTTGGGCGCCAATTTGTAAAACGAAAAACTCTTATGTTCTAAAATAAATACTCAAACTCCTTACTTTCTTGTTTTCGCATTCAATTATTTTTATTTACTCTTTTCGAAACTCATTTCTGTTATAGAGCATAAAAAATCTCAATCTCAGGGTTCATCGATTAGTCATGTCAAAGTATAGTACAAATCGTAAACATATCATAAAACATAATATTTATAAATAATGTTTGGTAATTACGTGTTGTTGAATGTATGTTGTGTATCAGTGGGTTCTTTGGATCATACAAAAGAACAAATGAACAATTGAAAAAGAAACTCTTAATACTAATAATTATTTGTGTACAATTAGTATTCACTATTATAAAGTTTTTATTGTTTTTGTGATAGTATATCGCTGTAACTCGATCTTTAAATGTTAAAATGTCTTCAAATATCTTGGTTGATCATTGAAGAAATCTCACCAATCTTGAAGTTTTCTTTACAAGCTTATTTGACCTCCTTTATTAGCTTATGACCTCCTCATAGTTTTAATCTAAGGATATACTCAATGTCTTATTTCTTACATTCTAAGTTGAACATTTGTACATTATATTTATGTCTACTAATAACTATTTACATTTTTTTGTCATTTGATCGTCTCTTCTGGGTATTTGTCATCATCAGTTATTGTTTTGTCAGGTTAACTGCATTATTTAATTCCTAAATTTGTATTCTCTATTTCCCTATTTCCCAATGGTTTATTTATGATAATATTTCCCTTTTTGTTTCGATTTCTTTTTATTCCTTGAAAATATTAATTATCTTTAAGTAATATATTGTCTCTTCATTACTGTATTTATTAAGTTAATTTTATTCTTCTATTTCTTTTAATATTAATAAGATTGCGTTTCTGCATATTTCACAGTGAATTTTGATGGTATACTTGTCTTTATTCTGAGGTGTAATCTTGTTATGTTATAATATCAACGTTATAACAAAAATGTTATAACTTTTTTCCGAAGTTATAATTTTATTACATAGAAATCCATATATATTGTTTTCTTTTGTCACTTCTAATATGATGCCCTAACTAATGAACAACAGATTATTAGATACATGATAGTGACCCTTAAACTGTCGTTAGCAGATTGTAGCTTAAGTATCTTAGTTTTAAGCAAATTAAACTAGGAAATAAATTAGAAATTTTACATCCAATTTTGGTACAAATTTATAAGCAGTAACATAAATTATTAAAAATAGTACCACACTTAATACATTACGTTTCCTCAAGTCAGACAAACAGTTAGTCGATTTTGCTTGTGTGTTTGTTATATCAACTGATTAAAGTAATTTTTGAGAATTATTAAGTATACTCATGACTTGCTTTGGGAAAATTGTATTCTAATTCCTAATAATAGAAAGTATATAAAAGATTGTATGAAAGTAACTGGAACTGGGATGTGTTCAGAAAACCTATAGTAACGGCGTTAAAACTAAACACAGAAATACGTATAATGAATGGCAAAAGAAACAGTAAATTTAGTGGGAAAGTTTATAAAGACTAATACAAACGTAATGACAATAAATAGAGAATTTGCGCAATGTCCAAAATGAACTAATAAAGAACGATAATATTCCACACATCTTACAGGAAGAAATTGTCGAAGTACTGAGACATATAGAAAGGAATCCTACTTAATGGCAAAGTAACAAGCAGTAATATGGAAAAAGCGGAAATTATGAAGAAGATTTCTAATAAAAAATCACAACGAAAAGATACTCGCATAATTGTTCTAGCCCACAGAAAAAGGGAAATGATAATTTAAAAAACTACTGACCAATTTCACTTCTCGATATGATGTGAAACATGCTAATAGATTCAACAACACCTGGTTATCAGCAGTCTCAGTATCCAACATAATTCAGGAGCAACTAAGGTGTGTAGACCATCTACGGGCAATAAACGAACTTCCAGAAGTTTCCAGTTTAATTTGTAAGGCATTCGTTGATAATGAGAAATGAGAAAGCTTCCGATCAGTCTATATAAAAGTGACAATACAAGCTTTACAAGACCGAGGGATAGAACCGGGTTTTTCCAAATATTTCTTACAGATACGTGCGCACTTCAAATAAAATACAGGTTGCAAAGGGTATATGGTAACGACATAGATTAGCCTATCAATAAGCTGTTCTCAATCTATGAGCTTAATCTAGAAAAGCGAAAAGTTGACGCGCGAGGGTAGATTTTAAAACGTAAACGTTTACATGGGTGTGTCTGACGTTTACATGCATCATTAAAGAATCGAATACATTCAGTCTGATAATACATTTTGTTAATGTTAGTCAGTCAATACACTTTAACGTTAGCATACGAAATAACTATTCTTGTGAATACGATAATGGAACTGCAAAGTGTTTTGATGGTTAGGTACAGTTTAAACTCTCTCACTCTCTCTCTCTCTCCCCCCCCCACACACACACACATTAGTTCACGCATCTGTATGTACCTTTTGTACGGACAACATAGGAACCCGTAATAATTGTGTCTCCAATACCATCGGCAAAATAAGTTTAAGCAAAGAGTACTAATCTAGACATGCTGGTATAAAAAGTTGCTAATGAAATATAAATGAAAAACAGAGCGCTAGCTGTTACTGCGTAAAAACATAATGAAGCGAGCTGAGAAAATATGACGAGGTTTTTATGTAACCGGACTGTTGGTAATTTAATTTTTTTTTTGTTTCTAACTCATTCTCTTGGTTCTTGAGGTTCGTTATAAAAGGGTTTTGTTTCTTTTGTTATTATCACTGTACATACACGTTGCCTGGAGACCGATAAAACAGCTGACGTCACGTCTCCAAGGAGATTCTATTGTACTTTTTTATATATTTCTAAGAATATAAACTGAAATGGACTAGGAGATAGGACGCTGAATGCATGGCTGAAAAAACACCCCATTCTTTTTTTTGTGTTTGCAGAGAAGCTTGTAGAGGGAGTAGGAAGGGGTCATTGCGCAGGCTTACCAACTGTTATTATGTATCATCAAAATTATTATTTGTGTTGCCAGAATGTTTTAACTCATTGTTACAAGAAATAAGATAATTGTGTTACTTCATCGTTATCATTTTATCGAACAATAATTTCTACGTTACGATTTAGATTTTGTACTGTCTTATGTCAGTACTACTGTGTTATACCAAAAACTCAATTACAAAAGGCTACTTTTATCATACTCGAATTAATAAAAATAAAACAATTGCAATTTAATATTAAAATAATTTTTATTCGTATCTAATTCGTGAATCATTAAATTCATGAAGTATAATATTAATTTAAGTGTTGCAATTATTATTGTTGTTATAATCTTACTATCTAGTTGGTCGTAATTGTTCCCCATACAGACGCACGCGAGTATGTTGTAAATTCTCACTTTTCCTAATCTACTTTATTATTAACAAAAGTATTAGAAGTAACTGCGGTAGGTGTTGATTACAATGAAGAGACAGCAACACGGTAACGTACACGTAGATGTTGAAGCCATCCCCGGGGTTTGTTCTAGACTAATTAGAAAACTCTATGTGTAATATTAAAATAATTATGATAATATTAATTATGATAATATTATATTATAATTATATATTATAACCATATTATATAATTATAATATAATTAAAATATTAAAATAATTTATGAGTCACAATTTAGATACATCAGACTTGTGAAATACATACAAGTAAATGCTACTGATTAAATTGTATCGCGCGTCCCTGTGCATCCACATACATACACAACACATATGCATAAGCTGAGTTACCAAAGACCACATAATTGATTACTTGTTTCGATTTGTTTTTAACTTTCATTAAATTTTCAGGCGGAACAAATGTACAGATAAGTATCTGCATTTATAACCACTTTAGAGTACACAAAGTGATGATGATGATGTGTGTGTGTGATTCTGCGTGGAAACATACGGAAGAAAAGGATGAACATTCATATACCCTGAGGAACGTATGAAGTTTCACTATTAAAATGTCTGTCAAGACTGACACATTGAACTAAGTGACGGTAACAACAAACTGAAAGTATTAATTATCAACTTCATTTAGTAGATACTTAACGCTACAAATTAAATTCTGTGTTAATTATGGCAAAACTGAAAGAAAAACGTTAAATAAATTTTTATTACGGTATCAGGGTTCCGACTGTGTGTGTGATGAACCATGATTTTTATATATCCCTACGTTTTATATGAACTGTGTAAGAATTATATATTTTCGTGAACTATAATATTCCAATGTTAGGCCTAAATAGGTATATCGAGTATGTGACTGCTGCCTTCTT
Organism: Magicicada septendecula; assembly: GCA_034769895.1. NCBI lineage: Eukaryota > Metazoa > Arthropoda > Insecta > Hemiptera > Cicadidae > Magicicada > Magicicada septendecula. The sequence continues at coordinate 916,707,479 of CM068367.1, read as the reverse complement.
CATCCTTGTGAAACACAGGGGAAGGACGCAGTCGAATTCGGAAACCTACAACATCGAAAATACACGAGGCTGCGGCAATCTAAAGTAGAGTGTATATACATAGGGGAACATGGGGATGGTTGTAACACGAGGTTGGTTGTAACAGTGCTTGTAACTCGAGTAATTTTCATCAGATCGCTGCGCTATCTGGCTTGCAGTTCCCTCTAAAGGTTGTGTAGTGTAGGCTACAACCCCGGCGCAGAACGTTGAAGCTAACCTCCGCTACATCAAAAATACTGTTTTTTGAAAAGGTAAGTAACTTTTTGCAATTATGTTATGAAGCGTATTTCTACTTACATTATTCTCCAATCATACTAGCTATGCATGTAGTCTAACAACTCAAGTAGGCCTATTCTTTATAAATACCAGGCATCAGATTTGCTTTTATTGAAACATAATTAGACACATGGGTACTTGTTTGTAATGGCGACGTGTGGAGTTGGTTGTAACACAGATTTTACTCTGTTACAACCTGCCCCAGGTCAACGTTACAACCTACCCCATGGATATTTCTTCACTTCTTCATTTTTAATTAGTAAATAAAATGGATATTACATATTTTATTTAATTGTTACGGAACTCAAAAGTTATCTGGACTGATGTTAGTTAACAATGAAAGTATACCAGTGTGTAAAGATTATATCAAGTATTAGATTTTGTCGTATATGTCTTATTCATGTGATTGTAGTTGTGCCAGTAGTGAAAACAAAGTGAAGTTATTTTTATTTGTTTATCTCTAATGTCTGGTGGACAACAGACATGAAAAATTATCAAATTTTGATAACAGCTATTATTATTATAGTAGTAGTAGTAGTAGTAGTAGTACCAACATAATCATCATTGCAACTTCTAGTTACGTACTTCAGAGCACTTCAATTCATTCACCAACATATATTAATTACTCTCTCTCTCTCTCTAACTATAACAGGGTGTTCAGAATACCCCAACCTTACTATAATAAATTTTTAATGACTTATATTTCTATACAGATGAGGAATCCCAAGAGGAAGACTGATCGTGGTAAGATACCTATTGAGACTTTTATTCAGGCTGCAGAAGCTGTTGAGAAAGGATCTTCTGTACGAGAAGCTGCACGTAAAAGAAGCTATTGAAAGTGGGTATCAAAAAAGAAAATCATCTAAAGAAAAAACAAAAGAAATTAAGAGGAAACGCGAAGGAAAAACGTCCCGAAAAAGGAAAGTAAAGAGGATTCTTAAATTTGAAAATCTACCTGAAGAAGAAGATGACGATGAAACCTGTCTGTGTTTAGTCTGCATGAAACCATTTTCAAAGAGCAGGCCTGGTGAGGAGTGGGTGCAATGCATGGAGTGTAAGCACTGGGCACATTTTTCATGTGCTAAAAGATCAAAGACATATATGTGCCATAACTGTATGTCAGATGGATTTTCTAAATAAAACTTAAAAAAATGGTAACGGACTAGATATTTGCTTTTCTAACGTCGTTTCTAGTTAAGCATGCTTTAATTTGTATTTTGTTAAATTATAGACATTCATTATCTTAGATGCTTTTCAAATTTTTGGTTATTTTAGATTTATTTTAACTGAACATTTGTATTTTGTGAGGTTAAAAACATTTGTAGTTTTATAAATTTTGATTAAGTTTTGTTATTTTAAATTGTTTTTTCATTTAAATTTATATTTTGTTAGGTTACAGACACATAGTTTTAGAAAAGTAACTTTAATTTGTTTAATTTAAATTACTTTCTTTGGGTAAGAGTTGGAATTATAATGTGAACGCGCGCGCGCGTGCGCGTGTGTATCTGTGTGCGCGCGTGTGTGTATGTGTTTATCTTATGGAAGGAAATTGTCAAATACTTTTATGATTGTAACGAAATTATAAGATAATCTGTTTTAAAAGACATTTTTAACTTTAAAGATCTGATATAAGAAAGAAGACATTTTTTTCTAATAAATGGTTTAATTGTATATATAGAACACTGTATTTTGATTGTGTAGATAAAATTACATCATTTGTATGAGAAATAAAATTTTCTTTAAGCGAAATATGTGCTTTATTTGTCTTGTTACAACCAACCCCTGCAACTGTTACAACCAACCCCGCTGTGGGGAAGGTTGTAACATTTTGACTTGAGTTAATTTTCTTTGCGTACTAAAATAATTATAAATCATAAATGGCTGAATATTTAGTACATCATAAACAACATCCATGGGTATCGGAAACTATGAAAATATTTTTAAAATTATGTAAATTGTCAGAGTTATTAATGACAAAATTTGAAATGTTACAACCTTCCCCGTGTTCCCCTAAGTGTATTAATGAATGAATTAAATTTGATGAGATAGTATAACATAAAGTTTCCTTAGTTTTGGCAGACACAAATGCCCAGTCACACTTGAGAAAGTAAATATATGCCATTAACCAAAAGGAAGACAACATTCAACATTCCTCGACCAAAAGGAAGACAATTTGCATCAGAGTAATTGTGATGAGTCGCAATTAATTTTTGGTCTCCCATTAGTGTAATTACGTTGTTGATATATTACTGTACATCACTAAACAACGGTTATACCGACAGCAGAATGACAACGACAGGACAAGTCGGCACCATTGAAGGTGATACGCTGTGGTTGATGAATACTAATTGTTGCAACGCAGCGACAACGTGGACTCAAAATGGTAATCTCATTATACTAGTGGTGTAATCTGGTCACGATGGAGTCAAGAACACATTAGCCCAACATTAAAGGCTTCCTCCAACTGTCATCCTTTTGGCCGAGGCAGTATTACCATGTTACTACCAAGTCATGTGCATGTTTCAATGAGATTTAACGACAGAAATTTGCTAGCAATGATGGATATACGTAAATAATAGTAAGTATTGCTATTGCATGGCCGTTGGCGTCACATGAGGTTAAATCATACATACAAATTATGAAATATATCCTAACTGAATGAATAAAGGAAAACTAAACTCACCGGGATTGCAAAGCCATTCTTGCAAAGCTTTCTGCAATCGTCGCACGTGTAGAGGCTTGGAAGCCATTCCTACCAGAGCCATGATTTCCAGGAACTCTTCTTCACCAGCGTCGCACAATTGTTGTACATCGTCACCGCCTGACAACACAACACTGCCGCATTAAACACAATTGTTGTTTTTGCTATCGTTATAGTTGCTTACGTTTAGGCTATGCTGAAGGTGGCGCCAAACGGCGTCGTTGCATTACTGTCGCGTGGACTTCACAACTGTACCTCCCTCCAACTGTGGGTGTAAATAATATTTCTGTTTAGAACGTATAATATAATTATTTTCCTGATACTCACTCAGAATATATTTAGTGTAGAAAAACACATTTTTAATTGGGAAAATGAACAAGTGTTATCAGAAGACCGCAAAGACTATCGACATACAGTTATTAACTCGAAAATAATATCTCCGTTTTTCACAGATTTTAAGCTCTAAAGTTCGACAGGATCTAATATTCTAACGAATAATCGAATGTATTAGATCTAACGAATCTAATATTCAAGCCGGATCGCAGAATCGAATGTATGGAAACAACAAATAAAAATGAGAACAAGTAGCGTAACTGTGTAATGGCTACCCGGTATTTATTAAAACAAATTGTATTGCAGCTTAAACGGTATTCAAGCCAATAATAATACAACACTAAAATCAGGACGACCTTAACTATCACTTACCCATTTCCAGAAGTGTATCGTAATACGCGAGAAGACTCGCCCTCTGCATGACGCGATACAACTGCAGTTCAGCTTCGTTATTAGGAGCTGACGTTAACACCACTGAAACAAAAATAATTCTCTTGTACATACTGTTTTCCCACAAATTACAATAGCATTACAGTGTTAAAAAAAAACTAAAACTTTAAATTGTAAACTACTCAGTATTTGACTGTAAAACAACTGCCGGGCTAATTGTAAAACAATTGTGTAAATCAGTTTCACAATTTCGGTCTCTCGTGGGACTTACTACCTCTTTCCCGCCACACTGAAGAAGGCCGTCTGTTTTTGTTATTTATATGACTTTGTTGAGTTTTGTATACAGCTTATGTTGACGCGGTTGCTGTCATGGACCAGCTTTTCGATGGGAACCATAATTTCAATATTGTTGGACAACGGTCTAACGGACCAGCAGTTGTTTTACAGTCAAGTACTGGCCCGTGAAAGCCTACGTTCAGTATTTCTTTAAAATCATTTTTTGAAGAGTGAGGAATTCCGTTTGATAAAAGATACAGAATGAAGGAATAGTGTCACAGAGCGCGTTGTTTCTGAAACGATGTGAAGTGCACGTCAATATTAAAACGGTTTACTCCTATCCCGATTGCTGCTGTTACCTTTTGTAATGTATATCGTTGTTTTGAAATGGCCTAAATTTATCAATACAAATATGTAAACGAAACGAAATGCATAATTCAACAACATCTTTTTTATATTAGAATAATAAAAAAATGTATAGGCCAGTGGCGCAGCGAGGGGGTGAACCCCTTCCCAGAAGATAAATAAAAAAGTTACAACATTTTTATAAAAATTTAGTCGTATAAGTCGAAATAAATTATAAATCTATTATAAGTAGGAACATTTGTAAATGCGGGAGGCTGTAGACGTCATACGATTACTGATTGTGTGGTGGTTCAGGATGGTTTAAAATTTCATCCTAGTTTATGATGTTATGACCACACAGTGAGTAGGAAAGACCACTGCCTTCCATTATTAATGCAGTCTTAAGTGTAAACAACTCGGTTATGATATTTATAGTGCAGTAATTTATTCCAGAACAGCTTAAAACATTTTACATTAAACAGCTGATTGCTTGATATTAAATTCTTATACAGATGTACCTGTTGATGTACACGATTATCGCTTTAATACTGCTTAGAAAAGAAACCAACAATTAAAATCTTCAAACGTGTCGGTCCGTTTTCGTATAAGCCTATATGTAAATATCAGATCGATCTCGTTCGGAATGCCGTTTACAAGAGTTTCACAGTTTCTACAGGTGAATTGATTTATGACAACTTCAACAAAACATGTGGCCAACTACGTGTTTGCGAAATCCGTAGCGCAATTTTGAAGTGTTTGTTTCTGAGGGCCTGCAGTGGCCACTTTATGAAAACTGTGAATTATGGTGACGACAGTTCACAGCATGTCTTCCAGCTTAGATTGCCTCCAGCTTTACACAATGACAAATATAGAATGGCTAATATGAAAAAGGATACTTCACAAATTAAACAAGTAAGCTTAATGTAAAAATATGACAAAACATCTTATTAAATCAGGTTATAAAAATTATAAGCATACTTATAACCCAATATTTTTACGCCTATTTAAAAATCTCAAATAAATGTTTACCCTATAATTTTAATTTTCAGATGTACGTTATTTTTAAGTAATAGTAAACAAGAAACCTTAAATAAAAAACTGAAATGAAAAACATTTCACACAAATTACTCAGAGCGGTAAATCAGTTAATTATCAACGTTTATAGCAATATGTAATACATAATCACTTTCCACTGCTTTTCTATGTATTATCCAATTTACTGTACACACTGCAAAGGACCGCTGTGGGTTGTCTCCTACCTTGCAGCTTAGTGACCAGATGATTTCTTCTTGCCTGGCAGTTTAATTTCTTAATTCGGTAAATGTTATCATCTATTCCAATTTGGCTGCGTATACGTTTAACCCATTCCCAATTTCTTCGTCTCATTCATAGTTCTATAACTGACTGTGCAATCCGTAATTTCTATATGATTCTAATGTTTATAGGCCATAATTCTGGCATCCTGTACGTAATTGCAGAAAGCACACACAAACGAAAAACATTCCTTCTGAAAAAAAATCGTAATTTCTTTTCTGCAAAATATTTTCCATCTTTCCAAAGACAGATACTCTACACTCCAAAGATTGACAATTTCAGCACTCTATCTCGAATTTTTATTACTACTCTAACCATATATTTCACTTAAATCGCAGTTTTCAGAATTTTACCTAAAATCTTCACTATCTCAGCTGATGTAATCTTATTAAACAATATAATTTCACTTTTTCGTGTCAATTCTGACACCAATCTTTCCACTTTTCATTCAGCTGCACTTTCGCCAAACAACATTTCATAGTCTGAAACCTCGGATCTGTAAGGTACAATCCATCTACTTTAATTCGTTTATTTTTGCAATCCATTTGTCTGAAGACAGCCTCCAACAATGCTGAGAACAACTTGAGTGATAAGTTCATTATCATCATACTTTATTACCTTTTCTATTTCTATTTTTTTTATAACATGTGCAGATTAATTTCATTCTTGAGCGTGTATGTGTTTCAGAGAGAATCTGTTTACATTTCTCTACCAACGCTGTTGTTCTACAGTTTTTGTGTAGACTGAATCAAAAACTTGTTAACTAATAAACTAATTGTATTATGTGTTTAGGTATGTCTAGATATAAGCAGCAGATGCTGCTCATTATGCTTAATGTAATGAAATGTATTGTCACTGCATTGGCCTGGGAAAGTTTTGTGACTATGTAATAAGTACGTCAAAAGTGGTTTTATATGTAGTAAATCTTTGTTAAATGCAACTTTTGATGTTTTAAATAGGCGTCTTTAATATGTAACAGACATAAATTATATTGACTGTCTGCTTGCAAAAACATCGTCTTTTGCGTTTGCACAGCGCAAATTGCGTATCTATCAAACCGTGAGAAGCACGTGGAAAGCGCCTCATTGTATGTGTATCCATGTATACAGGCTATGTGTTCCAGATTTAATCATGGACTACATAAAGTCAATAAAACATTACATAACCACAAATGTCTGCACTTTGAACAAATTAATATGGCACAACGTTTATACTACGCCACACGTTTGTAAGTCATACACACCTTGTTATTAATAACGTTACAATCTTATTTTTTGGTTTCTCGCTGTAAATAGGTTAAAGATTATAATATTTTGATAATACTTTATACAATTTTAATATACTCAGTATTGTTACTGTAGAATGCATAGTTATATTTCTTTGCGGCAGAATAAGACTGCAATTCCTAACGACAGTAACCCCTGCAATTTGTGGAGCGCCCATCACTTGACGATAAGAACGAGAAACGCATCATGGAAACTTTAGATGTTAAAAATAAACACATAGATGTGTAGATGGGTTCATAAAAAAGCACGTTTTAATAAAGTACAGTTTAGTTTCATCACTGAGTTAATCAGTGTAATTATAGAAGCATTCATTATTTATTCGTTTTGCTTAATTAAACATGTAGATCTTTATCCAGTGTATTAGATCGTTTTCTAAAATGTGTGTGCGTTTTAAAAGTTTTGCCATAATATGGCGGTTTTTAACGGAGTTATGAATTCCGCCATGAATTGTCATGAGTTCACAATTTAGTTCAAAATTAATTAAAAATTGTAAATTTTTACAATTGTAAATTACAATTTGTACAATTTTAAATTTTTGTAATTAAATTGTAAATTATAATAATTGGTATTTACGTGTATAAGAGACCTTTGGAACGGTTTTTTGAAGGAAGGCCTGGACTGTAAATTTGTATATGTACTTCCAAAATAATTACTTGAAAACCCTATTTATTTACTTTACAAATTCCCAACTTTAATTATTAATTTATTTAAAATCCAAAATAATTTACTTAATTTAATTCGCAAACAAAACGAGCTTTACATCGATACTCAAAATTAAGCAACTTAAAGACAGAAACTAATCTATTCAGATTTTTAATTATAATCACAATTCAGACGATATAATTGTTACTAATAATAAATTAAGTAGAACGTTTCTCGTATTTTCATCCTTTCTTCAATCGAAATTTCCTGTTAATGTTTAATCGCTTTTCCCAAAGGATTAGAAATAATAAAATATAAAAGTCATATTTAATATTACATGACACTTAAACGTCACTGGCTTTGGCCCCGGGGCGAGTTATTATCCAGTTAAGTTAACATGGTTGTGAACTCAGTTAAAGAGTAGACTATTTACTTGCTGTGCAATATGACAATAAGCCGACTGTCCTGGATAAGAACAGCTCAGTACAGAAACGAGCTGAGGGAGATCTATACTCGATACTAAATGCTAGAGGTCCAAAAGAAGAAGAAGAGTATTTGCTTGACCACATCTGTAGCTAGCAGTTTGGCTTGAACGGTGTCACAGCGTATCGAGTAACACAGAAAATTTGCGTTGACTTGAAAAACTTGATAGATTTCTTGACCAAACTTGCAGTGTCTCCTATTTAAGTTATTTAATAAGCATAGTCATTTTTAATTTTACTAGAAAGTTAATTATTACTCTCATGTTTATATGAACAAAGTCTGCTTAACCGTAAGATTTGCCATCATAATTTACAGACGACCGAAATAAATTAATTTAAGATAAACAAGAAATGGTTTAAACTATATTATAAAAAATGTTTGTCACTGAGAGTGCAAAAATTGATACAGTTGAACAGATCAAAGTTTCTGTCAGTAGACTTAGTGTTGTGCTAATGAGAATGTCCACTAATGAGGAATGGATTTTCATGTTGTTATATGTTAGTATAATACTGATAATAATTATGTTAATATTTAAAATAACATATGTTACATGATAATAATAATAATAATAATATTACCAAAATAGTGGCGAATGTAGCACATATGTGAATGTATACGCAACCTTTCATTATACGCACATATACTGTACTTAACTATCACTAAATATTAAATAAATCACTATTTTATTGTATAAGACTTAACAAAACTTGAACCTTTCATTTTTAAGCTACAGTTACTAAGACGCATACGCTAACGATTTGAATTAATTATGAATTTAGTAAATTTATAAGCTGCTAGAATAATTCTTTGTTTAAAGTTGTCTTGAACAACAAGGCGACTTTCAGATGTTTCAGATATTTGAAAAAAACCATAGTGAACAATAACGTATTACTGTAACCAGGGCCGGCGAGAGCGATCACGGGCCCCGGGGCTAAACATTTTTGGGCCCCTCCCAAAGAAAAACTTACCAAAATCATTACTGTTGGATTGTTAATGGTTTAGGATTTATTAATTGACCCTACAATTCGTTATTCTTAACTTTAATCGTAAATAAATGGGTTTCACACTTTTAATAAACAGTCTTGTCATATATTTGACAAAGGCCGTTATGCGCCGGGCCCGCTTCGTGACCCCAGGTCCCGGGGCTCTGGCCCCCCTGCCCCCCTCACGCCGGCCCTGACTGTAACTCTCATAAGTTAATGCTGACTGGAAAGCAACCCTTATTTCACGCTGAATATGCGCTCAGAAGCTCATGTGTTGCTATACTGTATTTCTACAAAACAACAGCTCAACAATATATTCTAAAATTCAGCTCACTTATCTGTATTAATAATTTAAAGTCTTAAACTTCTAAACTTTAAAAAACAGCGATCTATACTGGAAGTTATTAAAGCTAAATGTCCTGTAAAATAACAAAATACATTTTAATTGAAAATGATGTGGGAAAATAATTGGGATTGAAGATTGGGCCTGATAAGACATAAAGTGACAATCCATTTTTGCCCAGAAATGTAAACCAATGTTTAGAAACAAAGTCCCACTCCACCCGTTACGTCTTCAAAACTAGTTTCACAAAAGGCGGTAGCAGACAACTTGAAATTATACGTATAACGTACGTGTATACAAAGGTATATAAAGTTTTATAAAGATAACGTAAACTAGTAAACTCCTCCCATTTTTTAATATTTTAATAAAAGTAATGATTATTCTTCAGTACCTTTGTAATTATCAATACAGTCAAATTTCCGTACAGTGAAGAAAAATAAACCTTTTAAGATTTAGCTGTAGGCTAATTGATATGCACATGTGCCTGAATCAAACCATTGCAAGACTTGACTGAAACTGAAGTCAAATATGCTCACCTTTTTTGGTAAAATTAAGCTGATATTTTATAAAATATACTAATGCACCGTAATATGGTGGAAATGCATAAAACGCGCAGTCCTGTGTGCGACGTCCGAGACGAGACGGTGCGACGTCGGCGACGCGTCTACAATTTGTCTGTCTGTACTCGCCAAACATAAACATGATTTAAGCTGCACTGTTCCGCCGGCTCTAACCTCATTTTCTCTTACCGAACAAACTAATCCTCGTCTATGCGTTGCACCCTTTGACCATCTCAAATTCTGTTTTAAAAACTAATTCCACTGCAAGTATGTATTATAGGTTAACATTCTTCCATTGATTCTGTGGTAGTTATTGGAGTAGTTAATAATCGGAATTACAAATATACTGCATACTTATAAAATCTTGCCATTACTGGAACATTTTAAATTTAAGAAAGATGAGAGGGGGTGAGATGTAGATGAACATTACAAGTATAATACAGTGCCCACCTAATTATTTTGTAGCTCAGATTCATTATTCTACATTTAATTAAATTCAGTAATTAAATATATTAAATATAAGACATAGCCTACTCACAGTAACATAATATATACGATATACACATTAATATAATTAATTATATTATTGTAAAATAATATAAATATGTATAATAATATAATATTTATATTAATATAAAATTGCATTACTGCGTTAATTCGGTAGATATTGGATACAATAGCCTCCACAACTAGGCCGGAACTCAACTACATAACCCATTGCTCACATTTGCCTCAAGGAAACCTACAGGCAGCTTATTTCTTGGTTCGAAATAAAATTTTGGATGTAAAATAAATTTAATTTAATTTAATGAATCAATTATAAAAAACTTTACTCCTCAAACTAACAAACGATACTATATGAAATCGAAGCGAACAGTACAAGAATCGTTTGTCACGTCTGAACTGTGCTTCCATGAAATGTTTGTTTAGTCTGTTTATCACATAGGCCTACTGTATTATAATGTATGATGCAACCTATCGGGTTCTCTTACCGTTTACGAATTTAAAGGTTTCTAGAATGTCGAATTCACCGCTACATTCCAAGAATCGATATACGTATATAATTTCACGTTCATTATTATTTTTTATTTCTCAGAGAATCTTATCTTTTAGTTCATTTGGTTCTTCTCTCCATTGTTCTTGATTTTAATCAATTGTGAAATTAAGTACGGTAAAAGAGCAAAAGAACGTTATCTTTGTCAAAACAAACTTTTGTAATGATAACGACGGCGCCCAAAAACACAATAAATTTGGAACGAAATAGACGACGGAAAATTAGATTGGCTGGAGGGTGCATCTGTAGTACTGACCTGCGCATTATTGATCCGGCGTGCCCCTGCTCCAGTTCCGGACACCACTGGTCTTTTTATTTCCTTTTTGTTTTCGTACGCGAACGCGCGCTGCCGTCGTCTCATAAGAAAAATGTACTACAGAAATAGGAAAAAGTATTTTTACAATATCGTATTTGTAAAATTAGATGTATTTAAAAGGAGATAAAAAATGAACACTATTGAAGAATATGAATTCATTCAAATATGAATTTAGTTTAGGTGTAAGTCTATAAGAATACTGAATGCGACAGCTTGGAATATGTACGGAATAAATGGATGTGTTAATTAAACATTTGCTTGGGGCAATAAAAAAATTTCCGTCATTACTTGAAATAAAGGTATAAATTAATTATTGTAAAGCGCTACAGAGGGAAGGAAATATACAAAGAGGGAGCCCTTGAACCGGTCGGTGACCCCTGCGCAGCCCTTTCGAGGTTCCTACTTTCCCATGGATCCTCATTAACAAAGACAACGAAGAAAAAATTTGTATTAAACTGTTTGCTTTTAATCATCCTTTAAGGCATATTTAAACACGGATCAGGTATAAACATAAAAAACGTCCTCGCGTAAGTAAAAGTGAAAACCCCTTTCGTTTCAAACACTTTTTTATCGATTTTTTTACTGGCAATATGTGACAATGGGGCTTGTTTTGGAGCAGAATAAAGAGGCTGGTTGATTTGCATGTCCACGCAGCTGGCCGGACCGAGGAAAGGGGTCAACAGATTATTAGGGAACGCTTTTTCATTGATTCATGTTCTCAAGACGTGCGTTGATTGTAAGATTAAGAGACACATCTGTCCCGTATAAGCAGAAGGTATCTGCATGAACTACGTCCTAATATTTCCTTAATAAAAATGAAGCTGTCCTTTACAATTGATATAACTGTATCTAATAATTGTTATTTGATATTTTAAATATTATTAGGATAAAACTATTTTTTACGTTTCTTTTTAACAATATGTAGAGAACGTTTATAACGCGAAGCTAAATAACATTTAGGCCTTAACGAACAAATTGATAGGTTAGGTATAGCTTTGCGTACTACGTTAATGTGACATAATATTGTGAATCTTACGATTGAATAATTTCTATAAATACGCAAAGAATAACGAAGGTCTATAATGGTGGTGAACACTTATACGAAATTGAAACAAAATTTACTTCTCAGTTACGATTAAATAGTCAATTTATTTTAAATGAGTCTCTAAATTTTTACTAAGCTTTTTAGCATTGTTCATTCCAGTAGGTAAATTAATCTCTGATAAATTAAAAATGTGAATTCTTAGGCTAATTCTCTTTAAAATTTACGTTTCCAAATTAGAGTACTTTTGTTGCCTATGTACATACTTTACTCTCTTATCGTTTACAGAAGAGGGTGTTTCTGATTTTTAATGTGTGGACAAAGTATATAAATGACAATTATAACAATAATGATTCATTATTTATTATAAATAATTCCATGTAAATAAAGAAATAATAATGGAATTAGATGTCACATTCTAGGACAAGAGGCAATCATACAATGCATCAGTTATTCTATGGGTTTATAGTACATTTATTTTACAATTCTTCTTTTTCGTTCTTTAATTTTTTTATTCTAACTGCCTCAACAAAGCTGAAAATTGCTTTTATGATAGGTTAGTCTGTTCCCGCACTTGCTTCTAACTCTATTTCATTTTGCTAACCTAAGTAGATCGATTTGAGCTGTTGGGTTCTTAAATATTTCGACGAGACTCTACAAAATGTCTCGTAAATAAAAAATGCACATACACTACACTACAAGTTGGTTTTTCGTATTCATACAGAACTGTTAGCATTCAGTAGGCCTACATTAATGTTCCTGAAGATCATTTGATACTTGAAGATGATCAATGAAGTTGAGCTTTCAGATCCTGCTTCTAGGCAAATGCTACTACGTTCTATATTAAGTTTCTTAAAGAAAATGTATGTATGTTTGTATGTATGCACGCGCGCGGAAAACGTAACCGCGCACAAGGCTCTCTGTCCAAAAGCATGTTACAGGCCTCTTAGTTGTTGGATCAATCTATCTGACATAAATACCATCTCATCACAAAAACAAGTAGGCCTATACTGGCGCTGAAGATAAACATTCGACAGGTAAATCATTGCCATTAACTTTCCTACAGCAATCATTAATCAGACCACTTGAAATGCGAAATAATAGCACTACAATAATCAGTAAGTAATATTATATTGGTTTTACTTACGCATGTGAATGTCTTTGTTAACACACTAAAACAGAACCATGTTTCTAAAGAAGGGTAATTAAGATTTTGTAAAGAAGCTAAAAAAGTCATTAGCTTGAAAACAGCCATAAATTTGCCAGTACAATTTATCGTCATGAAAAACATATTAGTCGTGTTTAATTAAACCTATATATGTATGTATGTGCGCGCGCGTGTGTGCGCGCGTGCGTGTAGGCCTATATATTGGTAGGTTTTGTGTGACTTCAGTGTTAGTACAAACGTTTTATTCCTCCAAGAACAGTGATCTGCGATAAATCCAAATCGCGACTATCTCTCATATCTTTCCGTTCCACTGCTAAGAAAATAACTTATAAACACGCGTTTACATGAACCGCATTTTCAAGTGAAGTTTATAAACATAAATCAATTTGTGGTTATATCGAAATGTGTTTCTCTCCTTCTGTCGTTGCTGTCGAGATCTGATTTTGCGCACGTGTGATTGTTTCAAACCGTTTTCAGTAAGTTATTCTACTCGTACAGTGGCGGTATTTATTTACTCGTCACAACTACGGCTAATACTGCTGCAAACATTTTGTAAATTGAGATTTTCCATCCCTGCCGAGGTGTTAATTAAAAAAAAATCGCTCACAAAGAGTTGGTATATTACAATGACCTTCCGGTTTCTGGCGTGCTTTCCTTAATGCCAGATTTCTGGTATAAGGCTGACTACGAGTGTAAAGTTGAATTCGTTGCTGGAAACTTAAGCACAGAGGGCATTCTGCTGCTGCTACCTCTACTACCTCTCCGAAGAGTACACAACAAATAGTATTAGTTATAGAAATGTTGTCAGTTAACTCATTAACTCATTTCTTAGAGTAGGCCTAATATATTAGACATTCGATTACAAGCGTTTCCCGACGAATCGCTTGATTTTAAGCGTTTCTTAAAACTTGATTTTAAGAACAAGATGAAGTTAATAAAGAATCTGTTACATAGCGCCGATGTTTCGTGCTTGATATAAACTTCTAAGAAGTTTTGTCAACTGTATTCAGTCCGACATTAGAAACCATAATAAGAGCTACAATGAAACAAAACTCTTACCTCATCTTGTTTAGTAGTAACTTGTAGGATGTAGCAAAATTCTAATGTAGACTATTATAATCAATTAAGTGGATTAGAACTCTATTTAATTAATTATCTCAAGATTTGCAAAAATTGTACTAGATGACTGAAACAGCCATACATAAAAACAAATAGAAAAGGGGACAAAAGTGTCAAAACAGCATTCAGTGAAAACTACAGAATTCCAGTTTTACCTCATTACACAATTTGAATATAATATACTTTACTAATGTTTAGTAACAATACTAGTAGAAGCAGGAAAGTACAGAAGAAACCAAAGTGTAAATGATTACAGAGAATACAGATTTATCGTAAATACACTAAAGTCAACCAATACGTCAAGGAAGGTGAACAAGACTAGTGGGAACGGTTGCGAGAGAGGAACATCACAGTTCAAGAAAAAACTATACTCGTAATAATCATAGTCACCAAGTATAGGAGATACAGTAAACAAAATATGATAAATGGTAACAGTAGGAATGAAAGATTGATAGGTATGTGAAATATGTCAGGCAGTATTGAGTCTGTTTTGAGTGATCGTTCATAAGG
The DNA here is from genome assembly GCA_034769895.1 of Magicicada septendecula. Lineage (NCBI taxonomy): Eukaryota > Metazoa > Arthropoda > Insecta > Hemiptera > Cicadidae > Magicicada > Magicicada septendecula. Next base: position 916,692,299 of record CM068367.1, on the reverse strand, counting down.
TCAATGTATTTCGGTCGTTCGTCTCCTTATGACTGGCATCGCTTTTATAAGTATTCGCCAATCATTGCTTACCACGGAGAAAGTACACTTCTGCATTAAGTGTTCTTCTGCATTGCACTGGAACATTGGGTCGTTTATTATCTTGAAGCGGTGGAGGTAAGATTTCGTTTTTCCGAGTTCAGTCACTATTGCCGTGAAATTGGGAGTCATTTTGAGTTTTGTTTTTATTCTGTCTTTGATATTATGGAAGAATATTTTAGTTACTGTACCTTTCGTTGTTTTCCTTCCATTCGTTTTCCCACTTATGTGTAGTTTCTTGAATCACTGCACTTTCGGGTATTTTGTCGAACTGTACTGCATAATATTACTTTATTATGTATGCCTATGTCAGTATATATTCATGCAAGTAGGAAATGACACATACCCCTTTTATTTTTTTGCACAAGGATTTTTTGAAAATTCATCAACTTTCGATAGATAAGCTATATTCAAAAAGATAAATATATAATAGACGAATCGGTCAATAGTACTGACACACATACCTAAATTGATTTCATAAATTGATGGATTTAATACACTATAGTTTTTTTAGTGTATTACATAACAATATATAGTGATTATATACAATATAGTACACGTATAGTTTTTTTTTATATTTATAACGTTTCAGTTGAGTATATTAAGAAGTAAGGAGACTGATAGTTCAGGAACAATTTTGCTACCATTCAGCCGAAATGTGTTAATCAGAGTTCCCGTTGTATTGGTCTATTACTAAAACTGTGTATTAGTAAACTAATTAGACAGAAATTGAAATAACTGATAATAATCCTTTAATAGAAAAAGTTTTTCTGTTGTTTGTGCTAATACACATGACTGTTCTCGTCACACACACACACACACACACACACACAATAATGCAGGTATTTAACGATAAAGTGGTGATGAAGAGCATGTAAATTCCTACAAACACAAAAAATACACCGAGAAATCTTCCTGGAAACTGTAATAAACACAAGCTATTTTAAACACAACTGAAAAGCAAAAACTCAACGATTTTTAATGAGCTTGTTGGCATCTTTATGGGACTTACCTTAAGAAAGGAAATTAGCTGCTCATATGCGAGTAATGAACATATAAAACTGACGCACATCTGCTTATACAAAACGCATTCCTGATCCGCGAGATTCAATACTTCATGACCGATTTGTCAGTAATAGTCACATTTCAATGTTTGTAGATATTTCAATATCCAAGACTGTGAAGAGAAGGAAACTGTCATACTTAGTACTCCAAATGACACTCGAGACATACAGTACACTAAACAAGAAGAGAATAAAAGGTTGAGGGACACAGACGTTTAAGAAGGTAGAAAACTGGTGGTTAAGAAAGGTAAAAAAAACGGACGAATGCACTGATAAACCAGTACAAACCGAAAATGAATATGCTGTTGGTTGATGTAAAGAGCATATCTAGGCATACTACCTCAACAAATATGACACCTAGGAAGAAGATATTTCAACTAAAGTGTTTAGTAGTCTCAGTTTCATCGTCACCAATTATTAAGTAAAACATCAGTCAAACGTTGATGTGAACACTAAAAGTAATGAAAAAAACATTAAAAAATTATATTGAACACTCGTTTATCATACACTGGTTTATTATCTCATTCTCTCACTTGACGTTCATTATGCGTAATAGTTATTCAAAAAAATACTTCAACGGTTTTTATATAGGCCCATTACTTTGGTAGCCTGTTGAAATACTAGCCTAACGTTATTTGCCCACTATTACTTCTTCCTATTAGCAACAAGATATTTCTACAATCGAGGTCGGCGTTTCAATCAACGTTATTATTATTTATTCGGTCGAATCTCAACCAAAGAGTACGTTTGGTTATGGGAAAACAAATTTCGTGTAAGCCTAGGCTATACCCATTCCGATACTCACTTAGAAACGTTTTTGATAACAACAGAACCGTGAGATATATTTCATTTCACACCAAAAAATATCTATTGTACATTCCTTTATAGGCTATCTTTTGTAACAGTTTTACAACTGTAGGCCTTTTGGTGCACAGTGTACAATTTTACTGAAGCTTTACAGAAAACTTGTAAAGTATTAAATTCTAAATACACGCACAACCGCATACTTCCGAGTAATTTATTCTTAATTTCAAAGAAGTTGAGTATAATGGTACGTCGTAATTTTCTTACATTCAGATCTAAGGTTACAGCTGTAAGATATCTTACGTTAGACATTCCCCCATTGTGACAGCTGCCCATTGTAACTAACTTGACATTTATACATATTTGTCCCAGTTCATCGTCAGTGGGTTGACTGTATGTTAATCGTAATCACAGAGTTTACCCATCCGTTCCCAATGTTTTTCTTTTTCTACAACACGAAATATGAAATCTCTGGCTGTGTGAATTGATGAATGTTGTAGTAGAAAATGCGAGTTACATCTGTGTCGTCATTGAAAACGGCAACTGATAGCATTCGAAAAAGATGCAAACGCAGACTAGACGAATAACGTCTGCTGCAAACGCAGATTAGATCAATCTCGTCGGATGTCGATGTTTTAGTAAACATTCAAGAGGTGACCGCGGGACGACCGGCAATCTACTTGTGAGTAACAGGCCTACAGTTAGTTCAAGCTTATATTCCCTAGGGAGTAAACATATAAAGAGAAAAATTATATTCAAGGAAAAGAAGAAAGGAAGAAAAAACTATCCTTACGTTTATGTACAAGAATAAATTATGTCATAATATAAATATCTTTTTAAACAAATAAAAAATTTTCAGAACTCGTCAACTACCGTTAAGTTAACTAAACTTTTATAGTTTTTTATAATTGGCGCACAGAATTTGAAGTTCAACATTAAGTTCCTTAAACTCACCGACTTTTCTGACGGGAAGACGACTCTGCAACTATAAGTTTTGGTTTCATCTGGCTGTAACCAAGGATTTGTTAGATGTTGCATTAAAAATTATGAGATAAGGGTAATGACAAAAGATACTAAAATGTAATTCCAAATGTCATAGAATTATTACTTGTAAAAATACACTAAGTTTATGCAATGATGTTAACATAGCAGTTGTAAAGGAAGAAAAATCAATCCTTACGTTTATGTACAAGAATAAATTATGTCACAATATAAATATCTTTTCAAAAAAATAAAAAATTTTCAGAACGCGTGAACTACCATTAAGTAAACTAAACTTTTACAGTATTTTATAGTACCACCAAGCAAAAGGTAGTATATTTTCAGCTTTTGAGAAAATTAAAATATAATGCGTTCTGGGAATTTTATCGTACTACTAAAGCAAAAACTGGTCTCTCTTTTGGTTTTTGAGAAAATTTAAGTACATAATCAGTAAACGCGTTTTTTTTTTAATCTAATTTTCAATTTATGAATCCATAAAGTCAATTAAAAATCATTAGATTTCCACGACATATCTTTTCTCCATCAGCCCCTAAATTGTTTTGTTCTTTAGAATAATCCCCCGGTAAAAAGTTCACTAAATAATTCGTTCTTTAAACCTCCCAAACTTTATAGACAAGACAGGATCTGTGCATGTAAACGTTTTCTGTAAATGACAGTGAAATCGGCCACAATGCACCAAGTACTTCGTAACACGAGTGAACTCCATAAATCTACACAACGAACTGTGTTAAATCTACCATAAATCTACACAACATAAATCTATCATTATCACAACGAACTACACGCCGGTCATAAAGTGATCTACTGACGGTAAACTCCATAACGTTCACATACGAGGCACATACTCAGTATTGAACTGGGATTCATTCCGTATATTATCTGTACCAGATAATCTTCACCGAGTTCAACAAAAATTCAATGGTTGAATATTCACGCCTTCTTACTCAGGATTCCGGTTCACCAGATCAATTTTTTTAGGAGTTTCTAAAGCCCATTACCACTTTTAATTATTAATTACTACGTACATTGAATTCATAAATTAATCAGTAAATTAATAAATCATTGTGTCACTATGTGGGTGATAACTTGCTGCACGGAAGGTGTCTACGTTTGTGTTACAGCCTTCTCCTTCGTTGTTTCTCTTCACTTATGATTATCACTACCACCATCATTACTACTACTACTACTACTACTGGTGCCGCTACCACTACTACCACTACTACTACTACTACTACTACAACTACTACTACTACTACTACTACTACTACTACTACTACTACTACTATTACTTCTATTTCCTTCTACTAGTACTAGTATTACTACTACTACTATTACAATATTACAACTAGAAGCAATGTGAATGTGTATGTGTGAGCGCGCGTGCGATTGTGTGAAAGTCGATGTTTAGAAGCATCCAATAAAGACCTATTAACTTTTTAAATATTTTTAATTAACAGAACTTCATAATGAGTTTTTGCAATAATGTATTACCCTTTAAGGTTGATAAACTAATACTTTTGCTCCACAAAAAGCGATTTAATTGCATGCTCTCCGACTGCAGTTTTAAGTACTTATTTAATAGCAAGGGTATAAAAATTTATGACTACGGTGTGTTTGCAGAGGCTGCCGCCTTACATTGATAGCTTTATTGGTAGCTCAAGGTCTGCGTTAAGTCGGTAGCCAATTACCGCCAGTGCCTCTCACCTCCAGTACTTGTCTAAACGTCATAGTACATTCCCCCATTCATTATTATACAGTTTAGATATTTGACGATTGTCTTCCCTAATCTAATGGTTAAACGAGACATACGGTATATAAACTAAAGAACAACAAAATGTAAAAGAATTATGATTACAATTAGAATGTAGTTACAGTGTTGTGTTCTAAAATTAAATAATAATATAATTTTTATAAATTTTTGACACACACACACACACACACACACACACACACACACACACATGAATATGTATATATACATAGTTATTTTGTTTTTGTATACTTCCAGTATGTACGTAGACCAGAAACAATGGACGTGACCAAGTAATTTTTTATAATTTAAATTGCTTTCGTCGGGCAAAAACAGGTAAAATAATGAATATTAAGCAGAAGATATCTCGCTTTTGAACGTTTCTTTTAACAATAAACTAAATTTAACATTGTTGCAAGACTGACCCATTTCAAGCAATCAGCAATTTTTAAGAAATAGCCTGTTACGTGTATCTGACATGATGTGCGCTACTTGTACAAAATAAGTTACCTTCTATTTTCAAATACGTCTTTAAATTCTTATTTGTATAATAATTTGTCTTTGAAAAACGTGCCTATAATAAATAATGGTTGCACTGGTGGCTCGTGAATGGTTCGCCTTGAGCACCGCTTGGCGGTGTACGTGTGTTTCCAAAACCTTTCTCACATGTTAAAATTGTAGTTGTCTTCTCTGTAATGAGGTAGTACGGTCGGTTCTATATCTCTGTTGCTTGCTGTGACTTTTCTTTTGGACGTGGTCTTGGTGTGCTCGAATCCGACCTTGGTTCTATAGTTTTAGGGTGAGGTGTGCTTGTCTCGAGGAATTGATTGGTGTCTCCTGTATCCTCCTGTTGAGGTGCCCGATAAGACAGTGACCAGTTGCGCCTCACTCACGAAAATGCCGTCCAATTGGGAATAATTGCGCGGCCGATGTAACAGCATTTATATATTTGGGTTAACATATTTATATATAGTACGTAACAGTCGGAAATTTCTATTTTTTTATATTATCAAAGTTAAATGTAATAAATTATTTTCTGATGAGCAATTACACTGAAAGCATTAATAGGATTAGGAGGCTCTACAATTCTCCATCTGGCCTTTATTGTATCGCACTACTTATTTCTAATTTCTCTGTGACTGTACAGTTAGATGTATTTCTTCCCATGTAATACAAATTGAAAACACTATTTTTGTTTTCGTCTTTTTGTTTTGGAACATTAGGAGGAATCGTGTCAACTCTAATTTATATATTCTATCTCAAATCTCCACTTGTTTTAATGGACATTTCTTACAAACGTAAACTACTCTTTTCGTTCGTGTTAAAAACTAAGACAATTCGCAAGTTCTCTTGACTCTCACATAGGTTACTTTCTTTGAAAATGAAATTCCGAAGATATAGATTAATGACAGCCAGTTGAAAGCGTTTTCGTTGTACAACAATTTTGTAAAAGAAGACACAGATTTATTATAATCCACTCTTGTAAACGTACATCTCACTTTTATAATTTTTAAGTCTTAATTTTCCATAAGACAAGATAAGTTTCCTTAAGTCTTTTCAGACGTGTAGATGCTATTAATTGTGTAAAACAAACGAGATGGGTATAGGCCTATTGATAAAATTTAGTAATTTTTAAAGGTGGATATTTTATTTATTTTATGTTATAAATTTAATCTATTTAATTACGTAAATACAATAAACATATTTATTTAAAATTCTAAACCAAAGTATAATTTTTCTACTCTCTTGACTTTTAACATTTACTGCCACGTTACAAACAACACACACACACACACACACACACACACACAATAACGAATAACGAATACATATTTTCGATAAACGCTGTTATCTAGAAAGTCAACTGCTATTTTGAGTTGTATAAAGTGTGGCAGCTGGGCCACAAGGAACTGACTGAGAACCCGGTCCTTGGATGCAGGGGGTTTCTTAAACGTCTGTGGTTAATTTACGATTTTTCTGTTTTGATTTCCTTGTTTTCCTGGCTATGTTGAATGTGCTACGTATATTTTTTTCTGAGATGGCTGCTGATTCTTCTTCGTTACCCTTGCGTATGACAGCACGCCTCTCTTGGGGCTCTTCATCTTTCTGGATGTACTTAACTGTGGCTAAGTGATAGGTTGTTTCGTCTAGTTGTGTATTCGTTCTTCCGCAAAGCTCAAGATTAGATTGATTTGAGATATTGTACTCTAAGATATTTAAGACTAAGTCATATATTTATATATATATATACGTCTACTAATGTTTATTATTGTACTTTCGTCAATGCGTATAAAATTACAAAGCAATTCATGCTCAATAAAATAGTAATTAGGCCTACTATTAATATCCTACGTTATTCATCATTACTATTAGCTGTTTAATGAAATATATAATGGGCTATATATGAGCCTATTATAATGAAATATGAGCCTATTTTCATATAGCCTATTTCATAATAATGAAATATAAGCAATACATAATAGGCTATAATAATATGTTACAGTATTATTTAATACGATGTAATTGTAATACAAATTCTTACATTACTCGCTAATTAGCCTATAACATAATTCAACAATAATAAGAACACTTAAAGCTCAGCTGGTACACAATATATGACCACAACGCTTATGTATGCTCTATTCAGATTTCAAAACAGGAGAAAATGGGCAAAGACTTCACTAAAATAGGAATTTTCTTCAACTGTCATTCAGAAGAAAGTGTCCAATAGCTGAATTGCTCTCAATAAACACTATTTTTATCTATATGTAGTCAATTAACAACAGACAAATTTTATCTACCTATTGCATTTTTTGTACTCGCAATAAGTACAAGAAGGTAGTATCATAGTACTACCTTAATAGTACTATCTCTTGAACTTTCCTGTTGTTAAAATCTCACAAGACAGTTATTCGAAAATATATTTTTTAATTAAAGTATTGGTACTTGGAGGAGTATGTTCCTACTATTGCACATAAAACATACATTTATCCTTATTCACCGTCAATTATTGGTTCTAACGAGATTGTTAAATATCTTTGGGTTGTCACGAATAAAAATGCGGCACTCAATGATGGTCTTTACATCCGTTGGTCCTTAAGAAGAGAAGAGATCGTAGATTTACTGATTCCCGTTACATTTTGTAAGAACTACTTAAGAATCTAGATACCTTACAGAAATAAAAACACAGAATAATAGGATTGTAGGCCTATGTGAAAAACGGCAAATGACAATAGAACTTGGCCTATAACCGTATTTGAAAAAAATAATCTTTGGATATTGAACAATTTCTTCGTAACCCTCTGTCTTCCAACGCAGGTACACATGAGTGCAAAGGACTCCCACTCAGGACTAATGTTGACTATAGAACTATATATAAAGGTGAACATTAAAGGCATGGGAATATAGACAGAGGCTTTCTTTGAACTAGAATCTAATTTCGGTTTCAGGTAAATAGTCCGTAAACAAAAAACTATACACAGAGAAAATACAATAGATTTTAGCTGTACAGATTAATACAGGAAAGTGTGAAATATTCGACTCACAGAGAAGACTAAGTGAATCATGGATAGCGGTAGGCCTAATTATAACCGCGATCACCAGTACGTTAAGAAATGTAGCCACTTTGTCTAGAACATGAAGAAATACAAGGCTTACTGTAGCTTTGTGCTGAATCGGACCAGAATACAATTGAGTTTAAGATTTTACGTCATAAATAAAATAGCACAATAGAAAAATGATGTTTGGAAAAACGCTGCTTTAGAATAAGCATATGGTTATATTTAGAAGAAAGCAGAACCACCCAGAAATGAAAAATATTACAGTCTTTACAAGAGAAATATTTCCTTGTACTTTACAAGGTCAGAAATAACATTAACATAGGCCTATCGTTCAATATGAGGTATAGTAACAATCTGAGGTGAATGTCCTTAGAATGGAGAGTGGAAACAATAGAAAATTTTAAAACCTTATATATTTGCCACACAATATCCCATAGATGAATAAACAAGTTTTTGCTTCTAAACTTTAAAAAACAAAAAAATCCTCCATACCTGAGAAAACGTTAGCCACGTATCTGTTGACATACGGAATAGGAAATATATACGCCTAAGGCATTTACAAAGCAGTCACGATTCACAAAAAAGGGGGTTGAAGTCAATATAGCGACATGGAGCGGAAAACACAGGTAAGTTTATAGTTACCTAAAAAAAACCTACAATAACGTTATCGAAAACAAGGTTTTGAAAGCTTTAGAAACAGTAAATTGTTTGTTAGTGCAACAAAAATATCAAAGTCGTATGAGTAATTTATAAGTCAATAATGCAAAAATAAGAAGTAGAAATGTCATTTGCCATTTAAGAAGTGGGTTAAAGATAGCAAAGGATTCTAACATCTATTAGAAATTGTGTAAACATTTATCTGGAAGAAGCGTCATATCTTTGGATAATGGAACATAAGAATACCGCTGAGTATGATAACCATGTAGGCCTATATCATATGTTTTACAGACGATTGAATATGCACAGTTCTAGCAAAGAGATACGTAAGATTCAGATTGCATAACTGGAACGCTTGTTGAAGAATTCGACGTACGGTGATTAGACGCGAATAGGGCCAAAACAGAGTATGAGAGCAACAAAACCTGCGCTTATAGACGAAACAAATTGATCACTTTAACAAACGTAAAAATAGGCCTACATGGACATAATCTGGCCTGTGGCAAACGAAAGAAATAAAAACGAACCAGGCAAGCAAGAAAAACAAATAAAAACCCGGTAGTAAATATTGTGGTACACGGTATGGTAAACATCAGTTTTGCAACTGTTTTTATATTGTAGTACAAATACTTATAAAAAATGAGCAAATATAAAATCAAAATAAAACGGCGCCATAATTGAGCGCACTGTTAACATATAGCAGCGATAAAAGGCATTGACAGAACTCCTGTCTAGAAGGAACGAACGTCTAGAGAAGTTACCATGCTGCCGGTAAATCAAAATGAAGGAATGTGACAAAAGGCGGGACCGACAGCATATAGGAAACAGCAGTTAAAAACTAACAGTAAAATATATAGCACCAACTAACTGAAGTGGTTCGACAAACGAAGAATGAGAGATTATACACATTTTTCTTTTCGTACCCAAAACGAATATTCAACTGGAAACCAAGATGAAGAAGGAAAAGAGAGGTCTTTCAAGGGTTGAATAGTTTATAAGCAAAAGAAAAATCATGCGATTAAGATAATTAGAGCGTCTTAGGGAAGAATGGGAATTTGAAGATGTCTGAGGACATTTTAATACCGAATATCAGAATTAGAATCCAAATAATATAGACCTACGTATCAGTTTCTTTCCCTTTTTACACTATGATAATTTATGCGTGTATATTTGTTCGTATTAACATGTATGAAATGTGTATGTGTTAACGGAATATATTAAATATGTTCCGTGGCTCCCTACTGGCTTAAAATCCCTTTTCCACAATACGACCTAGTTAGAGACAATGCTCCATGTAGACCCTCTAAAAAAAGCTAAAAAAAGCAACTCTCTCCTGGGACTAGAAAACCTTAGTTCTAACGTCCTTAACCATGCCAAATAAAGAGATCCTGATGGAAAGGATTCGGGTCCCAAAGAAAGCAATTTTTGAGAAAACTATCCAGGGAAAGTGGTATAATGAAGTGAAGATCTGAGTGAGAGGCTTGGAGAAGGAAGTGATCTCGTGAATAAGTTTACCGTTGGAAAACCAGCCCCTGGAAATTTTGATAACACCTAGTTGGAGACTTTCCTCTATGAAAACATCCTAGAGAACACATATTCGAAATAGTCCATAAGGATTCCAAAGTCAGTAACCCTTGTTAAACTGATTTGTTCCTTTGTGATCCAGAATAGCAGGACACTGTCTATTAGCAACTGGCCGTTATCGGCAACGTGGTCTTTGTTTAGATAGATTAACAAATGTTCTTATCTGGATTAGATTTTTATCGTTTAGGGTGCATGGAAATTCAAATAAAATTAAGTATTTTTTATGTAATTATCGTTATTCTTATTAATCTGTTATTATTTACTTTTTCTAATATCAGCGTCATCATACCTGTTACTGTCTTCATTTATTATTTTACACTTCGCTTTCAACATTACAGGATTACCGCTATAACCACTTTAAAAATGTTTCTTTACGTAATTATTGCATGACTTTCAAAGTTTCTTTACTCTTTTACTCAAAATGCTTACACAAGTCACAGTAATTCTCATCACTCTTGCCAGTCAGTGTATTGTATTGGATTATGTTTATATATATGTTTTATTTTATATATTGTTTGTTTGTCAATAAAATTTACATAGCCTACGTTTGCAAAATTTCCACGATCGATTTCTTTACTAAGACTATAGACTTACACAAATTATATGCGAACTCAAACATATGCCTATAAAATGCGTGTTACACACAGACACAGACAGACAGACAAATACACACACACACACACACACACACACACACAGACTTATATGTGTTTTAAATTTATCTGTGTGTTTCACTGATTTATAAACCGATTTCATGTTCAACTCATAATAGGCTCACAATTTAAATATGCTATTGTGTCACCGTGCACGTACTAGGCACTAGTTTGTCTCTGTTTTAATTCTAGTTTGTTATAAATTGTGTGTGTGTGTGTGTGTGTGTGTGTGAGAGAGAGAGAGAGAGAGAGAGAGTGTGTGTGTGTGTGTGTGTGTGTGTGTGTGTGTGTGTGTGTGTGTGTGTGTGTGTTAGGGTAGCGGCCTGGCGACTAGATGGGGTGGGGAGTACGGCACGGGAGCGACAAACAGTCCGGAAATAGGTTACCAGCTGAGTGCGATTGCACCGGGAAATGCACTAGGCGAGCTATTTCGTGGATGCACTTCTCTATTTTCATGTCTTGTCCTCAATACAAGCCCCCACTCACACGTATATGCTCACGCTGCATTACGTAATCTACATTACTGTACGTTATAATTTTGTTTTTAAGAATTTTTTTTTTCATTTATATTTGATGCGAAAACAGAAATAATATCAGACGTACAAATCTCCTCTATTAGTGAACGGATCTGTGTGCATGCGTGTGTGAAGATTTATTATTAATCTTCATTTTTACATTAAACAACAAACATCTGATGAACGAAAAAGAAAAAAATCGTGATTTATTGTCAGGATAATCTAGCATGTTTTAGGTGACACAAGACATAGCAGAGTTCTGTAATTTGTTAATCTCACATATCTTAAACAAAACTTACGTTTATGAAGTAAGAATGCATTGTGTTTACTAACATATTTGCAAATACGATACCTTATGAAATATTAAATTTCGTATACTATCATTATTAAAAATTCGAGGAATCTCCCCCAAAATGAAACAGCTTTATTCTGTAACGAAGCATGTGCTGGATATATTTTTAATATTACTATGGAAATTCTTTATGAAAACATACAACATAATATTAAATGTTGCCTGTTATTTACAAACCCTATTTCAAACATCTATCCTCTGCATTTGGTAACAAAAGTCTACTGATTTTTTAATAACTTTTAGAAATTATCTGCAATTTGTCCGATTTGGAGTATCACATGCTGATGTGAAATTCCAGTGATACTTCTAATTATAAACCTCAGCCTATAAATTTTTCTATTAACTTGAATTTGAGTGCCTAGTCTTTTGTCTTAAAAGTTACATGTTTAAGATGTACACACGCACACACGCGAGCGCGCGCGCACACACACACACACATTTATAAGAAAAAATCAAACCCTGTATAATTAATTTTAGGCCTTCTCCATAAAAATTAACTAGTCATCTGCTTTAAACTGCTGTTCGAAATCTATATAACCAAACTAACACTGGAACTCCCAGTTTACTACAGAACAACAAAGAAACACCGTATTCACTCTTTCTGAGTTATAGACCTAAATTAACGAAAAGTTTGAGGCACCAAAAACTAGATAATGGTATTTCGATTGTTGAAATAATGTTTTCTCGTTTTTAATCTTCAAGTTGTCAGACTTACGATCCCAAAGATGCCGAGAAACTTTACTAAAAGTATGCAAAAACGATGTCTCAAAATTACTAGAAAAAAACAGCTCAGGAGACTGGAGAAAGCACAATGTGCAAATGGAAATAAACAGCGATATTACTAAGGAAAAATATATACAAATATAGGCTACGCAAAGAAAATAGTTTAATACGGATTATAGAAGGAAATGTTACAGTCAGTCAGAGGTGCTTTATTATCATATTAAATCGCGATTTTATAATCTAAGTAAAATAAATGTCATATTGTATAAGCCATATACATATTAACATATTTTAAAATAAAATAGGCCTAATAGATCAACATAATTAGTATAAACTATAAAGCACCATGTAGTTGAAGACGCAATTATAAGTTGCGATGTCATCTGAAAACAAATTAATTCAAACTGAGCCGGACATGTAGGAAGATCGCTGACCACTTGTACTAGGTTACAGTCACCGAACACAAACGGGTGGGGGGGGGTGACAGAGAAAGAGACAAATCGCATATTTTTCTTCAATAACGTGGGCTGGACTAACACAGAATAGAGATGAGTAGGAAAGGGTGACAAAAGTCTTCATGCAGTGCTGCGACATTTGATGATGTGTTGTTACTAGTGAAATGTGTGCCAGCAGAGCAAATATAATGGGAATCAAACCGTAAATCCCTCACGATTATTAATGACTATAGAGATAAAAATTAAAACTTAGTTCTGCCTAGAGTCTGGGAGAGTTTTTTCTTAACAAACCAGGGCTTTTTTGTAACAAACGCGCGCGCAAGTTTCTACGTGAGTGTGAACTTTATTACATTATTTTTCTATGTAAGCATTTATGTTTTAATTACTTATATAGAATTCATTAAACGTTATTCTTCAATATCTTTAGTGTAAAGTGTACGATTTACATTGTAAATAAACCTTTCAGTTTACTCTGAGGATGCTGAGGATGTTCAATAACAAAGTTCAGTTAAATGTAGATCTTCATAAGTAGGGCCTAAGTAAAAACAACATAAATGCTTGTAATAACGTCATACGCCTAATAATAAAGAAAGATGATAATCATCAAAAAACAAGAAAAATAATGTATTAAAATATAGTATTTGGAAGGTTGGAAATTAAGAAGTAGCCTAATGACGAAATATATCAAAGTATAGAAAACATAACAGAAACAATGAGGAAAAGAAGACTACTATTTTTTGGACATTTATATAGAATGGACGACAATAGGTTGACAAAGCGGATCTTCAAATATCTGTGGGGGAAGAAGTCAACATCAAGTTGGACAAAGAAGTCCAAAAGGATTTAGAAAAAAATTATATACACGCAGAAGAAGCAATTGAAGGAGAAGTTTTTCGGACAAAAGTGTTAAAGATGGAGGGAGTCCAGGGTAGGAGAGAGAAAAACGCAGGTTCAAAGTGGACTAAAGACAGGAAGAAGAGACACAGTGAGAAGATGAAGGAATATTGGAAAAAAGGAAAGAACAAAGAGTAAAGAATTGAAATTGGCATGTGGTCCTTAGATGGCCGATACGAAAAAAAAAGTATTTCTACATATGAAAGAATCAAATAATTATTCAACAGAGAGAGAGAGAGAGGGAGAGAGTGTGTGTTTTAAAAGCATCGTACACAATCAGCAATAACTAACACGTGTACGAACCTATTATGCAACTTAAGTGTCTACTTCCAGACAACAGACAACGAAAGATTGATGTGAGATAATCTTCCAGTAGTTGATATCTAGGCCTATTACTCAGACCGACGTTACTCAGACCGATCTTAACTCCAGACAGTTATTATCCTGACTAACCAGTCTTATGTAAGGTTCAATAAAATAATACGTTGCTTGCTAAAATTAAAACTCCGCCAAAATTTTAAACTTTTCCGATAATTTAAAATTTCTTAGCAAACGTGAAATAAAAAAGGAAATTTTGTGGAATCTTTGAAATTTGATAGCCTAATATAAAAAAACAATCATTGAACACACGTGGGAATAAAACTAAATATTGCTGCCTATAAGCCTATTAGTGTGTAAGCCTATACTCAAAACAACTGATAGGCTACAATTGTTACTGCTAACTGGTATTACTTAGGTAAGTCTTCTTTACAGTTGATTCTCAAACTTGGAACATCTTATTACAAACAATCTAAACAGTATCAGCAATCAAAAAGACAACAGTATCGGCTTCACAGAAGATTAAATTTTAAAGCTCCGTTTTAGAATAACAAATCATTTAATTACCATTTTTCTTGTTGAGTTGCACGTAATGGAAATCTCTACATAGGCTTCATTTTCTTTTTTAAACAGAACACGACTACATTTCGTCTTCGTTAAGAGTTTAGCGGCAAAATTCCGTCTAGAATAGGGCTAGGTCTAAAGTGAATACGTTTGGAAGTGCCCATTCGACTTTGATTTTTATTGCAAACCTAAGGACAAAAAGTTGATCCAAATATTTACGTCAACTTCGGCAGCCCAAACGTAAGCTTGCCCTGTTGCCAGTTTGGTTAGTACTGAGCAACTTATCAATGAAATAGCATTGTTAATATTCAGCGTTTAAATATTGTCGCCAGTGTTAGAAGCAAAACATTTACTGTTTAATAAGCTATTAATAGTAGGCCTACATGTTACTAGTTTACTTTTCGACAACATTAAAGGAAAAAATATGATCAATAAGTCATACATTAATGGAGCGGATTTGAGCAGAACTATATAACCTAACAAAAGGGTCTTTTAATGACGTTTTGTATCTTGACAGAAGTTCACATGAACGGTAAACATTCGAAATTCATCAGACTCTCTATGAACATCCAAATATAATTTATTGTAGTCACGTTTTTCAGCTTAAGAATTTACAGTTCTAGTTAACAATGCAAGCACTATTCTGTTGACCTACTAAACATTTCTGATTCCTTAGAATGCATACAAATTTATGTGCTTAGGCATTAACATATTCAAATGAACGTAATTAGTGTTTGTGAATATGAGCCTGCCGTGTGACCGGACCGAGGTATTAGCTTTAGGTTTTGTCTTAAAATAAAAAAAAAAAAACTTTCTGTGAGAACCTCACAAGGAATGCTATAGTAATGAAAAAACATACACCTGGCACCAGTAATCGTGTGAAACTAAGAAAAAAATCATGAAGTCTCCTCTTTTTTAGAAGATGAAAAAAGTTAGGTATCCCCCTTCGTAATGAGCGCTGTACATGCACAAGCATGCAAATACGACTGCGTGTGAACGTAGATCAGCCTTTAGTCTTAAGACAAAAAATCAACTGATTTGAATTGTTGAAAGAGTTTTTTCCCTTGTTTTTACGGCATTCTAATCTTCTGTGACACATGATGCATTAGTAATTAGAGTTTTCAAAGGTGTTGTCTATTCATTCGTTCTTACTTAGTTTTTTCAACCACCCACAAAAAAAGGATTATGTAAAAAAGCGCCACTACAATACAACTTGTTCCTTATTTTTTGTCGGTACAGTCCTTGCTGGGACATTATATCATAACATTAAGTCATGCCTTTTTTTCTTTGTCCTAAAGAGGGGAATGCTTCTTCTCCCTTATTTCAAGTTGATTCCCCCTCCCTTCAATACATTCCAAAATCAATGTTGAAAATGAAACCCCTCTCCGTTTGCATCTAAAAAACAACTTTCATTTTTTTCCCTGCAGATTAATGTGGGGTAGTTTTTGTTAGTCTACGTCCGTTGAGCAAAAAGTTTTTTTGTACCGTACCCTCCTTGGGGTAAGTAACGCTCGCCAATAGGAATGGCAGGATTTTGCTACCCTCAGGGGTAGTTTTTAACACCCGCCCACTGTCCCACCCAATACGCATACAGTCTGCGAGTAATGATTGGCACTATAGGTAGTTTTAACTATGGCGGTTGTTGAAGAAATTACGATTTTCGACTTCCTGTTAGTTATAAGTACACTACCCTTATTTTTACTGCGCATACAAATGATTACTGCACGAGCGGTTTATAATTATGAGTATTGTTGTGGCGACAATAACGACAACGATGCGGACTTCGTGTAACGGTAATAATGTAGAAACTATGACAAAAACTACATTACTTACACAATTTTCTCGTGCAATTTTCTTGATCATATTACTTATTTTTGTTACAAGCCCCGTTGTATGTGGCAACAGCTCACTTAACGACAAATTCCACCAGCACTGTGCACAGAATATTTGGGATACCGGGAAAGATTCACTTATTAATATAATTTTTTTTTTTTTAAATATTAATAGGCTACTAAAGGAAAACGCTTGTTTCAGTTACATTATAAAACATGAGAAAATTTCAAGTCTTAATATTCATCCTCAATACTTTTATCAATTACATCAGTAAAACATTTTTCGTTAATTAGAAATATTTGTTGCTTAAATTAGGATATTGACAGTTTTTAAAGGCCTACTTCTAAAAAGATATGTTGATTAAGCTACTAACTAAAATAACCAAACTTTTTGTCCTCAGCTCGTTAAGCACATGCAACATTAAATGTACAAAACTAAACGTTTATTGTGCAATGAATGCACGCTTTAACGAATAGGTCCTATAATTGTTTTATACTTTTGTATCTGTTTATCGGAAGCATAGTATTCAATTGGTTTCGTGTAGCCCATAAACTGTTTCGATTAAGGCTGCTGTCTGTTGGTATTTGCAATACAACGTTTCCACTACAATTGCTACAGCAAACAACGGATGCAATCTCAACGCCCCGAAAACCGAAAACGATACGAATTGTAAACACCGGTCGTCGAGAACTTATACAATATTTTGACATTTTTTTGTAATAAATATCAATAAATCGATTACTCATTTTGACTTATAAACGACTTGAATGTGGACCAAACTGACAACAATGTGTGCCTATATGCCAACAATTCAATTTCTCGCATGTAACGCACAATCATGGAACAAGATTTTGCGAATACTTCATGACTAGGATAATTTTGGGAGTGCATTCGATATCTCAAATACATAGGACTACATGAGATAAATGCGGTGCAACTATCCAAATCTGTGCGAACAAGTTTGAAAACTGATTCTTGGTGCGACTATAGTTATGAATATTAGGTAGGCCTACATGCTATCCATCGACATTAAGCGTGATTATGTCAATCATCCGTCAGTGAACTGTGATGATAAAATTTTAACAATAATTCTCTTTTGTTTATGATGTTTTAAAAAACCGAAGTTTCACTTCAATTGATTACCTGATAACTGGATCTTCCTCGATGTCATTAACTCAGTTTATTTTTTTATTTTTTTTGTTACTTCAGAAACCGTAGTAAGATTTTTTTAAACTTAATTCTACTAAATGATATTATTTTTCACGAAGAAAATTTACAGTTGCTCTTGAATTTTATCAGAACCATTCTGTAATAACATGGAAAACATCGATTTTGGAAACACTGTATCATGTAATTATTATTCCCCTGTTTTAAATGAAACGTGTTTTACAATCTGTCTTTGTATAAATTTTTTGATATTTTGCATCCACAGAAAAAACTACTGTCTTGACTGTCACACTACGTTAGACTAAAAATACTGTTCTTTTTAAGTGTCCTTAATTCGCACACAGCACAATGAATTATTTTAACGATTCCTAAACATTTAGGCCTATAACCACTCTCAGTAGTAAAGAGAACCTGGTAATTATGTAATAAATAATTACGTCTGATGACGTATCAGAATTTTGCATTTGAATACATACTTAGTCTAAATATAGAGTGTACATGTGTGTGTACATGCGCGCGCGAATAAAACTTTGACATTTTTGTCTTTTCTTGTTTGGTGAGTAGTCATATAAATCTTAATACAATTTTGGATCGTCAGTTTCAAAATCAGAAATGAGTGATGCAAAAACCGTTGGATTGTCGCAACATCACCATCATCATCATAATCATCATGATTTCTTACTTTACCGAGACTTGTACCCAAACATAGACTACATACTAGCAGAAATGTAGGGCTACGTATATCACATTCTTATTTCTCCATTATTTCTCAAAGTGAAAGTAAAATCTAGGTTAATTAATTTCCTATACAGGTTCTATATGGTAGGCTATCTACTGATTTGCTCTAATCTAATAATAAAGGAAATTATTACTAATTTAACATCATTATGACAGCATTAGTGATGTATTGGTAATTTTTAATGTTATAAAAACACTTCTTGTTTTTATGGAGTAATTTTTAAAGCTAATTTTAACTCTTCATTTGATTATGAAGTGAATCGGTACACTGCTTAGAAAAGATACGTTTTTAGAAAAATGTAAAAGTTAATGTTCTAAGTTATTAAAAAATGTTTATTAAATATTCCGTATTTTAATTTATGCTAAGTCTAAGTGACGAAATATTTTAAACTAAATCAGTGAATAACAAAGGAAAAGTGTAACAGTTTTTGCCGCGGTTTCAGTTGAATTGTAGCGTCAAGTTGACAGAATCTTCTTTGTTTACACAAAAAATGTAGGCCTATACAGATCAACCATGAGTCACACGTTTTTTATCGTTTATGTCTCACTGAAGTATATGTTCATATATCTAAACGATAAGACCACATGCAGGCTCTACTATTGCGTCAACGGGACCGGTAGAATCAACCTAATATTCTAATCGTTAGTGCACAAATTAATAATAAAATGTTAGGTTTTAGCTAATGTTGCTCTCCACTTTACTTTAGTTTAAAAATAAAAGTTACCACGCAAATTAATAAGTGTCACCGATCCTTTTGATGATGTAACCTTAATACATCACCTACAAAACTCATTAAAGTAGGCCTACAAAACTAATTAATTGTGAGCAATGACTACTTAGATAAAATCAGACCATTCTACTTGTAGTAGGCCTATGTTTCTAAACATAATTCACAGTTAAATAATTCAAACATAAATAACATTTCACCTTATTCTCTTAACATTCAACCCTAAGGCATTTACTAACGTTCCTCTCAGTACCAAATATTGTTCACAGTAACTTTTGTTAGCAACATTCTTACGATCATCGTCGCAAAACGTATAAGGACCTTCATTGTCGTCCATTGCTAAATAACGCATCAAAAATATCGGTATACTTCGTTAAAGTTTTTTAAATTGTAGGCCTACTAGCCTATTTATTGACAGTTAGGCTTATGTCCTGTTCCAGCGAAAACGTACTCTCCTGTGAAGGAAGAATACTTTTTGTGCCTGCTTCATTGTAAAACGACAGTTAGCTTGTAAATAACATGAATCACTGTGTTTTATCAAATTACCGAAAATTCGACCGTCAAAAAGATTTAAATATATTAGCCGAAAGTATTTAAGCAATTGTGACAATTGTAACAGTTAACAGTTTCTGTATAGGAAATTTTTTTTTAAATATCTATTAATTTTTTCTAATTTCATGAATTCTGTTTACGATGCATGTCATATCATCAAGCAAGCCTATGTAGGCCCTAAGTGTGGTGATATTTTTTTATGGTCACTTCAATATTTTGTCTATAATTTGTCCACAGAAGGATTAAAATGCAGTATTTGCACGTAGGCCTACGCCTTTCAAAATGATTACCGACGCCTGCAGTAGGAAGCAGTACGTCGATGGTATAGACAACCAAATCAGATTATCCAGGACTCACCGTGAGTCAATTTACGATTAACAGTCATATTTAAACCGACTGTTACAACCCATACTGCGAAAATTGTCATTAAATATTAAAAATCATTTGTATTGTAGCCGATTTACATTATGATAACTATATTCCATAAAAATGTTTCCTATTTCAAATCTCAGTCGCGGGTCAGAAAAATTAGAAATTATGAAACCCTTCGAGTTGTGGAAGTGACAGAAGCGTTAACCGAGAAACACTGGGATGTGTTGGTAGACTTATATGGAACACGCCGGACCTTAACTTTGTCTCACATCACCGACACCGATATAAAATACACCGATGTTTAGACTATAGCCTATGTTACGGCTACTTACAGCTGCTAACTCCAGAGATAAATACGCAGCACAGAGACAAAAATTTGTTATTTCAGCAACGTTCCCTCATTTTGATATTTATGAACTTCTTTTATTGATACTGATCTACGCATGTCTCTCTCTCTATAAGTATGTTTGCGTTCCGGCGTGACGTCACTGCGCAAAACTTTGTATATTACTACCGCAACAATTAGCCTACCCTACAGAAATATAGAAGTCAGTCTATTGTAAATAGTATCCTACAGTACAATTTATTTAACAGGATACTGTTACATAGCATCCTATTTACATAGTGAAATCCTATTTTCGTTTACTCTAAACGTGTCATGAACGCTTTGACGGCCAGTGCGGCAGCAAATACGACCCTACAGACCGGAAAATTTTAACTCGTTTGAAAAATGGGTCACGATCTTGAAATACGACGGCATATGTAAATACACGAATCGGGAAATAGGGGAATACCCAAATCCAGATAATGGGACTTCAGATGAATGCTGAGTGTCACTTTTCGACAATATTTAGGCCTACATATGAGCAGTAACCAAAATAGTAGGCTAATAACCTGAGCAGTGACGAATATAATAAACGTGTTGTTAGATGTTTAATTTTTGATTTATAAATATTTTTTAGTTAGATTTTTAAAACATAGGACTATATGTGTGAAGATTTTTTGGTGAGGTGTTTAAAATGTGAACAATTAAACATTTTTGTAACTATATATGTAGGCCTATTGTGTGAATGAGACATAATGTAATGATATTTGTGGGTGCACATTGTAGTGTATTGTACACACGACGCCGGTGTCCAATTGGAAAACTGAAAAAGTGAATAAGATTATGTACATAAAAACCGACTAATTTTGTCCAAACTAATTAAAGTGTGCCGCGAAACTAATGCCCTAGAACCGCGAAACATATTATGTGAACTGAATTTAAATATTCCAGTTTTACAACTGAACACAACTAAGTTTACAACAAACAACTAACTTGTGCAAGTTGATCGCACTCTCAAAACAAATATTTTAAATAACTTAACAGTAAAGACTAAACACCAGAATCTAAAGACTTAAATATGCAACCCGTTTTATAAATGTAAACACTTGTATATAGCACCTATATTATCTCCTATTATTTGTACACTAAGAAATGTCTATCTCAGTAAATGCAATACATAGCCTACCTAATATACAGAAAAGCTGTTTTACTTTGTATGTCAATACAAACGTCGTCAGATATTCAATATACGAAAATTATGATACTTTACAAAAATTAAAAATAATTCTGTACAAGTTAAATGTATTAAAAAAAACTCCTTATTTAAAAAAAATGAAAGTGATCAAAATTATTAGCAAATAATTTACACGGTTGTATGCATTATAGCCTGTGTCATGTTTTACCTACGTTACACTATGTCGGTTGTTGAGTCATCGGATGTTCTCCGATTTGTCAATAATGCCATCAATATGTTGAAGCAAATCAAAACAGTGATCAAATCCAGATCGACATAAACACTACTCATAACTATTGTAAATCGTTTACTTAATTAGGCTATGTTTTCAATATTCAGGTTTCTGCATCTACTGGAAACTTGAACTGTACATATTCATACACAACTCACGCAGAGGCGACCGCCCCCGAGGGTTGAAAAAGTTGACGAATTTTGTTAATCTCTTAATTTTTAGGCTGTTTATTTAATTCTTTTAGCTGTGTACTCTATTGTAGTAGTACCTTTTTTTAAAATATACAAACAGGTTTATTACACAGCGTTTATGTTTAAAATATGAAATATAGGAAAGTCAATTTAGTCAATAAGTGTCTTTTAACAATGTTTCAATAACGCTTATTTTTATTGTGTTATTACCGTTTACGTTAATGGGACTGATTTCAGGAGGTTACCACGCGTTTTTCAGCCACTTTAAAGATAGTAATGTTGATTAGTATTAACTTGTTTTTTTTTTCTTTTGAATGAAGCCGACGCGATCCCGTCCCACCTTAAAGCCAAATTCAAGATACGCCAGTGACTGCACGCGTCTCTCTTAATTGACGGCCACTGTGAGTTCTGCATAACGACTATCTGGCTTCATATATCGGCGGTGCGAAGGGAAAAACGCTTTCCAAGTGCAAATACTTGAATGACTAACAGCATAACATACGAGACAATATGGCCACTCACCACGTTCCGATATAAACACAAGATATGCTTTGTCAGAATTCATACGGGAGACTGATGTTTTGCAAACAGTTCTTAATATGATTACTATAACTGGTTTTTGTTTGTTAAGGCTAAGCTAGGAATACGGGTCAGAAGGGAATAGGGAGCGAGACTGTTAGTCCGACTAGATCACTTCTACGATTCAACAGTTTTAAACGCGATTATAATGACAAAACGGCTGAATACCAAACATGGATGTGGGAAATGTGTTAGCATCAGTGCATTAATTTTTTGGGGTGACATAATTATAATGCAAGGATTCACTTATTTCCATAACATAATTAAATAGGTACATAAAGTAAAAGTAAAACAAGAAAAGTAGAGCCTAAAGTGAAGTGGCACTCACAAGTTGTATTCAAATATTTGTGTTTTACTTTGCTTACAAATTGTATTTTGAAATGCGGCTAGTGTAGGCACTGATTAATGTGTATTTAACTGTCCATTCCCATTAGGGTAATTCATTACCCAAAATATGTCATTGGTTAATAGTGGTGTTTATAACATTTATAAATATAGAATAGTGTAGTTCATACGTAACAGTAGGCCTATAATTGTTAAATGTAAAACATAGCGTTACTGTAGGTACCTGTGGCAGCGTAACATAGGCTGCCCATTATTTATCTATATCTCTGTTATGTAGCAATACTAAATTCTCAAGGCCGATTTTTATTCATACCTATTACTATTATTACATACTACTACTATTACCACTATAACACACTCTAACAACAACAACAACAACTACTACTACTACTACTACTACTACTACTACTACTACTACTACTGCTATTACTACAACTACTACTACTATTACTACTACTACTACTACTACTACTACGACCACCACAACCACTACCAGTATTACAAACGTTAGTGGTCACTACTATTATTACTAAAAACTACTACACACTTAACAAAATTAAAATGCTGGGTGTTTGCTTGTAAATGACATGTCGCCTATGTATACATTTTTCTCAAGTAGGCCTACTTTCACCACATTTGTATTAAAAACGACTTGTATTATACCCCTTATGTTTTAAACATAAGCAGACCAAGTCCATTTCAGAGCACAAGCAGACCAAATCCATTCTGTCATATTTCGAGAAACATAAGGATAAAGTTAATCATCAATAATTAGTTCTGGGGAGCATTTTCAGTCTCTGTTGACTGTTATAATTGCATTTAAGATATTAACTTAAATAATGATCATGGCCAAAAGTGCTGTTATAATTATTTTAATAAGATTTTCTTTCTTTAATACTAAATATGAGGACTTGGTTCACTTGTGCTCTGAAAATATATGTGAATTGAAACTATGACTGCCACTAGTGCTGCTACAGTTGGCTAAATAACAAAGCATGGGCTCAGTCTGTTGTTGCTCTGAAAAGTATTCATTCTTGTGCTAGTACTGCATGCAAAATAGAGAATATGACAAAAATGGACTTGGTCTACTTGTGCTCTGAACACCCCTATAGTAGAACGTAAAGAGCCGAGTAACGGTGTGCTAAAGTACTCGCTCCACGCTCAAACATTTACAGTAGTGAAGTGTAATCATATAAATGTCACTAGCATTTCGTTACAGTTTGCCTCAAATGTAAACAACCATATTTTTCACATAATTCACACGTTCGTGAAAATTTGCGCGCGTCCTAAACATACACGTCAAAAGTAGACCTATAGGGTATGCTGTTTCCATTATAAAGTAAGACAAAGTCTTACGATAATCTGTTGTAAGATAAAATTAACTACACCTTATACGGCCCCTAAAGCGCTTCAACGTGAATGTGTAACGTTTAGAAAATGAGCAGCAGTACGCGTTAAGTAGGCTATAACTCACACAAGTATATTAATAATCCACTAAGGCAAAATTAATAAGCAGTGAAGGTTTATCGTCAGGTAATTACACTCGGGAATACTGTGAGCCACGTAAGGACACGGAGAGATTTTGAACTGAACAAACTCGAAACTGCATCATACTGCCTCCTTCAGGAGACTGATGAACAGTGTACACTCTGCTACGTTAAATTACCACTACTTAAAACTACCATTAATAGGCTGTTTTCACAAACTAGTTGTAACTGTTCTGTAGATTGTCCTGTGTTGATGTAACTGTTTTGTGTCTTCTGACCTGGTAAGTCTTTTTATTAATATTATTTTCATTAATATTGTCATTACTACTACTACTACTACTACTACTACTACTACTACTGCTACTACTGCTACTACTACTACTACTACTACTACTACTACTACTGCTATTGTGGTTGTTCTTGTTTTGTTCAATTCCAGCAACAGTAGTAGTAGTAGTAGTAGTAGCAGTAGTAGTAGTAGTAGTAGTAGTAGTAGTAGTAGTAGTAGTAGTAGTAGTAGCAGTAGTAGTAGTAGTAGTAGTAGAAGTAGTATTAGTAGTGGTGGTGGTGTAGTAGTAGTAGCAGTAGAAGTTGTAGTAGTAATACTACTAATCACCGTACAAGGGAAGTTTGTTTAATAGTTTTTTTTTAATTATATAGTTAATACAAATTATGTGTAGAAATTAAGTTTTTTAAGGAAAGGTACGTATTTGTATGCATACATGTGTGCACCTTCGCACAAGCGTATAAGCGGGTTCGCGCGTTTTGTGTGTGTGTGTGTGTGTGTTTATAAACCAGGGCGACAATCGTCAGAGGCATTTGCGTTTGACAGTTTTTCCTAGTTGATTATTTCTGTATAACCCTATTACTTGTTGTAAATGAATTGAACTGCCGTTATTACTTGTGAGTGTGGGTGTTATAACACATACCATACGAAGTTCAGTATTTGAAATAAATTATAGCTTCTGTTTTAACATTGAAAATGTTTATAAGGACGTGTCGCACATTTGCGGCCGATCGCTGGTGCGTGATCGAAAATGGGAACCGGTGAGTTTCCATAGAAACTATTTCTTGTCAATAACGTAGTACACATATAAAACTTCGCTTATGAATGCGACTACATTTAACTTATAATCTGTACATTGGTAAATGAAGAATGAATTCATTGATTGGTGAATGAACATAAATATATATATTTTTTAGATTTATTGAAGCATTTTCAATGCCCTTCTCTGTGTATTGCATTTGTGCAATGCCTGTCAATTTTTAATTAGGGGTTTTTCAACAAGCGTGAGTCATGTGTTGTTTGGTAGGGCCTATATGTTAATTTCACAACACGACAAACGGTAAAATGGCTCTGACGTTAAAAGCCGTGGCTCGTGAATAATTAGGCTTTGATTAAAAGTTAGATATCTGAAATAAACATATGTAACATATATTTCTTCTAAATAAAAAAGAAAGCTTGACGAAAACTTGAAGAAACCATTAATTAAACTGTAAATGTAATAGTTTAATTGTGTGTGTGGGGGGGGGGTTAACACGAGGGATTCCACGGAAATTAGGATCATAAAACGGCACACACACACACACACACACACACACGTTTACAATAAAGTCTTTATTTTCTAAAGTAATTATTAGTTTATATTTTCTTGAGTGCAGTTCGTTTCAAATGAGTTTGTCAAGTAGGCCTGTTAAGACGTCTGGCGATACTCAACAAACTAATGTGAAACGGACGTCAGGAGACTATAAAATAATACCATGCTTGGTTTTATGTGTATGTTGTACGTGTGTATGTACTGTATGTACGAAGTGTAGCAGGTTAATGTGTTAGGCCTATATATGTGCGTAATACATTAAGGCGCAAACTTGTACATAATATTTTTTTAAAGTTTACTTTTCAAATAGTTTATTTTATGAACACTGATGCAGTACGAAACAATCTGCCAGCTACCACGCCCGCTCATAAGCATAGCTTCAAAAATTGTTTTCAACAAATTAGTTTTTGTTTTCCTTTGTTTCAAGGGAATTGTTTTTGTTTAGTGTGAGACCGTGGTACTTACACACTAGGACTGGCTGCTTTCACATCATTCGTTAACTAAGGTGCAATTAATAAAATATGAATTAATAATCCCAAATAATTAGCGATCAAAGCACTGTTATGTGTTCTGGAGCTCAACACATTTACAGCTAGTAAACCGGTAACAGTTAATTTGGCGTTGGCAGTCGGTCACTCCAACACACACACACACACACACACACACACACTATTTTATTGCTATAGTCTACTTTGTTTATTCCTTTCTAAGCAAAAAAATATATTTTTTATATATTTCCAAAATCTATGGTCAGATTTATGCTAGATGATGATGACTACATATTATAATTTAAGGACTTTATGAATATAATAATTACGAAATCAGATGTTTACCAATGATCCTATGGAATATCGTTCAGTGCTAAAAAGATATTATATGAAATCAAGAAGTTCTCAGTCTCAAAACATTATTACGGGCCTGTCACAAGTAACATTTTGCCTAAACTGGCACTTAATCAGTCAAACTTTGTGCGTACGAAATAAGAGAGTTTGTGTAATTTGAGATAAATAAATCGTTATAAAATTGCAAACTGTAAAACGGTAATGACAACTTCAACGTCTGATAACAGTCACGTATCATTTGTTGGCGCGTACGTATCTGTGTGTGTGCGTGCGTGCGTGTACGTGCCAATGGGTCGTTTGCGTACTACAAGAGTAGGACAGCATTTGCGTGCACGATTTTGTCTCGAATCTCTTTTTCGTTGTCTCAGGATTAAGACGAAAAACAAACACCAAAATGACCATGACAGACGTAAAATATGACACCTAAACGACATATAAAATGACAGCTACACTAGTCACGTGAAATAAAGTATTTACTCACGTGTGCCGTTAGAGTTTCTGCTGAGTATCTTGTTATTGTTTCCGTTACCGGTACCAGTACTAGTACTGCTGGAGGCTGGCGGTGGCGGTGGCGATGGGGCGGAAGATGCTGGTGTCGCCTCGACCGGTGTGTATTCCATGTGGGACCACCATATAACTAAAACTGTACAGTCACCTATTTGGAGAGGCAGTCGATATAGGAACCATTGTTTAGTGTTATTGTACTTAATAAGGCCGCGAGGATGTGCAGTAGCTGTAAGCGCCCGGCTAGCAGAGCATGATGTGAACGGAGACGGATCCCTCTCCACCACGCACGCCTCCCTACCCAACCCTACTCTACCCCCACTGCCTTCGCCCAGAAAAAATTATAATGGAATAAAAAACGCAAGTACGCTTGGAGTACATCTGATTCATGGCGTTCGAAGGGGGGGAACAATACATTTTTTTGTTTGTTACTTCAGAAATAATCTCTGATCACGAAAATGTAAAAAGAAAACCTCGATAAATACATTAAACAAAAAAATTACATTAAATTTTATTTCTTTTGCTGGCGACGAAGAGGGGAAAAGTGTTCCTGTTTCTCAAATTATGTTGGACCTGCAACTTCCTAGTTGCCCACTTCCCTGAAGCAAATACTTAAAAACAGTTTGCAAAAAAGTATAAGTTTGCCTTACGAACCGTATTCGGCGAATTGACAACCCAAGTATGACGTGCATTACATTATATTAAAAAAACACACAAATGCAAGATTTTAAAACAGCACTTTTGTTTAAAAATTATAACTAGGGCTTATACTACTGAAATGACATAACCAGTCAATTACAAGAGCGCGAAACTTTAACACGATATTTAGGCAGTTCACGCGTGAAGGTACTATCTCGGTAATAAGAATATCATCTACCACGATGATCTATGTCTCTGCAAAGCTGTAAGTCGATTATACAAACGTTTGCTTCTCATTCATTAGCGCAGTTATTAGACTTACTGTTACAAACCGATGTTTTTCGAATGGCCATGAAGTACGCACAATTTTGGGACAAATTAACAACATGATACTGATAATAAAAATAGTCCGACATTGCAACTATTAGGCCTACAATAAAACCTCTGCCGACAAAAAGGACGTATAGCGATATTTCTGGACGGTG
This sequence comes from Magicicada septendecula, assembly GCA_034769895.1. Taxonomy (NCBI): domain Eukaryota; kingdom Metazoa; phylum Arthropoda; class Insecta; order Hemiptera; family Cicadidae; genus Magicicada; species Magicicada septendecula. The sequence continues at coordinate 916,663,475 of CM068367.1, read as the reverse complement.
CATAGTGTGGACGGTTAGGCTGCATCAAACGGCTCTCGCTCAACACCTGTAGGCCCACCTGAGACATCTGTGTTTCTCACGCGCGCACATATGTTGTCACCTCAACCGTTGTTAAATACGCTTGTGCATGTTTATGTACTCTGTGTGCGCGCGCGCACCCGCTTCATATTAATAAACTCTTATGAGTCCCATTAGATTAATAATTTTATTTAATAATTTTTATAATCAATTTTATTAATTTTATTCAAGTTATGATTAGCCTAATTGTCTTTTATTACAGAAACGTCTCCGGACATAATTGGTTATAATATTTTTACCAACATCACCATTATCGTTCATCGTATCATAAGTATATACCCTACTTTCGAATATTTTGAGAAACTATAAGAAACTACTTAGATGATACTAAATTAATCGAATAATCCTCCAGTCATCGATCGTCTACATTTTATTATTTTACATACCCATGCTATAATAATTTTATTAATAGTAATGGCATCCCTTTCATTATTTTAAATCACTTAGCTACAGAACTCGCCAACTATTGCGAACGAAATTGTAATCTTATTATCAGGAAAATTTAAATACTATATTATTTTTAAATTGTCATAAAAATTACGGGAATCCGGATTATCTGCTACTTTTTCAGTAAAAAACAACTACTGTTAAGTAGACAGACATTACAATACATTACAATTTTTTCGAATTTTTGAGCCATGTTTGAGCTCTGCTGTCCTAAGATTTTGAAATTTCTAAAACCGTGTACTGTATATACAGATTTTCATTAAAATTCCCTTTGATATTCCACATGAAATTTTACGATATTGCCACAGTTCAGACACTCTTTCCTTTTTGCCTATTTTTGATGGAATCAATCTCAAAACAATAGGGGATCTGTAGGGAAGAAGTATAGACAGGCATGCCAAGTTTTTCAAAAATCAGTTTATGCACTGAAAAGTTATCATGAGAAATACCCTATTTCTCATAAAATACCCCACACAGATAGACAGACAGACAAATGCCAAAGGGTTGAGTTAAAACTGAGAACTCGCATCGCTCGATCAATTACATTAACATACTATAAATCCCTTTAAGTGGGGATGTTGAATTGTTTGTCACAAATAATGTCAGGCTCAAAGAAAACAAAACGTTTTGCATATAATAATAAATTATAATTTTAATAGTAATTGTGAAACAAACAAATAGGCCTAAGTATGTACTGTAGAAACATTTACATAAATGATAATTATCTATTATGTCTTAAGAATATCATAAGACTTAAATTTTTATACTGCTAATAATAAAATTTATGCTAAATTTACAAAAATAAATAAAATTTTAGCAGAAAACGTAAACAAAGCGTAGCCTATGTAAACATAATATGCATCGTAAACAACATATTGGAGAAGAAGAAAAACTGATAAATTTATAAACAACAAAAAATGCAAATATCAAACAAAATTTATAAAGAACACTTCCCCATATAAAATAGGCTATTAGGAATGATCACTTTTTCCATATAAGCTATTAATAAGAAAAACAAATAAAAATTTACATATTAATAAACAATATGAGTTCAAGTGAAGTGCAACAAAAAATATAAAACTGTTAATTAATATTTAACAATAAATGTATAACGTAATATATATATAGTATATTATATTATATATATATATATTATATTAATATAATAATGTATATAGTTTTATAAAAACGATAAGTTCATTTAACAAACAGTTGGAGTGACTATAAAATAAATTCACTAAATGATTGTAATATTTAGGCCTATATCTATTAGAAACGAAGGAGATATTCTACATTGCTTTTCGCAGTCTTTAAATTTAGTTTTACATGTGAGCGGACTATCTCAGAATTACCACCATCAACCGCACAAGGAAACTCCCATATTTTTTGTACGCGTCAGCAATGAGTTAGGGACAAGCTTTACATTTTTTTGTTTTCTTTCATTACCATTATGCAAATAAGAAATAACCGTTATATTGACCTTCCTGCGCGCCGGTATACAATATGCAATTACTTAATATCAACTTGGGTTATAATGAAAACTGAAAGTAACAAGATGGAGCTGGAGCTGGGGGCGATCGGCCGCAGAACCTGTTCAGTAATTAAAATAAGTTTTTTAAAATTCAAGTTTTGTTGCACTTGATGTGTTGCAACTTCAAAACCGGTACGCACAAAATTAATATGCTCAGACACACGCCCTGTCTTATCGAATACCTGTTTGAAGTCCTCTTCAATTTCTTGGGTACCTCTTCCGTTGTTATTTATCGGGACCGTACTTTTTGTTAACGTGACAAAACTGGTGATACCAATGAAAGTAATACACATAATGTCTGAGTTATTAATAATTATAATATAGGCCTATATGATTTAATAGTAGTACATGGTAAACGTGCATTTTTACTTTTTAAGTTTTTTCTTTAATTGAAATATACTTAAAATCTCCAATGTAGGCTTATATTTAGTGCGCTACTGAACTTCAATGTCAGCCAGTTAGTCGAGTTAATTTTCTCTCAGGTTTGATCATTAAATTGGTTGATATTGTTCTATAATGCCATTCTGATTTTTTCCCCCGCGTCTACAGTGATCATTGCTTTGATTTGATCTAAATATTTCGGTGTTGAGCCATATGTCGGTGTATTGACCGAAGGTCAACCTTCTTCAGTAAGCTTAAAAGCTTTTGTCCTGCATTATAATATATCTGAGAATATAGTAATTAACTATTCACCAGTGTCCTGAATGTACACTAGACCACATTATGTGGACTAAATGATTATTTTGACCGTCTACGAGACTCTCAGTAGTCGTCTGCAAACGATAAATTTGTAAACACAACTATGTCCTAAGTCAATCTTTTGGATGACAGTATTAGGATACGTATATATTCTGGCAAACAATGCATGAGTCTTGAAGAAAATCGATTTTTATCACCAGGTGATTTTTATCGATAGAACTGATCACCCTCAAACATTCATCGTGTTTCAGTACAGATTTCTATTTGACATTTATAGTTAATGTTACAAACAAATTGACTTCTACGAAGTCATAATTAAATACTTTTAATATTTGAATTGACAATGAAAAAAAAAACAAATTGTTAAAGAATTTTACGTAGTTACTGTTCTTCTACAGATGCCTTTGTTCAAATCACCATCTCGATCGGATACTCTTCTCAGCCTAAGATTGGCATGTTCATTGTATAGATATGGAGTTGTCATTACACCTGAAATTCATGATTGCTAATATCTTCCCTTAAAAACATAATGAAAAATTAGAAAGCACCCAACATGTCACTAAGGCCTACTCGTGATTTTCTACTCAAATACATGATTTAGGCCTACTCAGAACATCGTGAGTGCGTTTGTTACAGCGAATGTTTTACAGTAAAATAAATGTATTAGATAATTTTAGTTCGCATAAAATATTACTACTACTACTACTACTACTACTACTACTACTACTACTACTACTACTACTGCTATTAATACTAATACCATTAACAATAATAGTAATAATAATAACTGATTTAAATGAACTGCCCTCGTATGAAGGAGGATTAGGAATCACGATTTACCCATATGAACGGAACATATTGAAACTACCTCAGATAAACAACACTGCTAGCACTGTTCGGCTCAAGATGTTCAGCGAGACAAGGATTTATTCTAGGCATCCAGGATAGATGCATGCCAACAAAACATTATCGCAAATACATACTCAAGGAAGACATAGCAGTTTACGGATATAGAAAACGTCACCACTACTCTGAAACCATAGAACACATCACAAGGTTCTGCTCTATGCTAGCTGCAAATGAATATCTGAGAAGACATAACAAAGTTATCAAAATTCTGCACATACATTTCGACGTGCAAATAGTTTTCTCCATGACTTCGTTTCTTATTACAAGTACTAACCTGAAGCTGTTTTAGAAAATGAAAACATCAAAATGTTTTGGAACAGGGAAAAACTCACTGGCATCACGATTCTAGCAACTAGACCAAATATCACCATTTTGGAATAAAAAGAAGTACAATTGGTTGATATCTCATTTCCTCTTTTCCATAATATTAGAAATTTATTCCAAGAAAAAAATCACCAAAATATCAAGACATGTCAATAGAAATTAAGAACATTCAATCGTAATTTCTGCCACAGGCAATAAAATACAATACAGGCAATAGGGCCTACTAAGCGCAGTACCTAAAGTGATCACAAAATTTAAACTCAAACAAGCCATTTGGAAATTACATAAATGAGTCATCTTTGACAGTAGTTATATAGTTCACAAAATGTTAAGAGACGAGCTCTTTATAAACTCGATTTCTCAATAACCCGTTCACCATGAGAGGAACCAACCTATGGTTGTGAAAAATTGTATAACGATAATAATAATAATACATGTCATTTCTAGAACTAGTAACATGAGTATATATTTCTTTGTAAATGTTTCAGTAGTATCGTACGAGTATAAGCAAGGAAAAGTAAAGAAGGATTCTAAAGCGTATTTAAGGGTTCCGGATATGTTGAAGTAAGGGCCCGTTAATCGATATTTGCGTCTTCTTTCCTCATCTGTATGCATGCGTCAAATAGTTGTGCTATTTGTTCTATTTCTGACCTGCTTATATATGTAAAAACCTATGACTGCTGGGCATCTTCCACTTTCGTAAGTCAACAAGACCATTTAACAGTTCCAATACCATGACATCATGTGATGTGGCCAACGAAGATCCGTACAGTGTACAGTATAGACAAGAACCTGTACAATTATGCGTATCACTGAACAGCTAGAATTTATAAAATTCTTAGGCTTAAACGTAGCTAGAATAAAAGCAAAACATATAATATATACGTTCAATCTTTACATTACCTGCGTGTATATTCATCTTTACACAAAATTAATTCAAAATTTGCTTCTTTGTTAATGTAATATTATGAATGTTATTTTACAAACGCTCAGATTGTGATCCATCACGAACATATACGAACAGATATTTTTCACATTCAGCACCTCTTTAATTGAACATGTTATAATATATATGTATGTATATATATATATATATATATATATATATATATATATATAGCAACAAAACAAATATAAGGCATAGTATTAAAAACACAATAATAATAGAGTCTTTTATCTGGAGTAAGGTATATATATTTATATATTTTAACAAATTTAAAATGGTCTGTGATTGACAAAAATTATTTATTCTAAATTTATTAATGTCTGTAAAATGATTTGAAAATTTCTTTCGTTAAATGTTTATTTTTACTTGGTCGTTGAATTCCTTTTACGACTCCGTTGAACCGTTGAATGCTACCTCTCACGGCCTGTTGAATCTGCTACCACTCGCTGCCTGCTGAAATCTGCTGCTCTGGTGACACGTGGACAGTCCGCTCACACGCACGCACGCCGATACACCGATAGCGTTTATCTCTTTACTCAGGGCTCGATAATGGGTTTTAATTTAAATTAATGTGGTTTCGGTGTATTGTACGTACACCTTCCCGAGTCTTGATGTGTCCTCGCCTTCACACAGATGTATTCCGGTAAATACACCAGACCCTAAGAGGATATCTTGACTCTCGCGAGAATAGCACTATTTAATTAATAATTTAATTTATATTATTTGAGTTCTAATACCCAATAGGATTTTAGCAAACGGGCAAATCGTTGCTAAGATTCCGTACTCGTAACGCTTATATAGAAACGTATACTGATACGAAAAACTCGCACAGAGAGAACGTCTGTTTAGGTCGAACTGACTGAAACTTCCTTCGCGGAGACCCAATCTGAATGAAAATAGGGGCCTCTCATTGGTCAAAACCCTAGCACGTGGTTGATGGGTTAAATTGATAGAAGTCCTGAACAAATTTGCTGAAAACTGCAAAAGCAAGTAGGCCCTATAGATTTATCAAAACGTTTTATGACTTTTAGAAGATAAGGATTCTTTAGAAAGATAAATTCTGTTAAAAAATACATACTAAAATAATATGTTTCGAGTCTTTGACATACGAAAAATGTAGCGCTAATTTAGAAGCATTAGCTTTCCAAGTCTCAATTCAATACGTTAATTTAAACCAGTGTTATTCATGTAAATACGAATAACACGCGGACTCGCGCACTAAATTCGCACTTAACATGACAGAAAATAAATGTATGGGCATTTTGACATACAACAGTTATTTACCCATTTCTTAATTCAAAACTTATAGCTATTTTACAAAATTTAAACAAAATCAATTTTCAACATGTCTATAATGTCATAAATTGATATAAAAGCATGTAGTCCAAGCTACAAATACCCTTTCTGCGATGTTCCATTGCAATATATATATATATATATATTGTGCATCTTACGCACACATACATAAATATGTTACGGTGGGGTATGGATATAGTGGTGTAACAACTGGGGGGCTCTGAGAGATCAATCGCCCCCTCCAGAAGCTTTCACAGTTTCAATGAAATTCCACAATCACGTAACGTAGACCTGTTTCTGAACCAGTTGTGTGTTGAATTAAGGCTTCTAAATAATTGTATTAATAATTATCTGGAAAGATTATTGAATATTCCATTTGTCCCAAGGAAAACGGGGAGTCGAGGCGTTCAACCAATACAATTCTAGACACTAACTTACATAGTATATACATAATAATAATAAAACAGATGTACACTGATGTTACTCAGATACATACCCAATATTTTGCCTTGGGGGAAGCTACCAGATTTATCTTTAAATTATTATTATTAGGGTTTAAAGTATTATTATCTTTAACATAATATGAGGGTTAAAAATTGCTGTCAAAGCGGAAAGGTGATGACAAAAAAAATTCGTAATATCAAAAGGAATTATTTGCCAACTTACAAATGATTATATTTTTAAAATAAAGATTTATTTTACAAATTCTTTTAAACTACTCAATTTTTTCGGGGCGGGAAACGAAGGTTCCTCCGTCCTTCCATCCTACTTCTGCTTCCGCTTCTGCTACTACTACTACTAGTGAGTAATAATAATACATATTATGTACATACAATAATAATTAGATATTGATGAGGAAATATTTGTATTGCCTGCTACCACTTTTTTCTTCTTTGGATCAGCCAGAAATGTCGATGTGACTCGATACAATGTTAGCAGTACCTCAACATTTGCATTTAATACCAATTTAACGTAAGCAGACGTTTTATCGGTTTTATTAAACAATCATAATTAATGTAATTTCAAATTAGCTTTTTGGTTTATAAATTATAGTTGAATTTATATAGTTGGACTTCTAAACTCTTTTAGCTGATAAATTTGTAAATTGAAGTGTTTTGCTTCCAATGCGAGATGTCCCGCTTTTGACTTCCACTGCGAGAGGACCTGCGTTTGGTTTGCTGCGCGAGAGGCCCTGCGTTTGGATTCTTCTTCAGCGGCGCAACAACCCATTGCTGATTCAAGGCCTCCTTTAACAGCCTCCGCCAGTTGTCCCGGTCAAGTGCAGCTGCTCTCCAGTTCCGGGTCCCAAGGATGTGGTGCGCATCGTAGTTCATACCATCTTCCCATCGTAGTTTTGGTCTACCAACTCTCCTGGTGCCATAGATCTGTTCTGTGAGTGCCTTTCTTGGTATCTCATTCTCCCCCATTCTGATCATATGTCCAGCCCACCTGAGTCTACCAAGTTTTATAATTTTCACAATATCTGGTTCATTCAGAAGAGTGTTCAGTTCTTGGTTAGTTCTTTTCCTCCATTCACTTCCTACACATATTGGACCAAATATACTGCAGAGGATTTTGCGTTCATGAACCAGCAGGCTTGACTCACACTTTCTAGAAATGGTCCAGGTCTCAGAACCATAGGTGAGAACTGGGCGGATCAGTGTTTTATACAAAAGCAGCTTGATGCTCCTGGCAATTATTCTGCTTTGGAACAGGGGTCTGAGACCAAAGAAGCACCTATTAGCTGAGGTGATTCTTCGCTTTATTTCTTCTGTTGTTTCCCCATCGGTGTTAACTTGGCATCCTAAATAAACAAAGTTGTTGACTTTTTCGAAGGAATAGATGCCAATTTGGATGTGCTCTCCTTCTCTAGCCTCCTGTCCTGTGGACATGTATATTGTCTTGCTTTCATTTATTATGAGACCCAGCCTCCTTGCGGGACCTTCAAGAACAAGAAAGGACTGCTCGAAGAGACCTCCCGATTATATCTAGGTCATCGGCATATCCTAGGATCTGCACCAACCTGTTCAATACAGTCCCGGAGGAGTCTATGCCAGCATCTCTCATAGCTTTTTCTAAGGCAAGATTGAAGAGGAGGCAAGCAAGAACATCGCCCTAAAGAACTCCCTTTCCATAGTCAGACTCTCCTGAAAAGTAATTCTGAATCCTCACCATGCCCTTTACTGTCAGCATTGTCATCCTATACAATCTTATTAATTTCTTTGGTATGCCCAGTTCTTCAAGAGCAGTGTAAAGTTCTTTTCTGTCAATGCTGTCGTATGCATTTCTGAAATCTATGAAAAGGTTTGTAGCTTTGTGCCGTACGTAGGTGTACGGCAAGTAGCGGTTCTAAGGATTCCGGGCGATATTTTCATGTATCTGGGGAGTGCGCTTTGGACAGTGGTCACTTCGCTATCTATGAGAAGTTACGGTAACTTCGGAACTGGTTGTGGCTCTCGCTCCGAATTTTGGATACTGTCGCTATCTGTTAGAGACTTCGCACAACTTAACTTTTCGGTCCCGCTGCTTGGTGCGGTGTTTGCCGTGAGTAGAGGGTTTGCTGTTTTGACTTGAGCAGTGGGTTGGCCTGTGGTTTTCGTCGAGTGGAGAGTTTTTCTTTTGACTCGATGGGGGTGGTTCCGGGTCAGCTGGGTAGAGAGAGACGAGGGTTGATGTCAGCTGTTCTATTCAGGAGCTGTTCTCGCCACGTGTGGTCTTAGAGATCGGCGTTTGAAAAGTTGCTTTATTTGTTTTATAAGGCCTGGGTTTTTTTTTAATTAATCATGGCCGGCTAAGAGTAAAGTGTGCCAAGGGGGTCCCTTGGAGCCGGCGGCCGTGATCCTGTGAAGACCGAGATGTGATTTATGTGTGAGTGAATTGAGGAACTCAATTGTAAGTGACACTTGGCAAAATTGTACAGGTATGGAAAAATAAAATTTATTAAATTTTTGCCTGGGATGCGTTTTTGCGCTGCTCGTTTTGGAGCCAAGTGTGGCCTAACTGTTTCTAACACAAAAAAAAAAAGAACAACTGTTGCTTAATTCTGGATATATTTTTTTTCCCTTCTCTATATATTGGGAATATAATAGACAGGTTTCTGCACTCATTGCAAATTTTTGAACGCATGCTTTTAATAAAAGAAAGGTCTGGTGAACCTTACTAGTGTCTTATGTGACTAGTTTCTTATTCGACTGTAATAGCTTCTGTGCGACAGTGTTATTAAATGTTATATTTTGAAAACCTCTGGATTTACTCTTGGTACTTATCAATGTTAATGTATTTAGTTCCAAATAAGGAAATTCTATGGGTGAAGGTAAAAAGGTGCATGTCAATGGTGATTTGCATGCCATGTAAGAGAGTTTAAAGGTTTTACAGATTTTATATAATTTTAATGGAATGTTTTTTTTTTAATATTGAATTTTGAATATTTTGAAATTAAAATTCTGAATACGATGTCATATATTTTAAATATGGTGTGTATTTTATATACTCCTAATGGAGTGCTGTCACATGAAATATTGTATATGATTTATTATTTCGCACAGAAGCAATAAATTGGTAATTGTTGAATTTAAACAAAACAACAAATTTGAGGTCACCTCATTCGTCCGATTCCCCAATGGTTACCCCGCATGTGGACATTCTTCCACTAGGAGTCTTCTCCTAGTTCGAGTGAACAAGTGAGCCGGTCATCAAGGTAAGTTGTAGTTTTTTAAAAATTTTTCTGGTGGATGTCAAACTTAGAAAAGGTGTCAGATTTGGAAAGTAAAAAAAAAAAAAATTTGTTGTGATGTCTTTGGTGATGAGCGGCTCACAAATGGTAGCAGAGCGTGGTTGGACGTAGTCCTGGCCACCTCTGAAACGAAAATTGGAAATGGATGAGGTGACCTCCAAATCTTAGTCGGACAAGTTCTGTCAAGAGTGATGTTTATTAGTGTTGTAAATCTTGGTCTTTGGGTGCGGTTGCCGGGCCGGGACCCCTAGGGGGGGTTGAGCACAGCCTGGCGATTTCTGATGGTTTTGGGGGTTCTTGAGTGTTTATTTGTTTGTTTGTGTTTTTGTGTGATCATGGTTGTCTTGGTTGTCTTATCGCACTTCATCTTGGTCTTCATTGTTGGTCCGGTGTCGGGTCGGGACACCCCAACTAAATTTGTTGTTTTATGGGGATACGAGATATTGTCAGGGGTAGTTTGTGTGGTGTATAAGTGCAAAAATACGTTGTTTGTCATTGTATCCGGAGTCTAGACATTGACAGAGTAACTTGTAACCAGCTGTATTATTGTAAAATTGTTATCTGGGCGAGTTGGACTATGAGCTGTTGATAGCCGGCTGCAGGGTGGAATGTTGTTGTTGTCGTTTGTGTAATCTGATAAACCCGTCCTTGTCTCTTGTATCGGTTCTAGGTTTGATATGTCAATTCACGGTCGACCTGGTTGGTGCATCAGCTGATTGAACTTTGTTATTAAATGGCCATGCTGTTTACTCCAGTTAGATTTAGTTAGGGTCCTCGGTTTGGTTTTCGGAGGGCTTCGCTGGAGGGATTGTGTTTTATGGTTTTACTTTTTAGCGTTTTATTGTTTTAAGGTTTTATCAGTATTTTAGCTCCTCTCCCTCCTTTCTTCTTTCTTTTGCTTTAGGCCGCGGCCGCTCACACTCCCCGTATCTTCTACACTTACACACACCCAGCTACACACCCACACACACCTTGTCCTTCCTTCTGGTGTCCTTTCGTTTTCCACTTTCGCCGGATTTTATCTTTTTATTTGTTTTTAGTCAGTCCCCGCTTTTCCTCCGGTGGTGGCAGTCCCAGTGTCGTCCAACCCGTTGGACTCCTTTTGTTGTGGGGGTGTGCCGTACGTAGGTGTACGGCAAGTAGCGGTTCTAAGGATTCCGGGCGATATTTTCGTGTATCTGGGGAGTACGCTTTGGACAGTGGTCACTTCGCTATCTATGAGAAGTTACGGTAACTTCGGAACTGGTTGTGGCTCTCGCTCCGAATTTTGGATACTGTCGCTATCTGTTAGAGACTTCGCACAACTTAACTTTTCGGTCCCGCTGCTTGGTGCGGTGTTTGCCGTGAGTAGAGGGTTTGCTGTTTTGACTTGAGCAGTGGGTTGGCCTGTGGTTTTCGTCGAGTGGAGAGTTTTTCTTTTGACTCGATGGGGGTGGTTCCGGGTCAGCTGGGTAGAGAGAGACGAGGGTTGATGTCAGCTGTTCTATTCAGGAGCTGTTCTCGCCACGTGTGGTCTTAGAGATCGGCGTTTGAAAAGTTGCTTTATTTGTTTTATAAGCCCTGGGTTTTTTTTTAATTAATCATGGCCGGCTAAGAGTAAAGTGTGCCAAGGGGGTCCCTTGGAGCCGGCGGCCGTGATCCTGTGAAGACCGAGATGTGATTTATGTGTGAGTGAATTGAGGAACTCAATTGTAAGTGACACTTGGCAAAATTGTACAGGTATGGAAAAATAAAATTTATTAAATTTTTGCCTGGGATGCGTTTTTGCGCTGCTCGTTTTGGAGCCAAGTGTGGCCTAACTGTTTCTAACACAAAAAAAAAGAACAACTGTTGCTTAATTCTGGATATATTTTTTTTTCCTTCTCTATATATTGGGAATATAATAGACAGGTTTCTGCACTCATTGCAAATTTTTGAACGCATGCTTTTAATAAAAGAAAGGTCTGGTGAACCTTACTAGTGTCTTATGTGACTAGTTTCTTATTCGACTGTAATAGCTTCTGTGCAAAATTTTTATCTACCAAAAAAAAAAAAAAAAAAAAAAAAAAAAAAAGAGTGTTATTAAATGTTATATTTTGAAAACCTCTGGATTTACTCTTGGTACTTATCAATGTTAATGTATTTAGTTCCAAATAAGGAAATTCTATGGGTGAAGGTAAAAAGGTGCATGTCAATGGTGATTTGCATGCCATGTAAGAGAGTTTAAAGGTTTTACAGATTTTATATAATTTTAATGGAATGTTTTTTTTTTAATATTGAATTTTGAATATTTTGAAATTAAAATTCTGAATACGATGTCATATATTTTAAATATGGTGTGTATTTTATATACTCCTAATGGAGTGCTGTCACATGAAATATTGTATATGATTTATTATTTCGCACAGAAGCAATAAATTGGTAATTGTTGAATTTAAACAAAACAACAAATTTGAGGTCACCTCATTCGTCCGATTCCCCAATGGTTACCCCGCATGTGGACATTCTTCCACTAGGAGTCTTCTCCTAGTTCGAGTGAACAAGTGAGCCGGTCATCAAGGTAAGTTGTAGTTTTTTAAAAATTTTTCTGGTGGATGTCAAACTTAGAAAAGGTGTCAGATTTGGAAAGTAAAAAAAAAAAAATTTTTGTTGTGATGTCTTTGGTGATGAGCGGCTCAGCTTATGTTGCCTACCTTTCTCCAAAATTTGTCGGAGTGTGAAAACCTGGTCTATTGTCGATTTTCCTCTTCTAAATCCGCACTGATATCGACCAATCACCTGATCACCATGTGGAAGCAGTTTTTGGTACAATATATGGGACATTATTTTATACGCCACAGGGAGGAGAGAAATGGCTCTGTAATTGTTACAGTCTAGTTGATCTCCCTTTTTATAAACCGACATATAACTGTCTTCTGCCAGGCTGTTGCCAGTTTCTCTTCTATCCATATATCAATGACAAGGTGTTGAAGGGTTTTAACCAGCTCTGGGCCACCGTTTTTGAAAAGCTCCGCAGGAAGATCATCAGAACCGGCAGCTTTGTTGTTTTTAATGCTTTCTATTGCAGCTATCACATCATCTTCATCCGGAGGCTCGATGTGTTCATGTTCCTCTAGCACAGGTGGTACATAGTTGTCCACCTCATCATTCTTAGAAAGAAGAGCTTCAAAGTGCTTGCGCCACCTTTCGAGGATCTTCCCCTTTTCTGTAAGTAGAGTGCCGTCAGTGTCACGACAAGCTGTTGTCCTGGGTTTAAAAGGTTTCCTACCTTGGTTTACCTTATTGTAGAATTTTCTGATTTCAACCTGCGTTTGGATTGCAAATGGGTAAACCCCGCCGCGTTTGAGTTGGAATGAGGAGCCCCCGCGTTTGGTTTCCAAAGCGCAGACCCCACGTTTGGTTTGCAGTGCGAGAAGCCTTGCGTTTGGCTTCCAATTTGAGAGATCCGCGATTCCCACAACTTACAATGAGATAAATACCGAGGTTGAATCGGATACATGACAGAAAATTTGTATTTTCTTCCTACATATTTTATGTTTTTATTCACCAGAATGGAAACGATAATAAATTTAACAAATGCAATAATATCTAAGAACATGTATTACAGAATACCTAAAAAAAAAGAGTTGAAGCTATAATATACAAATTACAAATTATTAATAGACTGATGCAAAATAAATTAATTTGCATTAATTTTAAATTCCCTTGTTAATATACATTAACAATGCATGCATTAACAAGGCCTGCAATTCATTTTTGGAATAAAAGGTAAAAGTTAGTAATGAGGTTAAATTAATTATATACAGTTTAACTTTCATTTAACTGTATACGTAACGTGCGATACGTAATTAAAAGTAATATTCGATTCTAACTTTAACACACACATTAATCCACATTACATTCTGTCTGCCTGGCAAGGAGTGTTCAAAACACCTGGTCAGTTAGGGACAGCTGGTCATTACTATCCGTGTTGACCCTTTCACAAACGTCTTTGTTTAATTGGAGCTTTCATAGCTAGAAGCGAACTGCAATAAGAGGGGAATATACCCTTTCCCACAATTCCTTGTTACTCATTTTAAAAGTGTATTAGAATGATTTTAAATTTATAGATTGTTATTACAACTGTGATGTTTCAGATTTCAATATAAATTCTTAGCCAGCAATAATTTCTATATTACAGTGATATGTATAACGTAAAATATTTATACTTTAACAGGCCATTACATGTAAATATTTACGTTAATTACCGTTGAATATATATCTCAGATTCACGATTTTTTAAACACTGATAATAAATTGTTTATATATACTTTAAGTACACGCACCCGCACGCACACACATATAGTAGTGTCCAAATCAACGTGAACCCGGCTTTTAGAGATATTTCATTTGATATGGGGGTACTGTAGATCGGCCCATTTATTCATTCCAATTAGTATACCTATTTATTAATCATTCTGCTTTATTTCAAAGTTCAGTTACGTGCTTTCTGTGTTTTCCAGAAGTTTTCAAACCACTTTCTATAGTGTAGTGAATTTTGAAGAAAATTACATCCACATTACTGTTGCTCATTATGGACATTAAAAGTAGAGATAAGGTTGTAACTCTCACACTTCTATGATCCAAAAGGATGCAGCCAAATTACGTGGGATTAGTTTAGGCTGTCAACGTATTTGTGAAGCGATCATGGTCTAAGTGAGATTCAACCTCCCTAAATTTTTCTCTCAGCTAAAATACCGTAATTTGGTAATTTTATTGTCCTTTTGAGGTACGATAAATATTATTTATAAAAAATAATAATTATTAGTTATGTATATTTACATAAATATTGTTAGAAGATGAGTTGTCCCATCTGAAATTGAATTCTTCATATGCCCATAGAAGCGATCTAGTGAAACAGACAGTATTTTTACCAGTATAAGGGAATATGTCATAGAAAATCTAAACAAAAACGAGAGATTCTACTTTGCTGAGAGGTATTCTTTTACTAAGTAAGTAGTGAGATGTCCAAGACTAACTAATATTGATCTAAGAAGACAATTAGTCCTGTAAGCATTCATATACAGTACATGACCATGACGATTGGTCGTCGTAAAACAATTTGCCTCAAAAAAAGTCATTTTTAAATGATGTGATGATGAAAAAATGACCTGGGAGAACTTCAACGGTAAAATATTATTTTTTCAGATGAGACGCATTTTATGATGCAGACTCGACGTTCTCGTTTCGGCCATAGTCGAAAAATGACACCAAATCATATCCAAATACATTGATTAGAATGCAAAATACTCTCTGAAAAAAACGTTTTGGGGTTGGTTTTTTTTTATTCACAGACCGAGACCGATTGTGCCAACAGATGTGATAGTGAATTAAACAAACATATTGAAGTGCTGGAAGGAAGAATTCTACCAACTCTGAATTTGTGTTTCTCAAATGGAAATGGTATTTTTCAGCAAAACGTTACATCCTTTCACAAATCCAAAAGAACACTGGAACGTTTTGAGAAGCCTATTAACTTTCTCGACTGGCCATTAGTTTACCGGATACCTGGCCTATTAAAAATTTAGGACTGATTCTAAAGGTAAGAATAAGAAAACTTGACTGTATTTCGAATGATCGCATGATTTCAAGTTTGATATACAGTAAGTTTGGTTTGCAGACAGAGAAGTAAACGAAAGTGTGTTACAAACTTGTCAAATCTATGCCAAAGTATGTAAAAGAATTTAAAAAGTAGGTCATATTAATCATATTAATATTATTATTAATAATAATAATCCTTTTTGTACAAGAATATTTTTTTTATCGGCCGTCCAAGGACCACATGGCAATTTCAATTGTTTATTCTTTGTTCTTTTCTTTTACTCCAATATTCTTTCATCTTTTCATTATGTCTCTTCTTCCTGTCTTCAGTCCACTTTGAACCTGCGTTTTTATCTCTCCTACCCCGGACTCCTTCCATTTTTAACACATTTGCCCGAAAAACTTCTCTTTCAATTGCTTCTTCTGCGTTTATATTATTTTTTTTCTAAATCCTTTTGGACTTCTTTAATCCAACTTGATGTTGACTTCTTCGCCCACAGATATTTGAAGAGCTGCTTTATTAACCTATTGTCGTCCATTCTATATAAATGTCTAAAAAATAATAGTCTTCTTATTCTCATTGTTTCTGTTATTTTTTTATACTTTGATATATTTCGTCATTACTTCTTAATTTCCAACCTTCTGTAATTTTTTTTCGTAGGCCTAATATTTTCCTAATAATTCGTCTTTCCAATATTTCTAGTTTATCTAAACTATAATTTAATGCTAGACATTCACTTGCATATAGGCATTCTGGCTTCACTACTGTACTGTAATGCCTTATTTTCGCATTTTTAGACATGCACTTTTTATTGTAAATATCTTTAGTTATATCATATGCTCTTTCCATTTTATGAATTCTTTCTTCTATAGCAGATTTTTCTAAACCATTCTCTTGAATTATTTCTGCTAGATACTTAAATTTTTGAACCCTCTCTATTCGACCAGTATCTGTTACCAGGAATTTTATCGCATTTTTAATTTTCGTGAGAAATTTGTTTTTTTCTGCAGAAATTCTTAACCCTGTTCTACTGGCTATGTCTCTAAAAAAATTAACTTGTATTACTGCAGACGTCAGATGTTCAGAAAGTATAGTAAAGTCATCTGCGAATGCCAAACAGTTTATTTCAATACGTTTGTTCCTTCTCCCCAACATGATTGGTGATATTTTGCATTCCCTTAATTTTTCATTCCAAATTCTCACTACCTTCTCCAGGACACAGTTGAATATATTCTTGAATATATATATTTATATTATTATATTTTATTCATATATATGTTATTATATTGTGAATTACAATGTTTCAGTAGTAGGCCTACTTAACTATTATCATCAAATATGATATAAAGTATTTCAGATATCATATCTGATGATGATAGTTAAATACTATTGAAACATTGAAATATACAATATAATAAAATATATTCTTGTACAAAAATATTATTATTATTATTATTAATAATATAAAATATATATGAATATATAAATAAATATATATACACATGAGCAAATATGACTGTAATCATATTAAATAATATTTAAGTTTTTGTTTCCATAGTGTAATAATAAAATATACATATAAGTAATACATATTACTAGCAATGTTTACATTAATGTTCATACTAATGTATGTGTGGAGGGACGGGGAAAAAATGGGGAGTGGTAAATTAAAATTATATTGTTAATATGAATTGTAATCAGTTAAGCATACTGTGTCTTTCTCATCAAGAGCATAAGCTATTTCAAGACCCTCTCCTCCAGTCCTTATTCTTTAAACTTCATCTTCACAGTTATATCATTTATTGAATTACCCATATGCTATCCAATTTTCATTTATCTATAAATAATTGAACATTTATGTACATGCTTTGAATCATCCAATAGCTTGTACCCAACCATGCTTTGAACCAACCAACATTAATTTTATCCATGACTGTAACATTAATTTTGTTCTTATTTATTTATGTAGACACTACTTCTTTCTCACTTCGTCATAAGTCATTAAAAGTAATACTGTTAGTATTATAATTAACTATAATTACTTAGTTGTAAAAATGTGAACTCTTCTTCCATTTCTTATACCATACCAAATGCATTTCTTACCGTATACCAAACGTTTTACTCTTAACACGTGTCTGGACTCAATGAACACTATTTCTGACGTTAATTGTAGAACTAGTCCTATAGCTATTAATTTTTATCGTACAATCCGGAACAAATTTCAAGCCGCTATGTCTTCGTCTTGTCTTCGTTTTCACCGTTCTCCCTTGCACACACTTGCACTAAGTGACGAGACGAAGTAGTGGATACAGAAATCTGTAAGGCGTTAAGATATGACAAAATAGGAATTACTCTGTTCTTACAGGTTTGTTTGACAAATGCGTCAACCCACAGTTAGTTTGATGAAAAGAATTGTGCCAGTGAAAGTTGTATAATGTTGCTAGGATTTTAAACACACCAGCGGATTGATGCCTGGTCACCAATCAAGAGATCCCGGGTTCGCTCAGCCTGTAAACGAGTACCTGGGATAACATCCGGTGTAGTAATGGGCAGCGGAAACATTGAACTGGCCACGCTACACTCCTTGTCTACTCTGCCTACTTCGGTTGTATACAAAGGCGTCATTTGTATTATAACAGGTTAGACATAACAACTTAAAAAAAGAAAATAGACAGACGTACGAGATGTATATAAATATACATATATATTTGTATACTATGCTTGATATGTGTACACGTAAACTGTGTGTATTCTGTGAGAAAGGCGGTTATTCACAAATTATGTGTTAGACCATGGCCGCCTAAGACGTCTTTTACGAATCACAGGATAAGCAATGTTAGCACACAAACACTCTGCTGTATTTGATTAGCAATTCTTAATTCGGTTTTAGAAAATTTTCCTGAACTAAGGACACCATATCTGATAGGTATGTAGAGTTCAGAAAGACTGTTTGTTTGTTTCGTACATTGGCATGAATCTTCCCACCACACTGAACATGGAGAGTTGATTAAAATGATGAATTGATGATTCTGTCAGTGAAATCCAACTTAGACTACTGAAGTCGATGTAAGTGGAAAACATCTACAAATTATTAGAAGCGTATATTAGAATCATAAGGAAACAGTTCAGGAAATTAGAAATATCAAATACCTAAACACATAAACCACTAAAGTTGCATCCTATCGCCTATATTATTTGATATGTGCTAATTCGTTCTGAAGACACAAAAATAAACAGAGATCTTATCAGTAACGGAGGAACTGACGCTACACAGACAAAGGCAAAAACCCTTGTATTTAGCAGGAAAGCGAATAAAATAATACCCCATATTTTTATTAATGGTAGATACCAAACGTTAAAACTTGTATTAGATAGGAGAGTGTATATCGATTTTTTGTCTTTCAAAAGAAAAAAAAAATAACTGAAATAAACAGACCATAATTAATAAATTTGCGGCAAAGACTGTGTAATATAAAAATGAAACATTCCATCCAACTGTGAATATTAAATTGTTATGTTTGATAACTGTTGCTGCAAAGATGCAGAGCTACCACTGGAAATGTAGACACTAAAAATATCGGTATGGAGAACCATACATGACTTCCATGTTCTAAGATATATATTTAAAATCATTTACGAAATGAAATGTTTCCATAGAAACTACTTCTTTCTACTTACTGCTTCAGCCTTAACCACAGTACTGTGGTCACTAACATATACCACCTCACGTTATCGCACTCGATTTTCACTGATGATGGAAGTCGATGGCATTGCCGAAACGTCTGGTTTTGTAGAAAACATTGGACTACGGCCAAATATCCCGGGAAGGAATTTTAACAAAAACTACTTCTTTGTTGCCGATAACGTTGTACACATATATATAAAAAATATGCATAAAATTAATGGCTTGTATAAGTTAATGATTGATCTCCATTAAGTAGTGCTCAAGTTTCCAAAGTTTTAATATTATGATGCCCGTAATTAAAACATCAGAGCAGGTTTAGTGTGAATGAGGGTACACCGTGGACTAAAATTTTCAACATTTCCTATTGAGCGTTGCTTAGAGTAAAGCTGCGAATCTACAGTGTATGTTTCACAGAACAAACACGCGAAAAAGAAGGAGTGCTCCGAAGTCACTCATGGACCCTCAGCATCTTGCAGAGGGTTCATTCCCTAAAGACGAAAAGTCTATCTATGAATCGTTCCTCTGTAAACACGTGCAGTTACACTGCCCAGCGATCCACAGGAAGCAAATTGATGTCAATTTTTCCGCTTGCACGCGTTATGTTGGTGTGGGTTTCGGCACTTTCCATTTAAAAAGCGTGCTAATGTAAGAAAATAAATTTGAGTGAGGCCAGAAATAACGCGAATTGTGTGTGTGTGTGTGTGTGTGTGTGTGTGTGTGTGTGTGTGTGTGTGTGTGTGTGTGTGTGTGTGTGTGTGTGTGTGTGTGTGTGTGTGTGTGTGTGTGTGTGTGTGTGTGTGTGTGTGTCTTCCCTGCCTTTTTATTGCTGTAGTCATAATAATAAAATGGAAACGTAAACATTACATAACTGAGATATGCTTACCTGCCACGAACGATATATTATTTTATACATGTACGAGGTGTGTTCAAAAAAAGACCGAACTATTTGTGTAGCACGTCAACTAGCGCATAGAGCGAGCTGCAGAATTAAGTGCTGCTAGCGACAGGTTTTTACGCCTGAATGCCGTTTTCTTTGTTCCGTCACGATCTTCAGTCTTCGAGCTACACGCGCTGTAGTGGGCACGGGCACACACCGTCCGGCGGATTTATAACGAAGTGAGAATGAAGATCTTAACACAACGTGTGTGTATAAAATTTTGCTGCTGACTTCGTAAAATCTTTACAGAGCTATTTCCATTGTCTTCCAAAGTTTTCATTACCATTTGCATTGGTACGCAGTTGTTGACCGATTTCAAAACGGGTCTCTTTCTGATCGTCGTCAACAAACACAGTAAGAATTTTTCAGTGATACGATTCATTTAAATTTTTCTATCAAAATTTAATTTTACGATCTTAAATGGATTCTATCAGAAAGTATCGGCATTTAAACGATGATTTACAATTACCACATCACGAGCTCTCTTCCCATGATCTTCGATATCGCTTTGATCTGCACCGACCATTGTTTTTCCCTCTTTAAAAATTCTTAAACTAATCGTTCGCCTCACGCAGGCTTCCGCGTATGCTTAATTGAAAACCAGAATGTCTCTGAAAAGTTTTAACCTAGTTTTGCTGCAAAATTTCATACGCACACGTTGTTCTCGCGGTCTTTCTTAATCCCTTTGTCACTAATCCGCCGGCCAGCGTGTGCACGTCCCCACTCAATGTGATATACCTCAAAGACTACTGCTAATAGCGGAACACAATAAGTGGTAGTTTGCTGTCAAAAACTATCGCTAGGTGCGCGCAAAGTCGCGGCGCGTCGTTTGTGCGGATTGATGTGTTACTCAAAAGTTTGGTCTTTTTATGAACACACCTCGTATATTAACTCATACATAATTTACATTAAAATGAAAAAATTATAATTTTATTGCCTGGCAACAAAATTATTTTATTTTTAACAATTACCATTGTTTGAAAAAGTTTAAATGCATTTTCAAGTACTTTACTGTTGTTAAAACGTAAAAGGTTGCAGGTAAACTACCCCTTCCCCTTAACCGATCTTCACCAAAATAGAACATCCTTGAGTACTCTACAAATCAGGGATGTATGCAAAAACTTATTTGATTCTGTTTGAATTTGCGGCTGTTATCGTTTGCCATAGAAAATACGCTTGATAAAAAAACGTTGCAGGTAAACTACCCCTTCTCCTTAACCGATCTTTACCAAAAACAACAGGTCTTGAGAACTCTACAATTTAGGGCTGTATGCAAATAATCTTTTGATTCTGTTTGAATTTGCGGCTGTTATCGTTTGCCATAGAAAATACCCTTGTTAAAACATAAAACGTTGCAGGTAAACTACCCCTTTCCCTTAACCGATCTTTACCAAAAACAATAGATCTTGAGAACTCTACAATTTAGGGCTGTATGCGAAACATTATTTGATTCTGTTGGAATTTGCGGCTGTTATCGTTTGCCAAAAAAAAAAATTTCCCTTGCTAAAAAAAAACCGTTGCAGGTAAACTATCCCTTTCCCTTAACCGATCTTCACCAAAAACAATAAGTCGTGAGTACTCTACAAATCAGGGCTGTATGCAAATAATTATTTGATTCTGTTTGAATTTGCGGCTGTTATCGTTTGCCATAGAAAAAAAATCTACACAGACACACACAGACACTTTTCGAAAATATCGGTATGGAGAACCATACATGACTTCCATATTCTAAGATTTATTTTAAAAATCATTTTCGAAGTGAAATATTACCATAGAAACTACTTCTTTCTACTTACTGCTTCAGCCTTAACCACAGTACTGTGGTCACTAACATATACCACCTCACGTTATCGCACTCGATTTTCACTGATGATGGAAGTCAATAGCATTGCCGAAAGTAAATATGAAACAAATAATTGAAAAGTAATTAATAATGAATAAAGCGGAAGTACAGATCCGCCATGTTGTATTTGGTCTTATAGGAAGCCATCTTTGATTTTATAAATGTAATTATGCAAAGTTAGATATATATTAAAGAGAGCTTTTATGTCACCTCAATTGTTGTCAGAATCGTTATTTCGTACATTGCCGAAACGTCTGGTTTTGTAGAAAACATTGGACTACGGCCAAATATCCCGGGAAGGAATTTTAACAAAAACTACTTCTTTGTTGCCGATAACGTTGTACACATATATATAAAAAATATGCATAAAATTAATGGCTTGTATAAGTTAATGATTGATCTCCATTAAGTAGTCCTCAAGTTTCCAAAGTTTTAATATTATGATGTCCGTAATTAAAACATCAGAGCAGGTTTAGTGTGTATGAGGTTTCACCGTGGACAAAAATTTTCAACATTTCCTATTGAGCGTTGCTTAGAATAAATCTGCGAATCTACAGTGTATGTTTCACAGAACAAACACGCGGAAAAGAAGGAGCGCTCCGAAGTCACTCATGGACCCTCAGCATCTTGCAGAGGGTTCATTCCCTAAAGACGAAAAGTCTGTCTATGAATCGTTCCTCTGTAAACACGTGCTGTTACACTGCCCAGCGATCCACAGGAAGCAAATCGCTATCCACGCTGGACACTTTTTCGGCTTGCATGCGTTATGTTGGTATGGGTTCGGCACTTTCCATTTAAAAACCGTGCAAATGTAAGAAAATAAACATGAATGAGGCCAGAAATAACGCGAATTGTGTGTGTGTGTGTGTGTGTGTGTGTGTGTGTGTGTGTGTGTGTGTGTGTGTGTGTGTGTGTGTGTGTGTGTGTGTGTGTGTGTTCCCTGCCTTTTTATTGCGGTAGTGATAATAATAAAATGGAAACGTAAACAGTACATAACTGAGATATGCTTGCCTGCCACGCACGATATATTTTCTCTTATACATGACTAGCAGAATACCCGTGCTTCGCTACGGAGTTTCACGTTGTACGTAATGAAAATGTTAGTTTAATTAATAAAGTTTAATTAAAGTAGGCTTCTTAAAAATAAATAGCTGTTGCCCACAACTTCGTTCGCGTGGTCTTCAATATAATTAGATATAATTAGATGAGATAATATATTTAGAACAGAATCTATTCTATTGGGTTGCCATAGTAACCAGATCTAATAGTTTTTTAAGACCGCAAAGGACCCCCCAGAGGATCGTATCGAAAAAAACACCTGTCCTATGTTGGTTCTCCCGTTGCGTAAAATATTTGTGCCAAGTTTGGTTGAAATCGGTCCAATGGTTTAGGTGGAGACGTGGAAGACCCCAAAGGATCGTATCGAAAAAAACACTTGTCCCATGTTGGTTCTCCCTTTGCGTAAAATATTTGTGCCAAGTTTGGTTGAAATCGGTCCAGTGGTTTAGGAGGCGATGTGGAAAACCCCAAAGAACCCCCAAAAGGACCCCATCGAAAAAACACCTATCCTATGTTGGTTCTCCCGTTGCGTAAAATATTTGTGCCAAGTTTGGTTGAAATCGGTACAGTGGTTTAGGAGGAGATGTGGAAGAAACCTTCGCGGACGTGCGCACAACAACTCACCGAAGTTTCATCGCAATCGGATGAATGGTATAGGAACGCATACGGGACAAACAAAGAAACATTCATTTTTATATATAAGATGTAAACTATACCACTTACTTGACATAAACCGTGATAGCTAAGCTAATGTACAACATATATGTATTAATTATACACATAAATGTTCCTCGATAGACACTCTATCTATTGGCGAAAACTTGAATAAAATCCGTTCAGTACTTCCTGAGATTAGCGATTTCAAACACAGAGAGAAAACGGACCGACTTTACTTTATACTATGTACAGATTTACATTAAAATGAAAAAATTATAATTTTATTGCCTGGCAACAAAATTATTTTATTTTAACAATTACCATTGTTTGAAAAAGTTTAAATGAATTTTCAAGTACTTTACTCTTGTTAAAACGTAAAAGGTTGCAGGTAAACTACCCCTTCCCCTTAACCGATCTTCACCAAAATCAAAAGGCCTTGAGTCCTCTACAATTCAGTGACGTATGCAAAAAATTATTTGATTCTGTTGTTTGAATTTGCGGCAGTTATCGTTTGCCATAGAAAATACGCTTGATAAAAAACGTTGCAGGTAAACTACCCCTTTCCCTCAACCGATCTTTACCAAAAACAACAGGTCTTGAGTACTCTACAAATCACGGCTGTATGCAAAACATTATTTGATTCTGTTTGAATTTGCGGCTGTTATCGTTTGCCATAGAAAATACCCTTGATAAAAAAACGCTGCAGGTAAACTACCCCTTTCCCTTAACCAATCTTCACCAAAAACAATACGTCTTGAGAACTCTGCAATTTAGGGCTGTATGCAAATAATCTTTTGATTCTGTTTGAATTTGCGGCTGTTATCGTTTGCCATAGAAAATACCCTTGTTAAAACATAAAACGTTGCAGGTAAACTATCCCTTTCCCTTAACCGATCTCCACCAAAAACAATACGTCTTAAGAACTCTACAATTCAGGGCTGTATGCGAAACATTATTTGATTCTGTTTGAATTTGCGGCTGTTATCGTTTGCCAAAAAAAAAATTTCCCTTGATAAAAAAAAACCGTTACAGGTAAACTACCCCTTTCCCTCAACCGATCTTCACGAAAAACAATACGTCGTGAGTACTCTAAAAATCAGGGCTGTATGCAAAAAATTATTTGATTCTGTTTGAATTTGCGGCAATTATCGTTTGCCATAGAAAAAAATCTACACAGACAGACACACAGATAGACAGACAGACACACACACAGACACTTTTCGGAAAACGACTTTTTTTCATGTTTTGAGTGTAGTACAATCAGAATCTGCAATAATCTCGAACACGATTTTTTTTGCCATCACCATACTTCCATTTCCTTAAGGAATATGGAAGTAAACGACTTTTTTACTTCCATATTCCTTAAGGAATGGAAGTATGGTGATGGCAAAAAAAATCGTGTTCGAGATTATTGCAGATTCTGATTCTACTACACTCAAAACATGAAAAAAAGTCGTTTTCCGAAAAGAGTCTGTGTGTCTGTGTGTCTGTCTGTGTGTGTGTCTGTCTGTAGATTTGTTTTCTATGGCAAACGATAACTGCCGCAAATTCAAACAGAATCAAATAATTTTTTGCATACAGCCCTGATTTGTAGAGTACTCGCGACCTATTGTTTTTGGTGAAGATCGGTTGAGGGAAAGGGGTAGTTTACCTGCAACGGTTTTTTTTTATCAAGGGAAATTTTTTTTTTTTGGCGTCAGTTATCGTTCGTCATGAAAAAATTTCTCTTGTTACAACATAAAATGTTGCAGGTAAACTACCCCTTTACCTTAACCGATCTTCAAAATCAATAGGCCTTGAGTTCTCTACAATTTATGGATGTATGCAATAACTTATTTTATTATGTTTGAATTTACGGCAGTTATCGTTCGTCATAGAAAAAATTAACCTTGTTATCACAAAAACGTTGCAGGTAAATTACCCCTTTCTCTTAACTGACCATCACCAAATCAACAGGTCTTGAGTCCTCTACAATTCAGGGATGCATGCAAAACATTATTTGATTCTGTTGAATGTGCGGCAGTTATCGTTCGTCATAGAAAAAAATTACCGTTGTTAAAACATAAAATGTTGCTGGTAAACTACCCTTTTCCCTTAACCGATCTTCACCAAAATCAATAACCCTTCAGTCCTCTACAATTCAGGGATGCATGCAAAACATTATTTGATTCTGTTTGAATGTGCGGCAGTTATCGTTCGTCATAGAAAAAATTACCATTGATAAAAAAAACGTTGCCGGTAAAATACCCATTTCCCTTAACCGATGTTCACCAAAAACAATAGCTCTTGAGATCTCTACAATTCAGGGCAGTATGCAAAACATTATTTGATTTTGTTGGAATTTGCGGCTGTTATCGTTTGCCGTAGAAACAAAATTGCCTTTGATAAAAACAAAAATCTTGCCGGTAAACTACCCCTTTCCCTTAACCGATCTTTACCAAAAACAATAGGTCTTGAGTACTATACAATTCAGAGCTGTATGCAAAAAATTATTTGATTCTGTTTGAATTGGCGGCTGTTATCGTTTGCCATAGAAAAAAAATCTATAGGCACACAGATAGACACACAGACATAAAGACGGACAGATAGACACACACACAGACACTTTTCGAAAAATGACACTTTTTCATGTTTTGAGGGTAGTACAATCGGAAGCTGCAATTATCTCGAACACGATTTTTTTTCCATCACCATACTTCCATTTCCTTATGGAACTTGGAAGTAAAATTATCCCCTCCCCATCAACTATAATTTTCATTTATAGAAAATTAACCCAACCCCGTTCAACTAGCCTCTTCATTTATAGATATTTCATCTACGTTTCTACAGTGGATTATTAAGATCTTCTTATCAGGATACTTTATTTATCTAAAGTAAGTACTTTACTCTTGTTACAAAAAAAATGTTTCAGGTAAACTGCCCTTACCCCGTAACCGATCTTCACCAAAATCAACAGGCCTTGAGTCAATTCAGGCACATATTTAAAACATTATTTGATGCTGTTTGAATTTACGGCAGTTATCGTTCGCCATGAAAAAATTTCTCTTGTTACAACATAAAATGTTGCAGGTAAACTACCCCTTCCCCTTAACCGATCTTCGCCAAAATCAATAGGCCTTCAGCACTTTACAATTCAGGAAAATATACAAAAATTTATTTGATTATCTTTGAATTTACGGCAGTTATCGTTCGTCATAAAAAAAATTACCCTTGTTAGAACATAAAACGTTGCAGGTAAACTATCCATTTCCCGTAACCGATCTTCAGCAAAACCAACAGACCTTGAGTACTTAAAACTTCAGGAACGTATGCAAAAATTATTTGATTCTGTTTGAATATGCGGCAGTTATCATTCGTCATAAATATAAAATTACCCTTTTAAAACATAAAATGTTGCTGGTAAACTATCCTTTTCTCTTAACCGATCTTCACCAAAATCAACAAACCTTGAGTACTTTATAATTAAGGAAGGTTTGCAACTAAGTGTTTGACTCTGTTTGAATTTACGGCAGTTATCATTCGTCATAGAAAAAATTACTCTTGTTAAAACCTAAAACGGTGCAGGTAAACTCCCCTTTCCCTTAACCGATCTTTACCAAAAACAATAGGTTTGAGAATTCTACAATTCAGGGCTGTATGCGAAAAATTATTTGATTCTGTTTGAATTTGCGGCTGTTATCGTTTGCCAAAAAAAATCTACAGACAGACACACACACACACACACACACACACACACACACACACTTTTCGAAAAATGACTTTTTTTCATGTTTTGAGTGTAGTACAATCAGAATCTGCAATAATCTCGAACACGATTTTTTTTGCCATCACCATACTTCCATTTCCTTAAGGAACATGGAAGTAAAATTAACCTTGTTATCACATAAAACGTTATAGGTAAACTACCCCTTTCTCTTAACTGATCTTCACCAAAATCAATAGGTCTTGAGTCCTCTACAATTCAGGGATGCATGCAAAACATTGTTTTATTCTGTTTGAATGTGCGCCAGTTATCGTTCGTTATAGAAACAATTACTCTTGTTAAAACATTAAAGGTGGCTGGTAAACTACCCCTTTTCCTTAACCGATCTTCACCAAAATCAATAGGCCTTGTGTACTTAAAACTTCAGGAATGTATGCAAAAAAGTATTTGATTCTCTTTGAATATGCGGCAGTTATCATTCGTCATATAAATAAAATTACCCTTTTAAAACATAAAACGTTGCAGGTGAACTACCCCTTTCTCTTAACCGATCTTCACCAAAATCAATAGACCTTCAGTCCTCTACAATTCAGGGAAGTATACAAAACATTATTTGATTCTATTTGAATATGGGGCAGTTATCGTTTGCCATAGAAAAAAATTACCCTTGTTAAAACGTAAAATGTTACAGATAAACTACCCCTTTCCCTTAATCGATCTTCCCCAAAAACAATAGATCTTGAGATCTCTACAATTCATGGCAGTATGCAAAACATTATTTGATTCTGTTGTAATTTGCGGCTGTTATCGTTTACCATAGAAAAAAATTACCTTTGATAAAAAAAAAACGTTGCCAGTAAACTACCCCTTTCCCTTAAGCGATCTTCACCAAAAACAACACGTCTTGAGTACTATACAATTCATAGCTGTATGCAAAAAATTATTTGATTCTGTTTGAATTTGCTGCTGTTATCGTTTGCCATAGAAAAAAAATCTATAGAAACACAGACAGACACATAGAGAGGAGATGGCCACTTCGCTTCAGGTTCTTGAACAGGAAGGACCTCCTCTTGGACCAGCTCTTCACTGGACATTTTCGGAAGCGATTTCGCTGTGGTACAGCTGCTGCCCTGGTGCCTTCGTTTGAAGAGGACAGCAACACTACATCTACTGCCCTGCTTGCCGTGTTCTACACTACAGGCTTCATGATGGAAGAAGACTACAACTCAGCTGGCTGGAGAAACCGAGTAGCCAGCACACGAACAGCTGAGTCTAAGGGCCACCAGCCAAGCCGACCCTTCTCAGGACCAACATCTCGTCTGTTGAAGAGGAGAAAGCATAGCCTGCCAGAGCTCTATTTGCGCAGCGCATCTTATTCGCTGTCGCTCAGGCTCTTAGGTAGCGCTGCCCCGGACGATCCTTGCGAGCCCAGACCAGTGGTAAGCGACCTTGGATATCGCCGGGGTAAAGAGGCCGGTGGACACCTCTATTGGTAAGGAGAGGTATCTAACGAAGCCGGTCATTAGCCCAGCTTTAATAGACAGCCTGAGCGCTCCAGCTCCCCTACTCGAGGTCCCTAGTTACCGCCGGAGGCAGCCTGGCTGCCTCTGGTCGGCGAACCTCCCGATCGTTTACGACATGCCCGGTACGGGCGAGTCAACGAGCACGCAGTCGCTCGCCACTGCCCTGCCCCAGTCAAGCGACTTGCCGAGTTCTCCGCTCATGCCTGCGGACCAAGTTGATCCCCGGTTGGTTCCGCTGCCCGGTGACGAGACCGACGCTTTCGTGGCGGTTGGGCCACGGGGGCGCCCGGTTAAGAAACCGAGGCGGAACCGGTCCTCCTCTACCTCTTCCTCGGCGTCCGCCATGGAAATTGTCCCCGCCGATGGCGAATCCGGCACGGGGCCGACTGTGCCCGGCGATGCCCAAGCACCGCCGACCACTGGTCGCATCCCGCCCGCGTTCGTTCACGGCGTGAACAACGTCACCGGTTTTTACCGGCGACTGATAGCGGCTCCAGGACTTTCCCCGGCCAACGTTGACTTGAAGCTCCTTGGGGGCGATACAGTCAAGATCGTTGTCCGAGGTCTGGACGTGTACCGCAGTGTCATGGCGTTCGTCGAATCCGCCAACATGCAGTTCCACACCTTCTCACCCAAGCACGTTAAGCCTCTGTCTTTTGTGCTCAGAGGCTTGGACGTGGACTCTCCTCTCGAGGAAATCCTCGATGAGCTGCGCGAGCTGGGCTATCCGGTTCGCTCGGTGCATCGAGTATTTGCTCCAGACGGACCAAAGTGTTCAATTCCTCTGGTCCGAACATGGCGGAGAACAGCGAGGCAGGCGCAAGCCTACTCTCTCTTACGCGGCTTTTTGTATTCCGCGTTAAAGTGGAAAGAAGCCGCGCTCTCGGGGCTCTGCCTCAGTGTTACAGGTGCCAACGCTTCGGGCATCATTCAGAGACTTGTTCAAACGCTCCTGCGTGCGTCAGGTGCTCTTTGCCTCACGCCAGTAAACATTGCGATGCACCTGCTTTCAAAAGGTGCATCAACTGTGGTGGAAGTCACCCCGCCAACTACCGGGCCTGCCCGGTGTTTGAGCGGGAGCTCGAGCGGCGAAAGCCGAAAGGACGCCTGCCACCACCGAGGCATCCGGAAGCTGGTTCTAGACCTGCAACCGAGCAGCCAGGCCCTTCGCCTCCTGCTACGGCTGCCGTGTCTTTCGCCACAGTTGCAAACAAGCAACAAAAACGTAGTAAAGGCCCGAAGCAGCCACCTGTGGTGCAGGCAACCCCCACTCAGGCTCCTTCCCAGGCCCCTGTCCCACCTCAGGCGAAAAAGCGCCGAAACCTCGCGACATCTCAAAAAAGTGAGACAGACCAGCCCTTAACAAACATCTCGGTTGTGGAGCCCCTGAGACTACTACTCAATCCTCCCCAACACCGGAGAATCCCGACCCTGCTTTAGAAGCAGCCTCGCCTGACCCCCCGCCCCCGCGGTTTCCTAATGCAGGCAAAAAGAAGCGGCATCGTAAGCCCCGTGGCGCTCGCTCCCGGGCTCCTGCCAACCCAGCCACACAGTCCAGGCAGCCTGCGCATCGCGTTAAGACCGACGAAATCGCATCTGTCCCTCTTCCTAGGACCTCCGCTAGAGGAGCTACACCTGGCCCTAAAACACCCTTGGCTTCCACCAATCCCCCGATTGACAAGTCTCGGCGCTCTTACGCGCAAACAGTCTCCGGGCACTCTGCCTCTAAAGCCGTACCTGACGACTACCAGGTCGTCAAAGACTTCCTTGCGGAATTTGACCTCCGCAAAGTTGCCCAGACCTTCAGGTCCATCCGCTCCCGCTTGGAGACTGCCGATACAACCGAGAGGTTCATACTCTTGGTGGAAGCCGCCACTTGTGTAGGACTTCTATGAGTCGGGTCCTCAAACGTGACCTCTCCATTCTTTCCTGGAACGCCAACGGGTTAGCTAACAAGCTCTAGGAACTCCAAGAATTACTGGCCCGACTCAATCCCGATGTAGTACTTCTCAATGAGACCCACTTGACCCCTGCGAATCAGTTACGACTGGCCAACTATGTGTGCTATCGAAACGACAGACCGGGCACTGCTGGTGGCGGTACTGCCGTCGCGGTGAGGCTCAGTCTTGAGCATCACCGAGTCGTCTTGCCTGCAACGACTCACCTGGAAGTTACCGCTGTGGAGATGTTGAACATTCTAGGCGGTGTACCCTTGGTAGTGGCGTATAAACCACAGCAAAAAGAGCTCCTTCACCCCGAACATGCTGTCGCGTTCGACGCACACAGGAGGGTCATCATGGCCGGCGACCTGAATTGTAAGCATCGCGATTGATCTTCACCAAAATCAATAGACCTTCAGTCCTCTATAATTCAGGGATGTATGCAAAACATTATTTGATTCTGTTTGAATATGCGACAGTTATCGTTTGCCATAGAAAAAAATTACCCTTGTTAAAACATAAAACGTTGCAGGTAAACTACCCCTTTCCCTTAACCGATCTTCACCAAAAACAATAAGTCATGAGAACTCTACAATTCAGAGCTGTATGCGAAACATTATTTGATTCTGGTTGAATTTGCGGCTGTTATCGTTTGCCGTAGAAAAAAAATCTACAGACAGACACACACACACACACACAAAGACACAGATGACTTTTTTTCATGTTTTGAGGGTAGTACAATCAGAATCTGCAATTATCTCGAACACGATTTTTTTTGCCATCACCATACTTCCATTTCCTTATGGAACATGGAAGTATAAACAGGATATGTGAAAATTCCACTTCTTCGAACCGACTACTGATCGCTGCAGGTATACCGAAGAATGCTCAGAATGAAATAGGTAGATAAATTAACCAATACAGATATTAAAACACACACACATACACAAAACACTTCACGTTTTATTAAAACCATATAAAATGTAGTAATATTTCTTATTTTCAGACTCCATAAAGCACCAGAAACATGCTTTCCTTTGCTAGAAGACAAAATCAAAGACGAAGAGATAGGAAGAAAAGTCGTGGATGAGAAATATCAACGAATGGACCAATAAATGCTGTGGAATATTATTTTATACAAAACACATGTCAGAGAACTTCAGAACAGGTGATAGCTAGAAGGGGAGGACTTGTTCGAAACATTTAACAACTGAAGAAATTGGGCCACGAACAGAGGCTTATTGAGGTTTCTTATACAAGGTGAAGCAGTTCATGATTTTAATAAAAGTAGCCTGAATGCATCAACTTGTCTCAGCTAAGCTTGAGAAATGTATCAACGAATGATAGTATTGATGTAGAATCCATTAATAATAGAAAGATAATGGACACATAAGCGTATGAAGCATGAAAAACGAGTAATAAATGCTGGAAATCAAATGGTTAAAAATGCAGTATGGTGAATCAGGAAGGCAACAGGACCAAGGAGCATGCGCTAAGAAAAGTTATATGAATTTTGACATCTAACCATAAAGACTATTTTTGAGTATAACTCCGACAGAGGACACAAATCAAAGCCAGGAATCAATGCCCTATAAAGTACTACAGTAATAACTAATAATTCAAAGTGTAGGGATATTAAGATATTTGATGCCTTTTCTGAGTAGAAAGAGTACTACAAGGTCTTTGTCAGACCAAAAATGGGTATCTATGTTTAATACTTTTATAAGTGGTGTGGATTCGTTGGAGATAATTAAGTTTTGCAATATTATAGCGCATATTAAGTACAGAGAATCTCCAAGTTTGAAAGGATGTAATGTGTTATTTATATTTACATCTGAAGAGTTAATATAGGGGTTGTTATCTTAAATTGTTACGGTGTTCCGTTTGGTAGTTTTATGCAAGTAAGCGTAATCCCACTATGGTGGTGTTCATTTTATGTTAATCTTCGAGATAACAATAATCAGTCCTCTATGTTTTGAACGATACGTATGTATGATACAAGAATACTTCATTATCATTTAATCCCAAGCCCTGTACACGTTAAATTTCGCGTAGCTCCTTAGGTTAACCGTTGCCCTTTGGCATCAAATCAACTGTTATCACTCGTAATTAATGCTTCATCTCGCACCACTGTAGTTTCGTTGTTGATACATTGTTAAACAAAGTGTATACCGACAACAGAATAAACCCAACGGGTCGGCTACATTGAAGGTGACAAGTTACAAGTTGATGAATAGGCCTACTACTTATGGCAGTGCCGCACCACGTCAACGCGAACTTTTCGGGTATTCTCCACATTAAACTAAATCGATATACAATACAATGAGCGTGTGATTCTAAGTAACGTACCTAATTGTGTAACTGATAGTGTGAAGTTTTACGTACGCGTTAAACGCACTAATCTTTATGTTAGTTTGGTTAGTGACATTCCTGTATGGCATTCACATTATATGGAGCCATTTTATAATCAGCATAATTTATCTACACTTATACCCACAATTTGCTCTTTCGTTCATCGTCACTCTAAGTTGGCCTATTCCACTGAGAAATGTCTGACAAAATAAAACAAAATCTGATACAAAACACCCACACGATTTTCTATTATACATTTATCCAATTATACATTTTGTGATAAAAATTAAATTGGAATGTACGAATCGAATCATAAAAGGTTTAAAAAATACTGATACTTAGTATTTCAAATTTTAATTTTGACTTTTACATGTACTTAATTTCAATAAAATTAAATACCAATTAGTGCTTGAATATATTTAAATACTGTTTGGATAAAATATCATGTACAAAATTAATTGTACTGCTTTTAAATAGAATTTATTTATAAAACGACAGGAGGTAATTTAAAATAATTGTGATCAGTAAACTTTTTTTCACATAAATCAAATCTTAAAAACTTAAATTATGGTAATAAACTTTTAAACTAAATATCGTAATAGACACTTTCAATTAATTTACTCTCAGCATTATTGTAAATGGATAAAATGGATATAACTTTGAATTTATTAATTTCTAATTTATTCAATAGAAAAAATGAATAAAGTTCTATTTCAGACACTACATCTATCGTATGGTAAACTAAAACATCTAATTAAAAAAAGGTAGAAATATAAGTTGAAAATGAAATTAGAATTGGAGATTGTTAATGTAACAAATTTGGTGCAAAAAATTCATATGGTTTTGTTTCTCTACCATATAACCACCCCTGGATCTACCAGAACAACATACCCTTGACATCACGCAGCACTTAATGCGTAAGATGATTACAATTCCGGTTCCCAAAGCATATTATATTTCCATAAATTATTTCTGGCAGGACGATATGATGTAGGCCTATAGTTTCCATTCGAATTGCTTATGCCTCTTATATATGTAAATTGGATCCTCTACGTAATGAATCGTTTAACATATGAAGGCTAACTTCTCGAGTATAACGTAAAGTAAACACCATCAAGTGAACTAGCTCTCATTTCACACCTAGCACTCCTTTACAAGTTTCAGATGCTCTTTCAAGCTTCTCCGATTCATGAAGACAAGCTAGAATCATGAGTCACTTCACTTCCACTTCCCCCTTTCATAACATTCCTTTCTATTCTTTATTCTCCCGTTCAACCTTGTCATTCTCATTTAAATCTTCAATCACTGAACCTTCCCTCTCGTCTTTGGCATTCCTTTGGGATTATTTCC
Organism: Magicicada septendecula; assembly: GCA_034769895.1. NCBI lineage: Eukaryota > Metazoa > Arthropoda > Insecta > Hemiptera > Cicadidae > Magicicada > Magicicada septendecula. The sequence continues at coordinate 916,628,903 of CM068367.1, read as the reverse complement.
CTGCGTCTTCCCTTTTACAGTCTTCTTCAAATTTTCTTTATAATCCTGTCTATGTATGTCCGAGCCGTTTTAGCCTTTAGTTTTAACAGGCTTCACTATATCTTCATTGTTTGTTTTATCGATCTTCTGATTTGTTAGCCGCCTATACACTCTTTTCTCTACCTTCCTATTGTATTGTATCTACCATCATGTATCGTTCTCACAACTCTTCTTTCAAAAAGAATCTCATCTTTTCTTTATCCGAATGTGCGATGGGCCTATACATGTTATCCATTGCATATACCACCAAAGGATACATTTTGTAAGCCCACTCAATTTCTTTCATCTTATAAAATTTGTTCTCTCTCATAGAAATTCCAGCCATCCTCTATCCTTTGCCTATCGGACGTTTTGGTTATTAATCACTGTCCTGTATTATTTAAAATGTTTCATCTCTTGAAATTTATACTCATCAAATTCCGCGATGGGCTCCTCTTTCTTTCAAGCATACTTTCATGACTTTAAAAATGTCTGTGAAAGAGTACTTTGCCCTAAATATTGTTTTGTATAACTTATTTTCGTATATTAGAAAAATTATGTTATGGCCTGTGCATAGTCACGTGCTATTATATTCCTCTTCACGTAATTGCAGACTGCATCCTGGTCACCCCGTAAACTCGGTACTGTATCTGTCTACATGTTCAACTCTCGTCCCTTTATTGTGTACGCTAAACATAATAAGCTCGTTCCGAACATCATTACCATGCAACAGTTTCAAGACAGCTACAGATTTGTAAAACTACACATAGTTTGTTAAATTCGTTACATGAGTTATGATACTATTAATATATTGACATAATTACACCAAACGCGGAAACGAAGGCTAACAGTTGAACGTAAATGGGTAGAAACAATGACTTTAACCAACTCATACGGTGAATCATGATATGTATTTCTTGGTGTAACAAAATAACGCACCAATTAATAATTTGATGGTCACAGACAATAAAAGGCATATTCCAAAAACGTTGTAGACTTTTGGAATATGTCTGGGATTATCTGGGATACCATTGGTGACCTAGAGTGCAACCTAGACCGAGCCAAAGCCCAACTGCGACGACTAGAATTGCTGGAGCCAACGATTAACTTTGTGCGACGTGATTCCAGTGAGGTAATATCAAGTGTTCATTTATTTTAGCTGGGATTTAGTTAATTTAATGACTTAAATATTGTTATTGTTTATAGCTAGCGGTGTACAATGTGTCATTGTATTTGCGAAGACAAATTTGCGAATTATGTATTACTAAAGTGTCTTAGCTACAGTGATTAATAAAGTCACAAATTTAAACGTTACATGTACTTTAGTTTTGAAAAACACTTTGACACACAATTACTTACACACATTATTCTAAATACTGTTTCGTCGATGAAATAACTTCCTTGTATCTATAGGCCTATGTCGTATGGAATAAGATCTGTCGGAAAACAGTTTTAAGGAACAACGACTTTGATCAATCTTCCTCAAACAATACGTTTAAGCATGTTTCAGCAAAAAGTAGATACTCTCTATAGTTTAATCGAGCATGCTGCTAACGCAAATGGTGACCAATGTACAATTCACTTTGGTTTGCGCAAGCGTGATGAGTTTGTGTGAATCTGCTCTCTATCGTACTATAAAATATTTTTTTTAAATATTTATGCTTTGGTTTTTCTTTCGTTTTAATCAAAGTATGGATATTCGTAGAGAAACTAAAATATTTCCTAGTTGTAGAATAAAGATAGTTCGTTTTTAATTATATAATAATTTAGTAGAACATAATTCAGAAATCTTGAATGAACAGTTGAGGGAAGGATTGTTCTATGCGTTAATAAAGTTTCAACTGCAACTATTAAATTCGTTTGTTAATTTTCTATGATTTTTCGGTTATAATCCGGTATGTGGCGTATATATATATTGTATTATGGGCGAGATTACAGTTACGGATAAACTTGGATTACACTTTTATTATTAACTTCTCACTCTTGGTATTAATATCAAATGAAAAACTGAAATTACCTTTAAAGTTTAGCGTGGTCGTTTAGATGGTATTCTATAAAATGCTTCATGTGTTTTTAAAACAAATGTCAAAATCACAAAAATCTGGATAATTAACCGCAATTATCCTTTAGTACTTTTGAATACATGTCTGCTGCTTATTATCTGATACCTGTAATGTTCTAACTTCTGTTAGTATAGGCCTATCTACTAGCTCTTATTCTAAGACACTAGCTTTTATTATTAATACACTGACCACAATCGCCTATGTGTGCCTATGAATACATTTCTATGAACAAACATGTGCCTATGCAAACGTTTCTTGCAATGCTTTATACTGACCTTGAAGAGAAGTATTTACATCTCTTTGTTTTTACATTATTCATGAATATCGTAATAGACACTTTCAATTAATTTACTCTCAGCATTATTTTAAATTGATATAACTTTCACTTTATTAATTTCTAAACTATAGCTCTTCAAATATACTTTTGTTTAGCTTCCATTACTTAAATGTTTTTAAATATTTAAGCTTTTAGCCTTCTGTATGTCTTCATATCTTGCTCGTGAGTTTTACCTTCTGTTAACTCAAATCCTTAAAATACATTTGATTCTTTTTCTAGTTTGAATTGATCTCGGTTTTCTAACTACTACGTATCACCATCGTAGTCAGAATTTATTCATGGGGAATTACTGACCACGATTTTTGAATGGGGAAGGTTAGGCCTAGATTTTCTATGGTGGCCGGATATTAGTGACAAATAGGGGGGGGGAATTGGCAATTGTAGAAAATTCGTCAATTATAGCCTACTGTGTGTGCTATATCACGGCCAATACTATATACCTCCCTGCCTGCGGTTTCTTTGCGAAAAAATATTTACTTGACAGTCTAACCACTAGACTGGTTACAACCCCCTCAGTAACATCCTCGGTTACGCCACTGTTACTTATATTCTCATGGTCGCTAGTAAAAATGTGTCATGAGATAAAGCTTGCGACAGTCGGAGTACAAGGTTTTGTTATTCTCGGGCCTAGCCAAACATTTCCCAATTTCCTGATACCTTCTTAATCTCCGAGTGATAATTTCTTTTTCAACTAAAGACTGCAAACTCGATTATAATTATACTTCTTTCCCAGCAAGATATGTCTTAACATATTATGTATCTCGTATGACATAAAATGCTAGATGTACGGCTAACGTATGCCGCTTGAAGGTGATGCCATTCGAGCAGTAATAACTGGCTATCTTCGGTTCTGATTCCCATAGAGCCTCATTTGTACAGTCTACATTATGGAACTACTCTATCGGCTGATTACTGATTAATTCCAACCTTAACATATTTCACACGAAGAACTATAGCCTTAGTTTTTTCAGACGAAATATCCAATCATACAACACAATTCAAACAATCTTGATCGTTTGTTAGAATACAAACTACACATTTTTGTCCATGTCGGAGGATTAAATGTCTCATTTTCAATTATTTTATATATATAACACGGAAACAATCCAAGTATATAATGTAAGCATCTTAATATTATTAATTTCATTCATTTATCTTAATTTAATATAATTATGTAACACACGCGAGCGCGCACGTTACATGTTACATCATCCGTGTATACACACATACATACTTGCAAAGGAAACGTACATAAATGCGTGCGTGCGTGCGTGTGTGTGTGTGTGTGTGTGTGTGTGTGTGTGTGTGTGTGTGTGTGTGTGTGTGTGTGTGTGTGTGTGTGTGTGTGTGTGTGTGTGTGTGTGTGTGTGTGTGTGTGTGTGTGTGTGTGTGTGTGTGTGTGTTGATAGAAATATGAGTTAATGTAAAACATACGAACAATGTATAAATAAAAATTTGTAAACAAATGTTCACTATTTTATTTATTAAAAAATTTATATTTCTATACAAATAATCACATTACGGCTCTCTGGTCGTCAGTATTTGGTAATAATTGTGTTATGCTTTTGGCAGAAGCCGAAATTCTTTAAGAACATTTAATTTTGGTAATTGCTTCATACATATTTAGAACATTTTAAGCCTATGAAATTAAAATTTAGTGATAAAGTTGGAAAAAGATAGTTTTATGGTATACAAATTATGATATCTATGCGGTTTAGCCTTGGCTTCAGCAAGTGTTTGTATATAGGTAAAGTACAATGTGAGAGATTCAACTGCTCTCACGGTGCGTATAACATCAAATTATAATTAGGCCTACTTCTGCAAGTAGACTGTGCTTGTATTCGTCGTTATATTTCACAGAATATATCTGTATCATCAGACGTTTCTGTATGATAGTCTTTCTTTATTGCTAGTTGATGTCAATGCTTCATAGTCAGAAGGCTAAGAGAATAACTACTTGAATATTCAGACTCTGCTCAGATAGTTCATGTGAACTTTTGAATGTTGATTCAAAAGCCATCTGAGTTCATTGTGTGATACACTTTCTGAATGCAAACGATCAATGCCTGACAGAAGTCATGGTAAATCACAGTTGTTCACAGTGACATTATTACGTGACAAAATGATTTGAAGTGGTGCCATAAACTCTCAGTAGGAAGGTCTGATGGTCATGATGAACAAACGAGCAATATATTGTCTTTTATCATATGCAATCTTAAAAACTGAAGAAAGCGTTTGAACAAATCAGTGATGATAAGAGAATTACATGAATTGATTCGTGTAGAAATTTTTATTCATATAGAAATCTCTGATGATAGAGACATATTATGTGAAACGTGCGTCAGGTTGAAATATAACGATGAGTACAAGCACAGTCTACTTGCAGAAGTAATTATAATTTGATAATATATTACGCGCGCGCGCGCGCGCGTGTGTGTCATTATACCTGTAAGAATATTAAAATTGTTCTCTAGCATATAACAAAATATGGCAAAATATCAGTTATTAATTTAACAAATGTGTTAAAACGAAATTATAGTCTTTAATTTAGAACCAATATTGTTGGAATAAACTTTGTATGTATTATATTATTTTTAATTAACTATCCCAACCGTTGTTTGCTAGTTCGTGATAAACTCATGTATTTGTAGGAACGATTTCACAGACGGTTGCATATATGTTTTGTACAAATTAAATCTTTCCTTTACAAGTTAAAAGTTTTCAGTTCTCAGCAATACACGTCTGTTTGTTTAACGATGAACAGAGTGAAATTTTATTACCGCTTTTCAAACCTGAGGTGGATCATAGTGGTGTGTGTGTGTGTGTGTGTGTGTGTGTGTGTGTGTGTGTGTGTGTGTGTGTGTGTGTGTGTGTGTGTGTGTGTTCGGTATTCTTTTCAATACACCTTACAGCAGTTACTTAGAAGCACTCTTCTACAATTAGACATTTATAAAACACACGCGCACGCGCGCGCATATAAATTTTATACGGCATTATGCTGTGTGCTCATCGTCAGCCACATTGATTCGTTGTCTCACCCCGAAACATTTCTGACGTAAGTTAATACATCTACACCGTGCTTTTAAAAAATATCAATTAATTAATAAGCATGACAACAAAACGAATTGTAGAGCCGGGCGCGCGTGCACGTATGTGAGTGTCCAATAATACTTAAATATTGATCTCAAACGACGTAGATTGCGGTCTTCTCATACATACCAGTATTCGCTGACAAAATATTGCATAATTTATATGTAGGAAATGAGATGTTATTAATAATCCATAAGTTATGGTGGTACATCATATTTCATTTATTTTTACTTCCATGTTCCATAAGGAAATGGAAGTATGGTGATGGCAAAAAAAAATCGTGTTCGAGATAATTGCAGATTCTGATTGTACTACCCTCAAAACATGAAAAAAAGTAATTTTTCGAAAAGTGTCTGTGTGTGTTTCTGTCTGTCTATCTGTGTGTCTGTGTGTAGATTGTTCTTCTATGGCAAACGATAACAGCCGCAAATTCAAACAGAATCAAATAATTTTTTGCATACGGCCCTGAATTTTAGAGGACTCAAGGTCTATTGATTTTGGTGAAGATCAGTTAAGAGAAAGGGGTAGTTTACCTGTTTTATGTTTTAACAAGGGTAAAGAACTTAATTTTGATAAATAAAGTATCCTGAAAATCAGATCATAATAATCCACTGTAGAAACGTAGATGAAATATCTATAAATGAAGAGGTGGGGGTAATTTTCTATAAATGAAATTGATTGTTGAAGAGGGAGGGGATAATTTTTATTTATATGTCATGTGTACTACGTTATCGGCAACAAAGAAGTAGTTTGTTGTTAAAATTTCTTCCGGTGCTGTTTGGCGTAGTCCAATGTTTTCTACAAAACCAAACGTTTCGGCAGTCATCATCAGTGAAAATCGAGTGCGCTAACGTAAGGTGTCATACGAAAGTGACCACAGTACTGTGGTTAAGGCTGCAGAAAGAAGTAGTTTGTATGAAAATATTTTATTTCGAAAATGATTTTAAATATAAATCTTAGAACATGGAAGTAATGTATGGTTCTCCATACCGATATTTCCTCTGATGTATGGCATGTATCGAAATAACTTTAGTTTTCCTTCCACTAATTTTTCCTGTATGGGCCTAATCTTAAGTTATTGTATGAACGTCTCGTTTCTTATTTTACTTCTGCTTTATATTCCCTCCACTCTTCTTACGATCTCATTTATGTAACATTTATTGATGACATTTCTCTGATAACGATCATGACTCGCTACTGCACATAATCCTTTCCTAATTACTTCTTTTTTAAATACTCTGATAATCTCTCTGTCTTAAAATGTATTTTTCTTTGTGTTAACATTCTACTCGCTTTTCTTATTCTTTTATCTATAATCTTCACAATTCTCGTGTTTTCTTCGATTATCGTCCCCCAAATTTCATTAAATGGTACAGCATATATTCCCATCAATCTTCTTTCCAGTTCCAATTTTATTCTCCTTTTTCATCTCTCTCTCTCTCTCTCTCTCTCTCTCTCTCTCTCTCTCTCTCTCTCTCTCTCTCTCTCTCTCTCTCTCGTTCTCTACTCTCTTCTTCGCCAAAACGTTTTGGGTCAGTGTGTGAGTATGGTAGAGAGAGTCAAACAAACAGGTGAGTACAGTGTGGAACAGTTCATTACTAACCTGTGATAACTTTGTGCTTATGGTTTTCAGATAACGAGTGTCGATGCATTAAGTTCAGGTTCGGTTCATTTGGGTGATCGTCGCATACAGCGAATCCGTGTGACTGACGCATATGGAGAGGAGAAGCTGAACACAAATATGTTCGTGCGTTTTAACACAGAAGGAAATAGGAGACTGTATTAGCAGAATTGTATGATAGAAACAACCAAAAGGAGCACGGTAATGCGAGTTACAAAAGGCGACTTGAGAATGGAAGCATTTCAACATAATGGAAGCATATTAGTTGCATAATATCTTACGCAAGATAACACTAGGATTCACAGTCTTTACAAAAAGTCGCTTGTAAGAAATATAATAAAGTACACATGTTATTCTTAATTTACTTGTTGTCTGGCAACCAAGTCTAAGTTGGCGTCTGGGCCGGTGACTACCCAGACGCCAACTTAGTGTATACAGATAATAGTTTCTATTTATACACCGGCGTCACGTTCGGGGGGACAGGGGGGCCTAAAGCTTACCACTAAAAGTGACACTAGTGGCTGCAGCATGTGATCCCGAAACTTAATCAGGATGTCTTCCATACCAGCTTGAAATTGTACCTAATTGTTTTCCAGTTCATCAGCATCTCACAGGGCGAGTATTAAGTTTTCAACAAAATTGGCACAAAAATTTCCGTGTTTGCATTTATCTGGGGTTGATGGGGTAAGCTGTTTTTCATGTACAAAATGTATTCAGATATAGCCTAGCAGCATTCACTTGTGATTTTCTCCTTAGACTGCAATTCCCATTGGTAAATCTTCGTGGGCAGATCTGTGATCCAGAAGGAGCCTTTGGGTGCTTATGTGCACTGTGGAGCTCATTGCTGTAATTTATCATCAAACATTCTATGAAATGAGCCCATCAATTAGGAGTTGTTTTCATAACACTAAAGGAAAATCTGTGTTTAGCCACATCCATGAGAAGGTAGTCGAGGGTCCTACTGGTAACATTCGCAATTTCAAACCACCGTGTCCCAAAAGGTTACTTTATCGGCGGTCATAAAGGAAATTTGGAACAGTTATGAACTGGTAATTAAAACACTGAACTAACAGGACAAGGACATGGCGGGGTTAGTGGGCTACTTAGTGTATTTTAGAATGGAGCTGCATATCTTTGTTTGGTCATGGGACGAGACGTAATTAAAATTCTGAAAATTTTAAACAAGTACTTCCAGAAAAATAACAGAACTGTGGTAAGAAATAGGTAACAGTCATTGTGTGCATTGAAGCAAGCGACCGAAGCATAGGAGTGGACTGTGTACATAGTGTTAACAGGTACATATATATATTATAACATCGCCAAATTCAGATCAGTTTTGATAACAATAAGTATGTATAAAAAATGCTAAATAATACTATATATAATAAATAAATAATGTGGAGAGTAAAAAAATATATGAAAGGTAATAAAGAAAGAAGGAGAAAGAGTAATAAACCAAAAGTGATTAATAAAGAAACTTAACTACTAGACTGACAGACGAACGACATTGACCCAACCCCAGAGATTGGCCAGTTAAGAAACACAATAAAGTAAACTAGACGAGTGAAGGAGAAGAAGAATGAAAACAAAGAGAGAACAAACCCACGATGAAGAAAACAAAATGAAACACGTCAAGAAAACCCAGACAAGGAATAAAAAAATAGAGAAGGGAGAAATAATGTAATCCAAAATAATAAAGAAAATGAAACCGGTTAAGAACCATAACAATTAATGAATGTTAGTATTGATTGAGTGACAATTGTAAATAGTCAGTAATAAAAAACGATAGATAAAAGTACACTAGCCCAAAGAGTTAGGAATACATGTAAGTTGTTAATAAAGAAACATGGGCGCCCATACGGAGGGGCAGGGGGGCCGTGGCCCCCCCTGGCTCCCGGGAAAAATAAATAAGGGAAAGGAAAAAATATCTGATATTTTAGAATTTTGTAAATATATACATTATTTTCAGAAAGTTATTGAAACACACGATGTATAATTTTGCCTTATAATATTTCTTTTATTGGTTTTCTTGTTTTACTTAAAGTCCAAGACCCCTGTCATGATTTCGCATGGTTTTTTTTTCAATTGAACGTTTTTTCAATACAAAGTTGGGGTAGGAAAATTTGAGGTGAATCAGAATGGCAAAAGAAGATGCGGAAGCCGGATGTTTAGATCGGGTGGCCCTGGCGCGTTTTAGTCATGTGACCAACTTGCTTCTATGTGGATTTCATACTGTGAGTGTTTGTTACAAAGTGTATCTTAAAATAAACATTTAACGCTTCATCGAAGCTTTTAAATACTTTATTATCAGTTATAATCTACTCTTTACGATCTTATCATCAATTTCCAACCAACATATTTGCTGGTGAGTAATACTAGTTGTACGTAATAATCTTATTGAAGAATTCTCGATGCCTTGTTAACCTATAAACAACAAGTCTGAATTTTTAGAAACATTTAATATAAAACTGTATGATAACTACTGTGTATCATAGTTCCAAGTTACAACAATGATATATGTTGTCTTGTTCAGAAGAATTAGCAACATTTATTAGAAAATTATTGATCAGATTGAATGAATGCTTCACTGAACTTGACGAGTATGAAGTATGTAATGAAAGTATTCACAATAAACTTAAAAAGATTAATTTATAAACGATAAAATTTACTGAATATTTATCTCAGTGTGTCGAAAAGATAGTAACTTCCCCTCGCCTCGCACGTATCGAATGAACTACTTTAATATTATTTTTTCTAAAACATGTTTTCTTTATTCTAAAATACAATAAATAATTGAAAAATAATTAATTTCCTATGAATGTTGTCTTATTTGTACATTAAATTTATTAGTTCTCTATATAGCTTAAAAGCTTCGCTTTGGTCGGTCACTCCCGAGTGCCACACACCCTAGTTTAATCATTTTTGTAAATAAACCAAAACTATTGATTCTTCAATAATTTTTTGTTTATTATTTCACGCAATAATTAACGCAACATTTTAACGCAATTCCGCCTTCAAAATCTCATGAGCATGCTATTGTACGTGTTTTAACCTATACCAGAATATCACCCCAGATTGTTGTTTAGCGGGAGGACCCACATCAGGACTCAACGGGTTAACACAAAAAAGGCAAAATTAGTTGCATAGGCTACTTTTAATTTTTGTGTCACTTGTTACTACTAATATCAGTGGTGCATTTTGCGTTGAATCTGTTTTCTCAAAATACAATTACAAATTATTACAGTATTAAACAAGTTGCAACTAATACAAATTATTTTGTCAAAATTAACTATAAATGTTGCACTATAGCAACTTTTTTCAGGTTTTAGGCCCAATACCTGATTTTAATTTCCTCGTATTTATTTCAGAGATATGGATATGAGGAATTTCTTTGAGCGAAAAGGTGCTGCTGTTGTGCCAAAAAGGGCCCGACGGGACTCATTAAGTAATTCAGAACCAGAACAAATAGCTCGGAAAGTGCGTCCCACAACGGCTTCTAATTTATCTTCAACATCAACGACAGCTCCTAACCTCGCTGTGTCTGCTGAGCGGGATTTCTGTCAGTCGCCAACTTTAGTTCCTATCGCCAATGATGAGTCTGACGAGCGGAATCTCTGCCAATCATCAGCTTCAGTTCCTATCGCCAATGATGAGTCTGATAAGCAGAATCCCTGCCAGTCATCATCATCATCTTCAGTTCCTATCGCTAATGCTGTGTCTGCTGAGCGGGATTACTCCCAGTCCCAGCCATCAACCTCGGTTTCTAACGTTACTGCGCCGGCTGAACGGCATTCATCCTATTCATTAGCAATAAATCACAGCTTTGATTTAGGTGATTATATAAACCAGGCCATGCCAGATGATGTCAAGTACCAGTTACTAACGAACCCATGTGTTCTAAATTCGTCCCAAGACTTCAAGAAAGATATTGATATGGACAAAACAAGAAAAAGGCCTTTTCAAAAAACCTGGTTTAAAAGGTACTCATGGCTAGTCTACTCGCCGAAGCTGAAGGGTGGGCTTTGCAAATTTTGTACTCTCATTAAGCCAGTTTTAAAAAGAGGAACGTTTGGCGCTTTCGTAGTAAAGGCTCACCATGATTACAAACACTTTCATGAAGATGCTCGAGGCCATGAAAAAAGCAATTGGCATCTTGAGTCTATAAGTAATGCCAAGAGTTTTATTGATTCTCTAGAAATGAGAAAGAAAAATGTAATGGAGCAGTTAGACAGTGGGATCACTGAACTTGTAAATGCCAATCGTCAAAAGCTAAAATCAATTCTTGCAACACTAATATATTGTGGCACACATGATATATCCATTCGCGGAACGAATTCAGGGGAAGGAAATTTTGAAGATTTGAGATTTACTTTTGTTTAGAGTGAATTCAGGTGACAAAGTGCTGGAATATCATTTAGCAAAACATGGTGGGAGGACGAAATATACGTCCCACAGAGTCCAAAACGATTTATTAAGTACATGTGGTTCTGTAATACAAAAAGAGATTGTTGGAGAGGTAAACAGATCGGCAGCATTTTCACTATTAGCAGACGAAACTGCTGACATAAGTGGAAAAGAACAGTTGTCAGTGGGAGTGCGGTTTGTTGACGAAAAATTGGACTTTACAGTTAAAGAAGAGTTTTTAGGGTTTGCTGAACTAACTCGATTAGATGCTGAGGGAATTTGTTCATCTATTATAGGCTTTGTTGAAAAGTTGGGGCTGGATATGACCAAATTAATTGGCTTGGGGTTCGATGGGTGCTCGACAATGGCTGGCCATGAAAGTGGAGTGCAAGTTTTACTTCCACTGTGCATCCCATCTGTTTACTTCCACTGTGCATCCCATCGACTAAACCTAGTTGTCAACGACCTTAATAGTGTCCAGGAAATTCGGAATACTATCGGTACGATAAAACAAGTAATTAGGTTCTTCCGGGAAAGTGTATTGCATAGAAAAACTATACCAAACATTCCGTTGTTTTGTGAAACTCGGTGGTCACACAAATATAGATCAATCAGGCTGTTTAAAGAAAACTTCATGGCCATCAAGGATAGCCTCAGTGGTCTTGCAAATGACCGCGACGTTAATCAAGACACTAGATCACTTTCCAGCCAACTAGATAGCGCAACATCATCAATCACATTTATTATTTGCCTTCACATAATTTCAAGATATTCTTCGTACATGGAGCCAATAGTGAACAAACTCCAGTATATTGATATGGACCTACACACAGTCTACAGATACATAAATACCGACCTCCTAGATACATTTCAGAAGCATAGAGAGCAAAGCAACGATGAGTTCTCAAACATATTTGAAGACATTAAAGAGACTTGCGGGAAACTTGACATTGATATTAAATTCCCAAGACTGGCTAGAAGGCAGACCCAGAGATTCAATGTCCACTCTTCTTCTCCTGAAGACTATTTCAGAGCCTCAATTTATAACCCTTACATGGATTCACTACTCATGTCACTAACCACAAGATTTGAAAAAAGTAATGAAACACCGTTCAAAGTTGGGATTCTTCATCCACATTTAATGAAGAATAAAAAGAAAGAAAATTTTATGAGAGACATAAAAAAGTTGGAACAATTCTATCAAATCGACAACTTGGAAGCAGAGGCCAGGTTGTGGTATGATGTTTGGACAAATAAAGAGTGTTCGGAAAAAACAAAACTGCATGATCTTCCAGAAACTACTTTCTATCCAGCAGTAAGGAGAATGATCATATACTACCAAACCATACCCCTAACAACCTGCACTGTGGAGCGTTCCTTTAGCACACTTCGCCGTGTGAAGACCTGGCTAAGAAGCACTATCGGTGAGGATCGTCTGTCCAACTTGTGTCTTCTTAGTGTTCACAGAAATAGAGTAAAATGCCCTAGTTTTCAGGAGAAAGTGATTGACATATTCGGAAAGAAGAAGAGAAATTTACAGTTTACTTGTTCTGAAAAATACTAGGGCCTAAGCTAATAAGCTATACATGTTTTAGTGTCTGTTGTGTAAATTTCCTTATCAGTTTTTTTATGTAGGCCTCTGCTAATAATGTTAATTAATAAAATCAAGTTAGTCTATATCAACTTCAGTTATTCGTTCTAGTAAACGAAAATACATTTATCCAATTTTTTAATACAATTTTTATTTTAAAATATATTGCAAGGTAGTTAAAAAAATGTCTTACTGAGAGTTTTTGTTAGTATTTCACTATTTAAAACCAATGTTTTAAATTTACAAAATGTAATGAATACATTCATTTATAAATTTATTTAGTGGTCGATTTCTAATAGGGTAAATAAAGTAGTTTTTATATTGCAAATTTTTTTTGTTCATTTTATTGATACACCTTCATTTAACACCTTGAATGAATTTGAGTGGTTTTTTACATTTTTTGCAGGATTAAAGTAATATTTTAGTAACAAATTTAGAACACTATCATATACCTAAGATATCCCCAAAACGCACTGCTGAGACCTTAAATTTAAAAAATTTTCCCGGACCCCCGTTTGCCTTGGGGGTATTCCATACCCCCAAACCCCCTGGTCTTGGCCCCCCTGGAAAATTTTGTATGGGCGCCCATGTAAAGAAAGACATGATATTAATAATTACGGTGTATATATATATATATATATATATATATATAATGCGTGTAGAGAAAGAGAGTAAAATAGTGAGAAAGAAACGGAAGTTAAACTAGTGAAAGTGAATTATCCTAAAGTGATATAATACCAAAAGAAACACTAAGTAAATTATAATGAACACAAAATAATTTAAAAAGTGCCAGTGATAAATAAATAAAAATATGGTCTGTAATAAAAATAGTAAGAGTAGAAAAGGCTAAGATAAAGACTTAGTAAAATAACCAATGTTTAAGATTTAAGAGTGAACAATAACATTTAATAAAGTTATTATGAATAATATTTAGAATAGAACATTGATTCAGTAATAATGAACACTAAAGAGTGATATTAACTGTAATGATTATGAAATAATATTGTTATAGAACTTAAGAATGTATTGTAGAATTTAAAGGTGAGAATCACAAGAAAAAGTAATAAGATGATGTTAACATGGAAGAGAAAGCAAAGAGCCTTAGAAAATAAGTAGGTAATAACCTTAAGTAAATACCCATGTTATAAGGGGAGAGTAATGAAATAAGTTCAATAGAGGTGAGATTGTTCATCACCCGAACAATAAATAAGAAATAATGAATTGTACACACATATTAAATAATAAGTGTTGATTAATTGTATAAAAAATTGTTTATGAATAGGAGATGGATTGGCTAATTATCCCAAACATAAACCTAAATGTTATATGTTATATGATAAATAAATAGTAATTAATAGCCATATTATTGACATTGGCAGAGTACTTAAAATAAGGAAAGAAAACAATGTTTGAGTTATAAAAGAGAAAACTGTTAGTAAATAATTAGCAAGAAATATTGAATAACACAGTTGTTACATACAGAGATCACAAAAAGACTAAATTAAAACACCACCATAGATAATAAACTTAATTATAAATAACGAAATAACGATCTAGGACAAAATGAGATATATAATGTGTATGAAACAATCAAAAACCAGTAATGGCTACTTAGACTTGAAACAGGCCTAACGGTCAAACATAAACAAATACTAATTGTATGAAAATAACCAAGTAATTAACAAATCCAAGGTGACTAATTAACCAAGGATGAATGGTAAATATTATTAAAAACAAAATATTAAAATAAGGAATTATATAAACAAAGAAATGTAATTAGTAAGTATTAAATTAATTGTAAACCAAAAAAAAAAATGAAAAAACCCAATATTGTGGGATACCAAAATAATCTTTGTGAGAAAATACAAATGACAGTGCTAATAATTAATAACTAAGAAGGAAGATAAGAGAAGGAAGGAAGTCAGAAGATATAGGAAGATTTGAAAAGAATTCAAATTTTGATAACAATGGATTCATATCAAGCTCGCCCAATCAGAATAATGATGTAACCATGGAAACGACGGTTTGAAGAGGTAATTGCCGTTGAATATAATTACTAAAAAAGTGACGCTCAAGGAAAACAGAAGCCAGAATTCAGAACAACATATTTTCATATTTAAAATGTTTTGAAAGTAAATTAACTTGTCAAAATTGAACGAGAGAGAGTCTGACGACTACTGAACACAATTACCTGATGGAGAAGACGTTTATTTCAAGACGAAGTGAATAAATAAATCAAAAAACTTGGAAAAAGATGCCCGAAGCCCGAATAAATGAAAAATGAATTATATTGCAGCCACATCCCTTCCTTTCCGGCCAACAGAGTAATCACATGCTACAACGCTGTTAAGTATCCATTAAATTATCTCAACTTCCGAAATAACGCACTTTGAATATTTCTCACTATATTGTGAAATACCACTGAATCAATTTTATTCTCTTTCAAAGATTAAATCAGAATATTAAGACACTGAAAATTTGTTAAATTATAAAACTAACCTAGTATTAATGTACAACTTTTAAACCACTTGTACTACACTTCAACAAACCATTTATCATTACACGTTACAATACTTAAGTAGAAACATTGTAAGGTTGTGTATTTTTATTATTGTAATTGCATCTGAGCCTTTTAACGTGATCAAAAGATCCCACAAAATTTGAACGTAAACATTTGTTGACCTATTTGGTAGAACGCCATACTGTGTGTGGAGTTACGTTCAAAATCGATTGTAAAACCCCTGTGAGAGGACGTCTCATAAAGAAATAACCGGTGCAAAATTATATAAAAAATCAATTATAGCTTGTGTCTATGAAACAGTAATATCAAATCGCTAATAAATCAATACTGTGTATGTTAAAATGTGTTTTATTTTCTTTAGGAAAGTGTATTCGTAAAAATATAATTTACAGCGAATGTCTCTGATGTGACACCTAGCGCGCAAGCAGCGAATACTGTAACTGCCAACTCGATTATACAAATCGAGAAAAGGCGGGACGAATTGAATCCTTCACACCGTTTGAATAAATCGCTGATAAGAAGACAATTTTAATTGTTTTAAATAAACAATTTGGCGCCACCTGGGAATTGTACACTACTAGTGAACCTCAGATCGGGGACTACGATACCTGGTTATCCGTACGTTCGCTACGGACTCAAGCATCGTGAGTTACATTACCGTGCGAGGACGAATTGGTAAGACACATACACAAGTTACACTCAGACACACTTCAACATTTTACAGAGGTACCAGTAGAACGACGGCACACGAGTTTGGTTATAAATTGACGCATCCAACGTGTGGCAAAATAACACGGGAGATCCACGGTACTTTTATAATATTTATGTTGTCCAACGTTCTGCGCACAAACGAAAACATTTCTAATGAATTCCATTTGACGAGTCATCGTGCGATGAATCGCTCAAACTTTAAGTCACCATAAGCCACATTACTGAGCATTTCTATATGTGCATCTCGTCCTCCCTGCAGCCGATATATCACATATAACATACACACTTATATCTACTTTCAATAGTTGTATCATGCGAATGCAATGCCAGTTGTAGCACGCTATCTTAACTGGCACAACCGATCATGTAGGCTGTACCAATTGCAGCCAGTGCAACGTCACGCCGTGTTTACAAAATGTAATTAGTAAAGTCTTCATTGGATCTCCGACAATCTGTGATTCAATCTAATTATGAATATCGTATATTTATTCTAGACTGTAGGCTATATAGAAAGTTACTGCACTGTATTCAGTTTAAGTTTAATGTGCTGATAGGAATGTTCTATTGCAACATGTTGAAAACATCTCGTACATTTGTTAAATTCACAAAAATCTTCGAGGCAGGATTAATTCTACTTAATTCATTCCTACCAGTGGCGTATCTAGAATTTGGTTTGGGGGGGGACCGGTCGAGCCGACTTCGTACAAAAGAAAAATCAAGTTAAGACTAATTATCGTTAGTATGTTTAAAGTGGTTGAAAAAAGTGCGATAATATCCTGAAATCAATTTAATTAAAGTAAACGGTAATAACACAATAAAAATACGTGTTGCTGAAACGTTGTTAACAAGATACTCATTGACTAAAATGAATATTCTATATTTCATATTACAAACTTATGCGTAAATGCTGAGTAATAAACCTGTTGTACACTTAAAAAAGAGTTACTACTATATTAGCATTCACAGATGAAAAAAAACTAATAAAATGGCGTTAAAAATAAGAAATTAACAAAATTCGTCAGCTTTTTCAAGCCTCTCGGGGGGGGGTCCCGTTCGTCCCCCGCCCGTAAATACGCCCCTGATTCGTACTGCATAGTGGAAAGAACTGAAGTTTGTTCAAATTAGGTTCTCAATTAAAACAAAAACAGCCCCCTACCTCTTAAAAAATCTACCATTCCGTAAGTAGCCATAAATTCTCTGATAAACTCTAATAATAATATGTTATAATTTTAACCGTAAAGTACAAACATAAATAAAATTTCAAACGTATTACTTTCCATTACTGGGGATGGTTGGATTAAGTTTTAATGCAACGTTTTGAACTTAATATGTGTGAATTGTCACCGGTAAATGGCAAACTAATATGTATGTTATTTTATCTGGTGAAGCATAAAATATTTCTTTATTGAATGTTACCGGTCTGGACTTATAGCTCTCCCGTACATGATAATAAATGATCATCCTTTTTCTCTGCTTGTTCCGCTTCAAATTTGATATAATACTTATTTACTATAATACTATACTATAGTATTATATGCTATATATAGTATAATTATAGACTATATTATAGTATTATTACACTGTAATACTTCACGTTTTCTATGATACTTAAAAATCATTAACCATTATAGAAAAACCATATAATTAGTTATACTTGTATCACACGAATACAGTGCCAGTTGTATCCTAGCATGTTAGGCCTATAGATATACAAAGTAGCCTATTTCAACAAAATCTAATGCCTCATAACTCATTAAAAAAAGGAAAATTCACTTCAATAAGCCACAAGCGACGAAAAAGTAACAATTATATTTCCTTTCTAGTTATCAACGCACCTCTCTCTAAATAGGTCACCCGTCCATGGTGATACGTCATACGTCTCCTTACAGACTTTAGGGTTTCGTGATAGCAGAGCAGCAGAGACCAAGGAAGGGCGTTACACATATTTTATTTTGTTATTTATCCTTTCACCTTTTGTCTCTATCGTTTAAAAAGTAATTGATCAGAAAGTAACTTTCTTGTCCAAATACTTATTTTAGAATTATGCACTGTAAAGGTATTGTAGAAATCTTATTATTACTAATCTATTAACATGTTAGTATGTTGAAGACACATAAAGTACAGAAAATAACATTAAAATAAGATACACTCTAATAAATATACAAATTTAATAATGGATTACAACAATTAACATGTGTAATTAACTACTGTTTATTACAAACGTTATTTTTTATTCTTATGGATTATTTTGTATTTAGAGTTACAATTTTGTGCTGACTCTGTCTCCTTCGGGTTGTCTTCCTGAGTACAAATAACAAATACAAATACAACACTTTTGGCGTCCGTATTTAGTTTAGGAAGGCTTGAACATGACGGACTGATGCCGTCCTTCCCACGTACTCTCTCTCTCTCTCTCTCTCTCTCTCTCTCTCTCTCTCTCTCTCTCTCTCTCTCTCTTACACACACACACATACACACACACCACAAGCACATGTTATAAAGGACCTACGGTTAGAAAATTATCGTATGCACTTTTCGTCTGCCTCAACAAAGTAGGCAAAACGTCGGATTCGCGTTCTAGCGGCCGTGTAGAGACGCAAGTCTAAAGTGTGCGGAGCAGCAGCTTGACGTGTTCCGGTAGTCGCAATCCCCGGGCGAACACGATGACTGCTTGTTGTAAAGAGATGCAGTTTTCGCGTCGCCAGTTGCTAACGCGTATGGACTACATTCATTACTTGCTCTGATGGGAAAAGGTGGAGTGGCGAGTGCGGATTAGAGAAAGGTGTAAAACATATCAAGGGATAAATAAAACAAAAAATGTCATAAATTAAAAAATGTGTTGACATATATTTTATAATCATAGAAATCGAATTCAATAATTAATTATATACATAATACGGTCATTATTGTCTGCAGTGTGCTATAGTGAGTACGGAATCGCACTATTCTGGTGCCTACTGCTGTACTTTTCGGTCGTGTCACTTACAGTCCGTATTTAGTATTTTTTCGTATTTTTTAGTTTTGTACTTTAATATCATTTCGAACACAATACAACAATAAAAGTCTGAAAACATTAACTGTTACGCAGTACACATTTAAGAAAACGTAAACCAGAACGCAGCATCCGCCATTTACGAACGTTCTATAACCTTCTAAAAAATCGGTATGGAGAACCATACATGACTTCCATGTTCTAAGATTTATATTCAAAATCATATTCGAAATGAAATATTTCCATAGAAACTACGTCTTTCTACTTATTGCTTCAGCATTAACCACAGTACTGTGGTCGCTAACGTATACCACCTCACGTTTTCGCACTCGATTTTCACCGATGATGTCAGTCAATGGCACTGCCGACAAGTCTGGTTTTACAGAAAACATTGGACTACGGCTAAAGAGCCCGGGAAGCAATTTTAACAAAAAACTACTTCTTTGTTGCCGATAACCTAGTATACATATAAAAAATTCTCCCCTCCACCTTCAACTATAATTTTTAATAATAGAAAATTACCCTCACCCCGTTCACCTAACCTCTTCATTTATATATATTTCATCTACGTTTCTACAGTGGATTACTATGAGATTCTTATCACGATACTTTTTTTATAAAAATTAAGTACTTTACTCTTGTTAAATCATTAAATGTTTCAGGTAAACTACGCCTTTCTCTTAACCGATCTTCTCCAAAATCAATATTCCTTCCGTACTCTACAATTCAGGGATGCATGCAAAAAAATATTTGATTCAGTTTGAATGTGCGGCAGTTATCGTTTGTCATGGAAACATTTCTCTTGTTACAACATAAAATGTTGCTGGTAAACTACCCCTTTCCCTTAACCGATCTTCACCAACACCAATAGGTATTGAGAACTCTACAATACAGGGCTGTTTGCAAAACATCATTTGATTCTGTTTGAATTTGCGGCTATCGTTTACCATAGAAAAAAATTACCCTTGATAAAACACCGTTGCAGGTAAACTACCCCTTTCCCTTAACCGATCTTCACCAAAAACGACAGGTCTTGAGTACTCCACAATTCAGGCCTGTGTGCAAACAATTATTTGATTCTGTTTGAATTTGCGGCTCTTATTGTTTGCCATAGAAAACACCCTTGATAAAACATAAAACGTTGCTGGTAAACTACCCTATTCCATTAACCGATCTTCACAAAAAAAAAATAGGTCTTGAGAACTCTACAATTCAGGGCAGTATGCAAAACATTATTTGAATCTCTTTGAATTTACGGCAGTTATCGTTCGTCATAGAAAAGATACCCTTGTTAAAACATAAAATGTTGCAGGTAAACTACCCCTTTCCCTTAACCGATCTTCAACAAAATCAACAGACCTTGAGTTCTGTATAATTCAAAAAGGTATGCAGAAGAGTAGTTGATTCTGTTTTAATGTACGGCAGTTATCGTTCGTCATAAAAAAATTACCCTTGATAAAACATAAAATGTTGCAGGTAAACTACCCTATTCCCTTAACCGATCTTCACCAAAACCGACAGGTCTTGAGAACTCTACATTCCAGGGCTGTATGCAAAATATTATGTGATTCTGTTTGAATTTGCGGCTGTTATCGTTTGCCATATAAAATACCCTTGATAAAACAAAAAACGTGGCAGGTAAACTACCCCTTTCCCTTAAACGATCTTTACCAAAAACAACACGTCTTTAGTACTCAAGAAATCAAGGCTGTATGCAAAAACTTATTTGATTCTGTTTGAATTTGCGGCTCTTATCGTTTGCCATAGAAAATACCCTTTTAAAACATAAAACGTTGCTGGTAAACTACCCCTTTCCCTTAACCGATCTTCACCAACACCAATAGGTATTGAGAACTCTACAATACAGGGCTGTATGCAAAACATCATTTGATTCTGTTTGAATTTGCGGCTGTTATCGTTTAACATAGAAAAAATATCGGTATGGAGAACCATACATGACTTCCATATTCTAAGATTTATATTTAAAATCATTTTCAGCCAAACAGCCAGGCTGTGTCTTACCTGCCTTTTTATTGCTGTATTAAATGAAAAATATTATATTACATTAAAATGAAAAAATTATAATTTTATTGCCTGGCAACAAAATTATTTTATTTTTAACAATTACCATTGTTTCAAAAAGTTTAAATAAATTTTCAAGTACTTTACTCTTGTTAAAACGTAAAAGGTTGCAGGTAAACTACCCCTTCCCCTTAACCGATCTTCACCAAAATCGAAAGTCATTGAGACCTCTACAATTCAGGGACGTATGCAAAAAATTATTTGATTCTGTTTGAATTTGCGGCTGTTATCGTTTGCCATAGAAAATACGCTTGATAAAAAAACGTTGCAGGTAAACTACCCCTTCCCCTTAACCGATCTTCACCAAAAACAATAGGTCTTGAGTACTCTACAAATCAGGGCTGTATGCAAAACATTATTTGATTCTGTTTGAATTTGCGGCTGTTATCGTTTGCCATAGAAAATACCCTTGTTAAAAAAACGTTGCAGGTAAACTACCCCTTTCCCTCAACCGATCTTCACCAAAAACAACAGGTCGTGAGAACTCTACAATTTAGGGCTGTATGCAAATAATCTTTTGATTCTGTTTGAATTTGCGGCTGTTATCGTTTGCCATAGGAAATACCCTTGTTAAAACATAAAACGTTACAGGTAAACTACCCCTTTCCCTTAACCTATCTTCACCAAAAACAATAGGTCTTGAGTACTCTACAAATCAGGGCTGTATGCAAAACATTATTTGATTCTGTTTGAATTTGCGGCTGTTATCGTTTGCCATAGAAAATACCCTTGTTAAAAAAACGTTGCAGGTAAACTACCCCTTTCCCTCAACCGAACTTCACCAAAATAATAGGTCTTGAGAACTCTACAATTTAGGGCTGTATGCAAATAATCTTTTGATTCTGTTTGAATTTGCGGCTGTTATCGTTTGCCATAGGAAATACCCTTGTTAAAACATAAAACGTTACAGGTAAACTACCCCTTTCCCTTAACCGATCTTCACCAAAATCAACAGATCTTGAGACCTCTACAATTCATGGCTGTATGCGAAACATTATTTGATTCTGTTTGAATTTGCGGCTGTTATCGTTTGCCAAACAAACAAAATTACCCTTGCTAAAAAAAAACCGTTGTAGGTAAACTACCCCTTTCCCTCAACCGATCTTCACCAAAAACAATAGGTCGCGAGTACTCTGCAAATCAGGGCTGCATGCAAAAAATTATTTGATTCTGTTTGAATTTGCGGCAGTTATCGTTTGCCATAGAAAAAAAATCTACAGACAGACAGACACACAGACACACAGATAGACACACAGACACTTTTCGGAAAACGACTTTTTTTCATGTTTTGAGTGAAGTAGAATCAGAATCTGCAATAATCTCGAACACGATTTTTTTTGCCATCACCATACTTCCATTCCTTAAGGAATATGGAAGTAAAATTACCCTTGATAAAAAACCATTGCTGGTAAACTACCCCTTTCCCTTAACCGATCTTCACCAAAAACAACAGGTCTTGAGAACTCTATAATTCAGGGCTATATGCAAAGTATTATATGATTTTGTTTGAATTTGCGGCTGTTATCGTTTGCCATACAAAATACCCTTGATAAAACAAAAAATGTGGCAGGTAAACTACCCCTTTCCCTTAAACGATCTTCACCAAAAACAATAGGTCTCTAGTACTCACGAAATCAGAGCTGTATGCAAAAACGTATTTGATTCTGTTTGAATTTGCAGCTTTTATCGTTTGCCATAGAAAATACCCTTTAAAAACATAAAACGTTGCAGGTAAACTACCCCTTTCCCTTAACCGATCTTCACCAAAAACAAACGGTCTTGAGAACTCTACAATTCAGAGCAGTATGCAAAATATTATTTGATTATCTTTGAATTTGCGGCTGTTATCGTTTGCCATAAAAAATACCCTTGTTAAAACATAAAACGTTGCTGGTAAACTACCCCTTTCCCTTAACCGATCTTTACCAAAATCAACAGATCTTGAGAACTCTAAAATGTAGGGCTGTATGCGAAACATTATTTGATGCTGTTTGAATTTGCGGCTGTTATCGTTTGCCAAACAAACAAAATTTCCCTTGATAAAAAAAACCGTTGCCGGTAAACTACCCCTTTCCCTCAACCGATCTTCACCAAAAACAATAGGTCGCGAGTACTCTACAAATCAGGGCTGTATGCAAAAAATTATTTGATTCTGTTTGAATTTGCGGCTGTTATCGTTTGCCAAAAAAAAATCTACAGACACATAGACAGATAGACACACAGACACTTTTCGAAAAACGACTTTTTTCATGTTTTGAGTGTAGTACAATCAGAATCTGCAATAATTTTGAAATATTTGTTTGTAATGACCTGTAGTGTCCGTTTTATGAAAACCTTTTACTCATTTTGTGGCAAAACGAGTAGAGCGATTTGATTCCATTCTCTGTAAAATGTTTACAAAGGCGTACTCGATAAGGCAAAGCTGTAAACAATTCGTACAATCCAGTTAGCACTCTGAGTGTGCAGAGGATGGGACAAAGTCTGTGTCAATTTCCCGCTAGTATTTATTTTATTTATTTCACCAGTTATTTCTTTATTTTATTTTATTTTATTAACATTGAAAATGTTTATAAGGACGTGTCGCACATTTGAAAACGACCGCTGGTGCGGGATTGAAAATGGGAACCGGTGAGTTTCCATAGAAACTACTTCTTTGTTGTCAATAACGTAGTACACATATAAAACTTCGCTTATGAATGCGACTACATTTAACTTATAATCTGTACATTGGTAAATGAAGAATGAATTCATTGATTGGTGAATGAACATAAATATATATTTTTTAGATTTATTGAAGCATTTTCAATGCCCTTCTCTGTGCATTGCATTTGTGCAATGCCTGTAAATTTTTATTTCCTGATTGTGTAATGCAAGATGTCATTTTCATTGTTTCATGACCTTTAATTTTAAATATCTAATAATGTAACGCTTATGTTTCCACTCTTACCTTCTTTATTATAACAAAATATTGAACAATTATTATTATTTGATTTTAATTTTGTTTTCTTTTAAGTTCTTTTAATTGTTGTAACTTTATTTTTTTTAAATTAAGTCCTACTAAAGGAAATTCTGGCTGTATTGGTGATTTAATGTACTGAAAAATGCTTAATACGTTTATCCCCAGTAAAGCCGTATTAAAAGTGAATTCGTGTCCTAGCATAATGACTTATTAGTGTTTGGTCGTGAAGGGGCTATTGGAATTTGTTTCTCCAAAGACAGATGAAAGGAATATTGAGCGACAGTCATATGAAAGTGTTGCTTACTTTATGTAATCGGGTTTTCAACTTCATTTTTTTGCGATTCCTGATTAAAATCTGGAATCAGAAATAAATTATCGCTATCTAATTCCTACTAACTACATGTTTAAGATGGATCGGTCGTTTACAGTACGATGTTCTAAGTATACATAAAATATTTAAAAAATTAAAGGTTGTATAGATCGTTGAATTCAGTTGAGGGAAACAAGAGTCATATAAAAAGCGCAAGTTTTTACCCTCCTTAGAAACATGACTGCATCACAATAAATACGTACCGCACAAAGCTATGCATTGTTTTTCTCGTAACGGAACTTACGGAGCAATGATAGGAAATGTGAGACACCATAGAACTGAGCATAGAAAACGCATATTATGCAGCAGATGATATTAGTATTTTTTTAGGTTGGCCGACAGTCGTTGAAGAATATTGCCCACTGAAAGATTTAGTTATCACGGTCTAAGTAGTGCGAATTTAAAGCTGTATCCTGTAAGCCAGCGTTATCGATGTTTCTCTACTGTATCGTCATTATACTAAGCATAAAGCGAGAACGCCTATAGGCCTAAGTGACTTTGTTTTTACATTTAAGCTTATTTATACTTAATTCATTATAAATCTTTCGACTAAAACATGATTACTCAAAAATGAAATTGATCATTAAGTATTAATTAAATCAGACAAATATATTTCATAAAAGCTAGATTATAGAAAATTTCAAAACCTGTTGTTACCATAACATCATTAATACTGATCGTTATTTTCGTGGTAAACATTGTGAAATAAAATAATTGATAATATTTAACTGATCTTTTATTAATAATACAACATTCAGAATTGAAAAGGAGCCTTTAGACAGCTGTGCAGTGCAACGGGTGATTCAAAAAAAGTCTCCAAGAGGCAGTCAGCACATTTGAAACTATTCCAGGCAACGTGTGGTATCAGTCTCAAACCAGGTGCCCTATATGTACTCGTAATGTGTTTTTTGTAGTCCAGTTAACGAAAAACGTACTGTAGTACAAATTATATTAGAATACTGTACTTTAAAAATTATATGAGATGATTTTAGTTGTCCAATGTGTATCAATAATGCTATATTACAAATGCAATATAATAATAATAATAATAATAGTAATAACACACGTCTGCAATTGCCTGTAATATAAAGATGAATTGAATTCTATGTTGGTTCTACTAAAACTAAAAGACAAATAAACTTAGTTATTAATATGCTTTATTTAGTATTTCTACATTCCTTTGCTAAATTTAATATTTCCGGTTACTTAAGGAAAATAGAACATTTTTCAGTAAAATCACTAAATTAACTTAACGTTCAAATGTAATATTTTAAAAAAGGAAGTTCAAAAATCTAGAAAGGACGTCTGTTGAGAATTTTTCTTAATCCCTATCTAATAGCCAATTAGAGCAGGAAAATTGGTAATTTACTGGAAAAAGTGCAGAAAGAGGGCACCATTTTTTAACCATGACTTCATTATTTTTTACTAACATTAGGAAAAGCAGAATTCATTTGAAAGACAATTTGAAGATCTAATTTATGAATACTTTTTGTTAGGGGTTTGTTTTTCCGAGTTATTCAAAGCCAAAAAATGTGTTTTTGATTGAGGGGGGAGGAAAGAAAAATTAAACGCCATCTTTAAACAGTCATATATCGTGAAGCATTAGTCATACAGAAATGAAACAATAAACAAATTGTTTATTATAAAACAAGCTTCATTTTGTACCTCTGCCATTATTTTTGCTAAATTTAATAGTTTTTGAGCTTTTAAGAAATAAGCCTACATATTTCTCTTTGATAAAATCTCTAAATTGAGATAACGTTCAGAGTCTAATAGTATCAACAGGAACAGCTTGAAAAAAATTGAGCATATCTAGAGTAATGTAAGTTAATGATACATAATAGGGGTGTCAAAATTTTTTACTTCATAGCAAATTATTGCATAAAAATTGAAAAATTTATAAAAAAATTTTAAATACAAAAAGTTTTGTATTATAATGTTGTTGTCCAGTAATGTTGTACTGATATCATAATAAAGCAAAATTAATTTTAAAGATAATTTTATGACCCTGTAGATCTAAACACTTTTTCTTCAAAGCTATACTTTTTGAGATATCAAGAGTCATAAATAGTTTTGCTAGTAAAGAAATTGAAACACCATTTTTAAACAATCATACCTCCCAAAGTATTGGATCTACAGGAATAAGAAAAGTATTAAATTGTTTTCAGGGAAATGAACTTGAATTTAACCCGCATTCATTTTTTTTAAATTAACTCAATATTTCGAGAGTTATTTGACAAACACTGTCACGAGGTAATATTATAGAGGGTGTGAATCACAAATATTAATTCGCAATAACTTGAAAACCGTTGACTTTTATGAAAAACTGCATACCTACTTTTTTCTTATAATATCTTATATTTCTTATAAAATCTATTGATTTTAGGGGTATTTATATTTTTACTTTCCACTTACTGAGAAGGAGTGATAACCACCTTTTGAGGGAGAGTACCCAACATTTTAACTTTTATCCATGTCTATTCGTTCTATTACAGAGAATTGCAAGTTAAATGCCTCATTAATTCAATTAAGTGAGTACATAAAGCAAATCAATCATCAGATTTCTAATGTTATTATGGGTAAAAAATCATGGAAGAAGTCAAGCTACATACATACAAGATTGTAATGCTACCCACATCACTATATGGAACAGAAAGCTTCACCCTGTTGTGAGAACATAAAAACATATTACAATCCAGTAAAATGAGACACTTGAGGCAGGGAGCTGAAAGAAGTAGGTAGATATTTGATCATCATAAATATGTTCCAGAAGGAATCAGTTGTTGAGATAGAGAGAAGAGCATTGTGGTAGTTTGGTCATGTGATGAGAATAGACAAAAGGAAGATGAAATGTGCCCAGATGAATAACATGCCTGGGTAGAGAAAGAGGAAAAGGATGACCAAGAGTAGAATGGGTAAGCTATAGCTGTATTGAGAAATTGGCTAACAATATTAGGAATCAAACGCCTCTCTGAGGATAGAAAGGAGTATCGGAAGTGGCTGAAGAATCCTGATCCTTGTCAGCAAAAAAGGGATGAAAAGAAGAATAAGCTTTATTGATTAATAGAATTTTGGTTTTTTGGTACCTTTTCCGAAAAGGAAATGCATCATTGACAGTAAAACAACACATCTGACAAGAAAGATGTAGCCAATTTTATTTGTAACATTTAGTGGTAATTTACACAGAGTTTATTTAATACTTGACTTTACTACACTAATAGTACTGTTAAATCATCATCCTTGAACTGTGTAAGATTACCAGCAGTGTACGTACAGGGGGGTGATCAGGGAATCAATCCCCCACCCAGAGCTATAAAAAGTTTCAAAGAAATTCCATAATCACTTAGCATATGCCTATTTCTAAGCCAGCTGTGTGCGTTCAAATAAGGCTTAGAAATAATTGTAGAAATAAGAGGAATAATGTAGTTTGTAAATTTATAAAATCAAGTTAGACTTTTCTTAATACAGTGAAACTTCAATTAACCGTCAGGGTCGGGACCGGGACGGTTAATCGAATAGACGGATAACAGAAAAACCTTAAACAACAACCCACCCCAATCCATTGCATATGAACGAATGATAAAAAGTTCATGTTTACAAACTGGAAATACACTGTACATACATGTATTTTATTTTACAGAAACAAACAATATACAATTTACATTAAGTTCAGTATATGTAGTACAACATATGTACTGTACATATTGTTACATTAACTTATGCTCTAGACGTACATATATATTCAAATTTTAAAAGTATCTGTCATTTTCTTTTGTTTCTTTGAGGCTCATGCTTTCTGAGCGGCAATGTTCCGTACTTTACGTAGGAGAAGTATTTGCATTGCGTTTGCCTCTTCTTGCCCCTCAAACCACTCAATGCATTTTGATAACATTGTTTCTGCTTCTGCATGGCTTAACGTAGTTTTTTCATTCAAAATATAACACTCGTCTTCGTCAATTTCTTCATCTTCATTGTCAATCACACTGGAAACAATTTCATCGTCGTTCAAAATGTCAAAGCCTCCATCCAATTTGTCACATCCCAACCACTCTGTTACTTCTGCTGGCGTTATGTCTTCAGCATTCGGTACATTATTGCACAGTTGCACAATTTTGTCGATACTAACATTCCCAGTTTCCTTAGGTTCGCCATCATTAGCTTCAGGCCAAGTTTATTCCACCCATTTTTTAAGATTTGACACTTGAAGATCATCCCATGCAGCAGCAACATTGAAAATTGCATCTTTTATGTTGTACGTTTTCCAAAACTCTTTTACAGACATTTCATCATCAGATGAAATCAAACTTCCAATAAAAGCTTTCCTATAATGACGTTTCATGTTTTCAATTATGCCCTGGTCCATAGGCTGGATTAGTGGTATTGTGTTTGCCGGAAGGAAGAGGCATGTTATTTTGCCATCATCACTTTTAATTCTGCAAGTGGGATGTGCTGGAGCATTGTCCATTAGCAGCAATGCTTCCTGTGGTAACTGCATTCCAGCCAAATGAACTCTAACTTGTGGCACAAACACTTTGTGGAACCAATCGGAAAAAATATCTTGAGATATCCAAGCACTCTTTTGAGCATAATAGTAGCAGGCAATGCGTTCAAATTAAAATTTTTGAATGCACGAGGTGTTTTTGCTTTTCCAATCACAAGCAGGGGTAACCTGTGATTGCCGGTGGCATTTGCACAAACCATTAAAGTGATCCGATCTTTTTGGACTTTGAAACCTGGGGCTGATGTCTCCGAAAGTGATGACAATGTCTTTTGTGGTAAACCTTTCCAATTGAGCCTGGTTTCGTTGCAATTGTACACTTGTTCCCTAACGAGGTTTAATTTGGCCACTTTCTCTTTAAATTGTTCTCTGTACTCGGAAATAACTGCGCTATTTGCACTAAGCTTTTCATCACTAATGTCTAGTTTCCGAATGCCATGGCGACACTTAAACTTATCGAGCCATCCTGTGCTTGCTTTAAAATTAGGATCTCTGTCAAGTTTTTTGTTCATTTCAACCGCCTTGGCCATTATTAAGGGGCCTAAAAGTGGGATTCCTTGACTCCGTGCTTGTATAAACCATTGATACATAACAGTGTCCAGTTGGTTATATTTTGCTGATTTCATGGTTTTACGAGTCTTAGGATCTCCATCGATGTTTTGCATTTTTGAAACATGTTGTTCTATTTTTTCAGCATCGTGTTTAATGTCATTCACTGTGGTTCTTCCAACGCTGTAAATGAGAGCAATACTAGTGGGAGTTTCACCTTTTTTCAAACGTTTAATAATCTCAATTTTCTGGTTGAGATCTAACATGACCCGTTTACGCTTTTCAGCCATTTTTTAGCTGTTGCACAAAAACAAAAAAGAAAAGAAACCTTAACAACAAAACTTACTGGTGTGCATGTCACTATCGTATGCCGAAACAATTAAGCCACTACGCAAAAAATAATGTACAGCACTGAGCCAACAGCTTCTCAGCCACAACTGAAACTGACCACATGTGCGATAGCTAGGCGGGCCAAGAATGTGACTCATCAATAGAACAATAGTGCGCCACTCCGTCACCTCCATCGCTCAGCAGTAAAGCGAGAATGATTTTTGGCGGCAATCTGGTTACTGTACATAGAGTACGGACTGGCAGTTAACAGAAACTGACGGTTAAAAGGGCGACGGTTAATCGAAGTTTCACTGTAACGACAATAACTTACATATTTACAGCATGTTAAAAAACAAACAAACAATTACACACATGCCAGAAAATGTCAGAAACTTTGAGATGCAAAGAATTTATAAAATCTATTTGCAAAATTATATGGGGGGACACAAAAATGACTCATTTTTCCTGAGAAAAGTTGTGTAGTCCAAACTTCAAGGTAGTCTTGAGCAGCTCCTAGTTATGCCACTGACCTTTGCAACTTTCTGATTAAACACCTCGAATGTTAACAACCACCAATTTTTATGTGATAAAATTTTGGAAAATGTAAGTATTGCACATCCATTAATAAACATATAAATCTGACTGTCTTCAAGTAGTTCGTCTATTCAGTATGTACTCACAGCACTGACAGTAGCAAGTTTATAGCCAATGCAGTGACAGTAACTTCTCAGGCGATTCTGTTCTGCATACCACACAGATTGGAGTAACTCCAAAACTAATCTGGAGGGATTAGGGATTTCAGCTGCTTCTAGCTGTAAACTATCTTTATAAAGTTTTTTTCAGTTTACTATTCAGGCTAATCATTTTGTAAAGTCTAAGTAAAATTTGTTAAATAGTTGATGTATATTTAATCAACAACTATTTAATTTTATGAATTATTTATTATTTCGACAATTTGGAAAGGGGCAGTAGCTTTCTCATGGTCATAGGGGCACCCCTTTGATATGTCAATGCATTTTACGACATTGTTCTTGTCTAGCCTTTGAAGTGCCATTTATGTAGGCGTTTGCTATATCTCTTTTGTGAATCAAAATTTGCATAGTTTTCAACTCCTTTGTATAATGTGAATTGTCCTTACATAGTGAAAAAAACATTTCTCAAATGCTCTAATTACAGGCTTCTTACTGTGAACAAATTATACATAAATACTGCAGTCTTAAACACAGATCATGATTATACACAAATAAATACCACAGTCTCATAGACCTAAAGTAACTAAACTGAAAAAGGTGTAAATTAAAAGATATACATTCTTTAATAAATCAAAAGAATTGCAATAAAGAAAGAGAGAGAGTGAGAGAGTAAAATACATGTGGAACATCAATTTTAAAACAGGCAACAATGAAAAATGGACAAAAATGAAAAAATAAATATATACATAGTCATAAAAATACTGAACAAAAACAAAATCACTAATCTAAATCACTTGTTACAAGTGTGTGTGTGTGTGTGTGTGTGTGTGTGTGTGTGTGTGTGTGTGTGTGTGTGTGTGTGTGTGTGTGTGTGTGTGTGTGTGTGTGTGTGTGTGTGTGTGTGTGTGTGTGTGTGTGTGTGTGTGTGTGTGTGTGTGTGTGTGTGTGTGTGTGTGTGTGTGTGTGTGTGTGTGTGTGTGTGTGTGTCCTTTATTACAGGACAGTTCCTTATTTAACTTCCCTAAATAAATGCTGGTCACTGCACAAAGACAAAACATATCTGCTTTTGTTATAAGTCACACGTATTTTACTGTGAACTGCATAGCAAATCTATTAGTGTTAATTTATGCCTTACAGTCTGTTTAAACTTTGAGTCCAGAAAAAAAATACTACCAAGAAAACAGTAACTTTGGTGAACAGTAGAATCATTATATCCACTGCACATAGATAAGACATTGTTTACAAAGATTTTTTTTTTTGACAAATATACAGCATTAAACCTACTAAGTAAGCGCCATGTTTAATGATTTTGACTATACTATTGATTTTAATAAATTATATAAATAACACTATTTCACAGTTTTCTGTTTTGTGTAAATTGTTAATTGTAAAAAGTTGTTGTTAGACACACTTATCTCAAGAACACTTTTCAAAAAGTTAACATAATTCCTGTGCTGACACAGCTGAGATTCACCCTCAATCCATCATTTATTTGCAGTATCAATTAATGAAAAATACTGTTACTAGTTATAAATAATATTCATTTTATGAGTGTCTGCTTCATCAATTAATGTTGTTGTAACATAAAATTAATACTAAAACATTTCCAATGTGTATTAAATAAATTTATTTCATGTTCAATTAATTATATTGCACTGATTTTTATACCATCGTTATTATACACTAATTAACAAATGTCTCCACTTTATACATAATTAACATGTTATATACAATGCATCACTATAAGAAGGTAGATTATAAGAAAACCCTGGTGCCCCTTTAACATTTAATGTTATACTATTCCTATTCTACAAACTAAGCATACCTATGCCCACTATCACTGCCTCATATATCAATACATTTTTACAAAAGTACATTACAAAACATTTAGTTAACTAAATAAAAGTATTTTAATCTTATAAATTGTTATGCTTAATTTTACGGAAGTGTTACATAACAATGTATGTTTTGTAAGAATTCATTAAGTACACTGTTAAAAATTAGTTGCTGCTCAGTTTTGAGAAATGCAGCAAATTTTTTTTAAACATGCATCAAATTAATTATTAACATCAGCAAATTTCAGGTACAGATATATTCAGCAGTTCTTGACCAAAGTAGTGAGTTGTAACTATATCTTACAGTATATTCATTAGTTGAAATAATATTAATAGATAATAATTATTAAAAATAAGTTATAATCAGCTTTATCAACTTATTAAATAATACATTATAATTAATATACAAAATTATTTTTACCCTTACAGAACTCTGAATACATATAAATTAACATAAACATCAGCTAGCACGTATTAACTCCCCCCATCCATTCACAGTTATTTCAGATACATTTGCCACAGTATTTAAAATACACAACTCAAAAACAATAAATTAAAACACTCGCATGTACACACACACATGTTTATATCGACATAATACTGAGAAACATAATATTGAGAAGAAGAGAACATAATAATTAGCATTTAAAACTTTAGTCAGTCCACTTTTGTTTTCACAGTCTTTATTTTTTAATGTGCATCATATTTTGCTTAATAAAAACCCATCTTTACTTTGTAATTAGTCTTACACACTATAATTATGAATAAAAATTCTATCTTTAAGATACTTTATTTCTTCATTTTGATACATTCAATTGCCTTACTACCTACAGATGACCAGTTTATAATACTTTAAAAGCTGTACAAATAAAAACATAATTTTTACTAAAATACAATTAGATATAGAACCTCTAAAATTTACAAAAATTATAATTTAGAAGTAATGGTGGTTTGCAGAGTAAAAAAATACGAGTACTTTTATCATTTTACAGCCTGTAGTGGCAGTATACATAGTTTTTCTTGTTGTTGCATCCTCTTCGTTCACTTATTAATTTAATAATATATATAATACTTTCACTTATGAACTTACTGTTGTACTTCCCAAACGTTTCGAGATGTTGTTTCTCTTCTTCAGTGGGTTGAATACTAACTGTCGATTACAGAATAACCGTTACGGAATGGAGTGTGTGGTGGGGGTTGATGGTGGGAAGGGATTGGCGCTGAGGTTCGAATTATGTGTGTGGATCAGTGTGTCAAATAGTGTATGTGATTTGTAATGTATCTGTTCATTTAATATGTTGTTTGGTTGTAGTGTGTGATATCTGTATATTTCAAATTGTTCAGCTGTGTTTAGTTTTCTACTTTTTGGTAAGTAGTGTAATATTTCCATGTTGTGTTCTATGTTTGTGTAGCTGTGGTTTTCGTTATGTAAATGTGTGGCAAATGTGGAATGTATGTAGTTTGTGGTGAGGGCTTTTAAATGTTCAGAAAACCTGGAAGAAAAAGATCTTCCCGTCTGGCCGATGTAGAATTGTTGGCAATCATTGCAATTTAATTTATAAACCCCTGTTTTGCTGTATGTCTTTGTTAGTATTGTTTATGTGTTTTCTAATGGTGTTGTTGGTTCTGTAAGCTACTTTATAATTTTGTTTCCTAAATGTGTTTGCAATTTTATGTGTATTGGAATTGTAGTATGTAAGTGTTATGTATTTACTGGGTTGTGTGCTGTTGGTCAGATGTGTTTTACTTTTTGTGTTGAGTATTCGTTTGTGTAGTTTATTTATTAATTCGGGGTTGTGTCCGTTTTTGACTGCTATGTATTTAATTGTGTTTAATTCATCTTGGTAGTCATGTGTGTTTAGGGGTATTGACATGAACCTATGGAGCATGTAGTTGAAAGCTGCATGTTTGTGTTGAGTTGGGTGGTTGGATGTGTTGTGTATGACCATGTCTGATGTGGTGGGTTTTCTGTATATTTTGTATGTGTGTGTGTTGTTTGTTTTGGTGATTGTAAGGTCTAAAAAGTTTATGCTGTTGTTTAATTCTATTTCAAGTGTGAATTTTAATTTATGGTGTAAAGTGTTAATGTATTTGTGGAAATTTTCTATTTGTCTTTTGTTGCCGTTGTAAAGGAGTAAAATGTCGTCGACATACCTGTGCCAATATATTACTTTATCGGTGTATTTGTATTTGTTCAGTATGTGTTTCTGTTCTATGGTGTGTATGAATATTTCTGCTAGTATACCTGATATAGGGGAGCCCATGGGTAGTCCATCTGTTTGTGTGTAATACATGCTATTGTGTGCGAAATAATTTTGATCTGTGATAATTTTAGTTAGCTGGATGATCTCGTTTATGTGTGTTTCGGGTGTGTTATTTATTTTTAGTAATTGTTCTAATGTAATTATGGTTTCTTTTATGGGAACATTGGTGTATAGGTTTGTTATGTCGAATGAAGCAAGTGTGGAATTGTGGGGAATGTGTACATGTTGAGTTTTATTCACTAGATCTATATTATTTTTGACAGTGGTGTTGTTTGTTAAATTTATGCTATTTCTGATCAATTTATCTAAATGTCTAGCTATTTTGTGTGCAGGTGCTTGTGTGTTGTTTATAAGTGGTCTGATGGGAATACTGGGTTTGTGTAATTTCGGTAGTGCATTTAGTGTAGGGGCTTTTGGTTTAATTTGTTTTAGATATTTGATGTTGTCAGGTGATACTATGTGTTTTGTGTTATTTAGGGTTTTGTTTATTTGTTTGTGATATTTAGGGGTGGGGTCTTTATTTAATTTAGTGATGTTGTTTTCATTAAAAAGCCATACAACACACACTAAACCAAGACCATGATACAATACGTTATGAAATAAAGCGTAAATTACAACACACACAACAATACGAAAATAAACAACACAATAATGAATTCCAAACACTAAAAAACATAAAACATAAATTACACGAACACAACCTAACCATACTTAAAGCAGACAAAGGTAATATAAATGTCATAATAGAAAAACAGGCTTTAAATAACAAAATTGAAACAATTTTTAATGAAAACAACATCACTAAATTAAATAAAGACCCCACCCCTAAATATCACAAACAAATAAACAAAACCCTAAATAACACAAAACACATAGTATCACCTGACAACATCAAATATCTAAAACAAATTAAACCAAAAGCCTCTACACTAAATGCACTACCGAAATTACACAAACCCAATATTCCCATCAGACCACTTATAAACAACACACAAGCACCTGCACACAAAATAGCTAGACATTTAGATAAATTGATCAGAAATAGCATAAATTTAACAAACAACACCACTGTCAAAAATAATATAGATCTAGTGAATAAAACTCAACATGTACACATTCCCCACAATTCCACACTTGCTTCATTCGACATAACAAACCTATACACCAATGTTCCCATAAAAGAAACCATAATTACATTAGAACAATTACTAAAAATAAATAACACACCCGAAACACACATAAACGAGATCATCCAGCTAACTAAAATTATCACAGATCAAAATTATTTCGCACACAATAGCATGTATTACACACAAACAGATGGACTACCCATGGGCTCCCCTATATCAGGTATACTAGCAGAAATATTCATACACACCATAGAACAGAAACACATACTGAACAAATACAAATACACCGATAAAGTAATATATTGGCACAGGTATGTCGACGACATTTTACTCCTTTACAACGGCAACAAAAGACAAATAGAAAATTTCCACAAATACATTAACACTTTACACCATAAATTAAAATTCACACTTGAAATAGAATTAAACAACAGCATAAACTTTTTAGACCTTACAATCACCAAAACAAACAACACACACACATACAAAATATACAGAAAACCCACCACATCAGACATGGTCATACACAACACATCCAACCACCCAACTCAACACAAACATGCAGCTTTCAACTACATGCTCCATAGGCTCATGTCAATACCCCTAAACACACATGACTACCAAGATGAATTAAACACAATTAAATACATAGCAGTCAAAAACGGATACAACCCCGAATTAATAAATAAACTACACAAACGAATACTCAACACAAAAAGTAAAACACATCTGACCAACAGCACACAACCCAGTAAATACATAACACTTACATACTACAATTCCAATACACATAAAATTGCAAACACATTTAGGAAACAAAATTATAAAGTAGCTTACAGAACCAACAACACCATTAGAAAACACATAAACAATACTAACAAAGACATACAGCAAAACAGGGGTTTATAAATTAAATTGCAATGATTGCCAACAATTCTACATCGGCCAGACGGGAAGATCTTTTTCTTCCAGGTTTTCTGAACATTTAAAAGCCCTCACCACAAACTACATACATTCCACATTTGCCACACATTTACATAACGAAAACCACAGCTACACAAACATAGAACACAACATGGAAATATTACACTACTTACCAAAAAGTAGAAAACTAAACACAGCTGAACAATTTGAAATATACAGATATCACACGCTACAACCAAACAACATATTAAATGAACAGATACATTACAAATCACATACACTATTTGACACACTGATCCACACACATAATTCGAACCTCAGCGCCAATCCCTTCCCACCATCAACCCCCACCACACACTCCATTCCGTAACGGTTATTCTGTAATCGACAGTTAGTACTCAACCCACTGAAGAAGAGAAACAACATCTCGAAACGTTTGGGAAGTACAACAGTAAGTTCATAAGTGAAAGTATTATATATATTATTAAATAGTTTTTCTCTGTAGAGTAAATTGTCACTGCTGATATCTAATCTTAAAGAATTTCTAAATATTACACTGAAACTTTTCTTAAACTTCATATGCTTCTATAGTGACATGCTATAATTAGTTACTAATGCAAAATTCTGTATATAGTATATATTATAGTAAACCTGAATTCCTAATCACATTTCCACAAGTGATTTTTATCTGTAAGACAATTGGTTTTGAATTTAAACTTTCTAAATATTAGTGCTGAAAAATTATTCTCACTACATTAAAAATGTAGTCTTACTTCTTTTATACATATTGTGTTGTGGTCTCCAAGTTGCATATAACTAACTATATTTAATATTACCTTGTGTATCCAGGTACAAAACATTGAAGTTGCAAGGAGGAGCACCAGTGTACCTGGATACACAAGGTAATATTAAATATAGTTACTTCTTTTTATACACTGTTATTTACATTTGTGTACATGTGAGATATGTCAGCACATCTAATAAACCATATTGCCATAGAATTAAAAAATAAAATATATTTGACAGAAATAGACAAATTTTGAATAACAAGTGGTATGCAGTATACTAGATAGTTGCAACTCATACTTTGGAAAATACACTGCACCTATATCATATTTTTTTTTGGAACTTACAAACAAAACACATTATACTCACTTGTTTATGCAATGATAACATATTTAATTACATCTCCTAGTATGATAATTTAGAAATAAATTTTTACTTATTAAGATCAGAACTTAACAGAATATTATTATTATTATTATTATCAATTTATCTTTTCAGAATGCTGAATATTTCCTTTAACACCTGCAGCATCATTTTACCTCTAAAATCAACCACAATTTCGCAATTGATTTGAAATTGTGAACTGATTTATTATTAATAGGATATCTTTCAAGATGATCTTCATTATTCAACTACATTTTCCATGTATACATTGGTATGCAGAGAAGCTAATAATGTAATTTTATCTGTATTACATCTACAGTATGCAATCAAGAAGTATGATAAACCTGTTCAGCATTTAATGGTAATATAGTGTAGTTATTAATTATATGAATGGTCAACATGAACAATCAAATGAAACTGTCATAGTGATGACTCAGTACTCTTACATATTTTTCTTACACTAAAAACGCACATGTGTGCTTGCGCTCTCTCTCTCTCTCTCTCTCTCTCTCTCTCTCTCTCTCTCTCTCTCTCTCTCTCACACACACACACACACACACACACACACACACACACACACACACACTTTACTTAATGTAAATATAATTCAATGAATCTTTGTTTATTCCTTTAGATTCACCTATTCTGATATTATTCTTTTACAAAACTAGCATACACACATAAGTAGACAAACAAGAGTCTTAAAAAAATACTGTATATTATTAATTTATTTTTCTTCATGCAGTATAATTATTTTGCTATTAACAAAATTTGTGTTTTGTTTATTTAGTTATTTGAATACAGTTACAATATATACCAGTATAAAAATTTGACTGTCTTCACTTTAGATAATGTTACTTACAAAGCAATTTTACTTCAAATTAGTATTATAGCGTATTTGCAATAAATTACAGTAGACATCAGTATTTAATCTTATTTACATGTGTACATTAATGGTAGTATGCTTTGTACATAAAATAGTATTTGTTTGTTAATGAAGTGTGTAGATTGTAACTATTCACACTTATATAGCATTAATATTGAAATGTTTCTGGCTAAAACAGTGATGTGGAAACCAATATTTAAAAGTTAATGTAAAATTTCATTTTATATTTCATATTTTTTACAATTATTTTTTGTCATGACTATTTCTAGTAAATACTACTTAATTTTGTTATTTTTAAATATATTTGATTTAAATTGAAATTGTATCTTTTTTTAAACAAAGGTAAATTTAATGACAACATAAGATTTATTATCATAGGGAAGAGAATTTAAAAAATGAGATTTACACACGCACAGTCAGTTTTTCTGTTATTTATTGAATACAGACAAGAGAGATTTGATGACCACTTAGAACTTGAAATTACTCCATTCCTAGAAAGAATAATTTTATGGTATCCTACTCTCATATTCTGCATCACAATTTGCTTCATGACATCTCATTTGTTGGACATTTTTTAATATATATTAAGTATGAGAACTACAAGAAAGATCATTTATTTGATTTCATCATAAATATTATCACAGGAATAATAATATTACTAAATAATTATTTTTATATTCATGCGTTATCCTATTTTTATCTTCAAAATAATTAATTAAATCACATATATGGGCATATTGTAGCAGAACAGCCAAATAGAAATTCTAATTTGGTTATTAAATGTAGTATGCCCTTTCCATAGTGTAAGTAAATTTTTCATGAATTTGTTAAGGACACTTAATTTTACAAATAATTTTATACTGGTAACCATAAATCCCTATGAACATGTTTCTCACATGTACAAAACTTTCCTGTAAGTCAAGGAATTAAATTAAATGCTGAAAACCCGTCTCTACTTATAAACTGCCATAGGTCAAAAACTTGATTTTCATGAAGACATGATTCAAGTTTTCAGTTTTAATTAAAAATTCCACAAATACCTTGTTTCATTAATTTTTTAATTTTAATACTATTTTAAAACATGAATAGAAAATAAAAAGTTACCAAATGTATTTAGTGAAGGAGAAATTAATATTAAATAAAACACAAATCAAAACAATTTTGAGTTCTAGCAAATTTTTGCTTAATGTGTAGTAAATTATTTTTGGTTTGATGTTTGGAGTTGTAAACTGTGTGAAATCTATTAGCTCACTTTTGTTGTGTAGTAGTTCAAATGTGTAGGTTTATATTTCTTTCACATGGTATTGGAGTATATTGGTCCAGTTAACTGACTGACAGTTTCATTTATATTTTACATTTTCTAAGCAAATGTAAAAGTTTGTTTTACATTTGTAATTCAAGTTTAAATCTGAGATTTTATAAATTTTAATTTCTTGCATATTGGAAAAACTTTTTCAGACATGAAGAGATACATTCATGCATCAGATAACTTTATCTGAATATATTGTTGACATCATTCACTTATAGACTACATGATATCGAACTGCCAGATAGCTTTGGAACCGAATTTGTAAGTTTTTCAAGTCAAAACCACAATATTTGTCACAATATCATATATATATATATATATATATATATATATATTCAAACACTTTTTGCTACAGTCTGTTTCTTGATGTATATAATATATTTAATATTTATAATGAATTTACCTCAAGATGTTTTTTTTCCTTATTAGGAACATGTTTCGAGAACCATTGTGTTCTCATCCTCAGCCTTCGTGACTTTGAGTCTGGTAAAGTACCTGTGTGTTGGTTAGTTGTTATTGTGGATTCCTGTTGGCTTCTGGTACTTTAAATTGGTATTATTGTGTGTGATTGTGGTGTATCTATTAGTATTTTGTGTATTTTCGATGTTGAGTGGTTTGAAAATTGTCATGTTTTGTATTGATTTGTATTTGTTCAGGTATTAGTTTGTTTTGTGTTTTATGTTTGTATATTTGTAAATTTTCCCAAATGTTCATTATGGTGCCTTTGTGTGGTATGTGTTTTATTAGTGTCATGTTGGTTATGTCTGGGAATTCATGTCCAGTGTTTATTGCATGTGTGGCCAAATTAGATTTGTATATTTCTGGTTTTTTGTATGCTTTTAGCTGTTCAAAATAACGTTTTTTTTGTCCTATGTAACATTTATTGGAATCTTGGCATTCAATTTTGTATATACCATTGGTTGTTGTATTATCTTTGTTGTGTGGGTTATTTAGTTTATGTAGATATTTTTTGTTAGTTTTGTATGCTATTTTAATGTCTGTGTTTTTAAAGAGTTTTGTTAGCTTTGTCATTTTATTATTTATGTATGTGAATGTGGCCCATTTTTATTGTTGTTATTATTTTTGTTTTGTTCATTATGATTAACTCTTAATTGTTCAGTTTTTATTTTATATTTGATTTTATTTTCTATTTTGTTTACAGTATTTTTATTATACCACACGAAGGCACCATAATGAACATTTGGGAAAATTTACAAATATACAAATATAAAACACAAAACAAACTAATACCTGAACAAATGCAAATCAATACAAAACATGACACAATTTTCAAACCACTCAACATCGAAAATACACAAAATACTAATACATACACCATAATCACTCACAATAATACCAATTTAAAGTACCAGAAGCCAACAGGAATCCACAATAAGAACCAACCAACACACAGGTACTTCACCAGACTCAAAATCACGAAGGCTGAGGATGAGAACACAGTGGTTCTCAAAACATGTTCCTAATAAGGAAAAAAAATATATCTTGAGGTAAATTCATTATAAATATTATATACAGTAGTCTCGTTTATCCGACCTTCGCTTATCCGACATCCCATATCATCCAACGTCCCACGGCAAAAAAAAAAACAACAACAAACACATTAATCGGCAACAAGAACTGCAAGTTGTTAGCGTGAGCGTAGTCTATTTTTTGTTGCCCCCAACTCTACCGCAGCTAATTAGTTACCCCGACTGTACAGTCTACACTATGACTCATGTATCTGTCATTCGCCCCACCCTCACTCACTCACTGTCACAACTCACTACTCAGTGCAGTGCAGTTTATCATTGTATGCGGATCAGTTTATCGTCTGTTACATGCGTATGTGTCTGTGACAAATGTTAATTTGACAAACGTTGTTGTGTTGCTTAAAAGTGGAAATTTACGCAAGTATGGCGACGAAAAGAAAGAAAGTTGTTGTATCGATGGAACAAAAACTTGAGGCAATCAAGAGAGTGGACAAGGGAGAGACAATGCAGAAAAGACAACGCCCGCTGATGACTTTGGCATTGGACGGGTAACAGTAGGAGACTGGAAAAAAAAGAATAGAAATAGAAAAATGGTGTGCATCAAGAGTTACGGAGGGTGTATTAAAAGAAAGATAAAC
This sequence comes from Magicicada septendecula, assembly GCA_034769895.1. Lineage (NCBI taxonomy): Eukaryota > Metazoa > Arthropoda > Insecta > Hemiptera > Cicadidae > Magicicada > Magicicada septendecula. Next base: position 916,586,429 of record CM068367.1, on the reverse strand, counting down.
TATGAAAAATGTGACTATGAAAAAGTTAGTGAAGCTTTGTATGTTTGGTTTACACAGTTCAGGGACAAAGGTGTGCCTATTTTACAGCAAAAGGTGTTGCATTTTCGTAATGAATTCAATTAAGAGGGCCCAGATTTTACAGCAAGTGTCGGTTGGCTCGACCGATGGAAGAAACGCTACGGTATCCATCAGTTAAGTGTTTGTGGTGAAAAACTATCATCGAATTTTGAAGAAATGGAAGCATTCAAGAAAAGATTTCAGGAATTTATTGAAACTGAAAGCCTAACGGGTGATCAGATATTTAACTGTGATGAGTCAGGCCTTAATTACAAAATGTTACCTAGTAAGAGTCTTGCAGCCAGACTGAAGCGGCAGCCCCTGGTTACAAGCATAGTAAGGAAAGACTGACAATTTTAGCATGCAGAAATGCTACAGCAAACCTCAAAATGGACCTTGCAATGATTGGAAAGTCCAAAAATCCTAGAGCCTTTAAAACAGTTTCAAAAAACGCTCTTCCTGTAAAATACTACAGTCAGAAAAGCGCATGGATGAGCAGTGAAATTTTCAAAGACTGGTTTTTTGAGGAATTCATTCCTTCAACAGAGAAGTTTTTGAAATAAAATAATTTACCCAGAAAAGCAGTTTTGTTGGTAGATAATGCTCCAACACACCCTGATACAGAGGAGCTTCAAGATGGTGACATTAAGGCAATGTTTCTGCCCCCCAATGTAACCGCCATATGCCAACCTATGGATCAGGGCATTTTGGAAACGATAAAAAGGAACTATCGCAGGAAGCTACTGTCCACAGTGATAGAAGAAATTGAAGAAGGACAAGACATGATTGAAAAATTGAAACGCATCAATGTAAAGGATGTTGCTTATTGGGTTGCAAGGGCCTGGGCTGACATATGGGCTCCAACAACTGCCAAATCATGGAAGAAGCTGCTAGGCGATGATGAAAGTATGGAAACGGAAAGCACAGATGAAACCGAAGAAACCATTCTACCTTTAGTGCAATGTATCCCTGGATGTGAGGATGCATCTTTGCAAGAAATCGAAAGTTGGATGAAGGATGATGATCAGTATGTAACTGATGGAGAAATTGTCGCTCTTGTCAATTGCAATGACAACGAAATTGAAGATCAAAATCAAGCACCAACTGTTGAGCCTCTCACAATCTCACATAACGACGGAGTTAAGGCTCTAGAAACTGCAATTAAATACATTGAGCAACAAGAAGCTACAGGAATCGACATAATGATGCTGCAAAGATGGCGAGACTTGGCAGCGAAGAAATGGCACTCATCAGGAAAGCAAACTACGATAAAAAACGTCTTTAAATATATGTCTTTAAAAACAGGACTGAACTTTATAAATGTATTTAACTTCAGACAATTCTGTAACTGTAAGTTCATTTTTTCAGTAAATTTTTCTGTTGTTTTGTTGTAAAACATGATTATTAGGTTTGTAGTGTGTAAAATTATAACATAGTTAGATATTATAACACAGTTTGACGTTTAATAGGCTTTTTCTTAACACCTCCCTATTATCCGACATTTTCGCTTATCCGACGTTCTGCAGTACAGATAAGTGCTGTACTGAGCATTGAATATAAAAATTTAAATATACATAATAATTTGTAAAATAATTAATAATGTATTAGAAGTAAGCATGTCAGGAATTGCAAGCTTGGCACAGACAAAAATATAGACAGGTGTTTCAACCTGAATCGACTTATCCACACACACACAGATGTAACTGAGACTGAGACTGAGACTGTAACTGAGTACAATAGTATTTTGAATGTGTGTGTGATGCAGGTCTATGCAGGCGAGTTTGCCATCCCAGTATGAATAATTACGTAATTACTGTTTTTCTGTAATTATTCATAAACTATAAATAAGGAGTAAAATCCAAAGACACAATAAAATGTAATAAAATTAACTACATACTGTGTACGAAAACCACGTGAAAGGGACACACCGTATGAGTGTAGTGCGAAATAAACTGTGTACAGATCAAAGGGTTAAGTTACAATGTCCAAAAGTACAGTGAACATGTGTAGTGAAAATAGTTATAAGATGGGTATAAGATTATGCTCACAGGACTCTGCAATTCGCAGAAATATAAGAAATAGCGAAATTGAAGAGGAGTGAGGGAACAAAGCCCAGAGGCAATTTCAGACATGTCGATTTCGTACAACTGCAGGTGTTAACCAAGGCGTGGGTATAAATAGGATACACACGCTACAGTTGTATATCTTTTGATCACCCACAGTTGCGCCAGGAGCTTCTGTCCGTCCGCACGGCGTATTTATTTTTTTGTAAATAGTTTCATTCTTCCAGTTACATACAACTATGTAACTAAGTTGTAAATACAATCACTTTTAAATAGTAACAGAATTACACGAGAAGAAAATCCATATAAGATGATCATCTGACGTCCGAAACAGCACGAGAAGAAGTAACATGAAGTTCCGGAGAGCAAGAGAGCTGATGACTTAGTTCCAGAGAGCGAGACGACGCTGGAGTCTAGAGGTGACTACGCTGGACAAGAGGAATGGTACTGGAGTCTAGAGCGGCTGCGCTGGACAAGAGGAACGTTACTGAAGTCTGGAAGCGACGCTGGACAAGACAAGCGACGCTGGACAAGAGGAATTGATGCTTGAGTTCGAGATGAGGACGATTACACATGGATCGATTGCGATTGAGTATGATTGACAACAATAAGGTGATAAACAACTTATTTATCTCTTAGTCGAACAATTAACTCAAAGACAATTAAAGACATTCTTGTTTTACTTTAAAGGTAAGATCTAATGTTTCTTGTACATATAGAGTTAAAATGGTAGATATTATTGAAGTAAGATTAACGTAAACAAGAGCTCAAATTAGTATTGAAATGAAAAGAATGCAAAGCATTTAAGTAAAAATTAGAGTTTTATAAATCAGTACTGAAAAAGAAAGATAAATTCAGTAGCTATTAATATTTTGAATTTCATTACAATATCTAAAAAGATATTTAAGCATTGATATTTAGAAGCACACTAATTGACTGAGTAGTCAGGAAATGATATTTTTAATAAAGTAATTATTAGAATAGAATATTTATTCAGTAAGGATGTATACAGTGTAAGCCTTACGGCATAGTAACAAAGCTATAATGAATGTTTTTAAGTCGAATCAAGTGCCTTGCGCACAATTTCATTATTACTAAATAAACTTGAAATACCATTACAAGTTACATAGAGTTATTATTACAGATACACCTGATATCCCCTTTAAACTGTGTCACATTAGTTGTTGCAGATAAGTTATCGCTACAAAGTGTGGGTCATCGCAATTTAGCATTACATAAAAATTTAGCAAAACTAATCTGTCGCAATATATACATATATATTTAATATTTATAATCACTTTACCTCAAGATATTTTCTCCTTATTTGGTACATGTTTCGGGTACCATCTTGTACCCATCCTCAAAAATCCGGAAGGCTGAGGATGGGTACAAGATGTTACCCGAAACATGTTCCAAATAAGGAGAAAATATCTTGTGGTAAAGTGATTATAAATATTAAATATATATACATCAAGAAACAGACTGTAGCAAAAAGTGTTTGAATATATATAATTAAAGGGGAGAATCTTTTAGCAACTATAACTGAAAAATAAAATGTTTTTAAATTTCTGTTTATATAAAACTTCTTTACTTTAACATGTCTGTTCATGAAGTATACTCATTTTCTCATGGGACATCTGCTGTCTTTAACGCTCAATGCCTGAAATACTAAATTTTATGTGCTGCTGAATAATAAATACATGTGATTTATTACAATACATTTTTCTGTACATATTAACTATGTTTTCCAAGTATCACTATTTGGATATGATATATTCTTTTCACAAACTGAATATTTTTTATTTTATTACATATTGTTTATAAAAACACTATTCTTAATCAGTACAAATAACTAATACTGATTTGTCAGAATGATTACTGCATTTATTAATTACACACAAGCACCTGTTGTTTAGGATATACAGAAACATTTTTCTATCATCTTTTTTTAATATTTTGTTGTCAATTATCACATGATTAAAAAAAAAATCACCTCCAGCTTCATTTTCCATAGGCATTCCAAATAGTAACTGATACTTTGCAATTACAGGTACAGAAAGACTTTGTTTAGTAGTACTCATCTTAATGTTTGACAGTAGATGTAGCTGATGCAGAAGAGAAAATAGTACTTTTCAAATTATTACTTACGTTGAGGTTGAAAATACAAATTCAAATAATGATTATAAAGTACCAGTAGTTGTAATTTACTTGCACATTTTTCTGCCTTTTCAGTGTAAGTAATTATGTATAGGCTACATAACTATATACATCACTTTATAATCACTTTTTAAGCTTCCTATATGATGCTCCTGTATCACCCTCTTGAATAAAGTTTATTAAGCTTCACCTGCATATACATGACAGTTTAAAAATCATTTTGCACACAACAAAATTAATTTTATAATTAAAATACCTAAATCACCACACAATGAACAGTAATAAAATGAAATAAGAATATTTTTATGGACGTGCATTCATAAAAATAGGATTTGACAAATTCAGAATTTTTGTTCATTGAATAAAAAATATTTGCCTTACCTAAGTAAAGTAAAGACAAATTTCAAAACTAAACTTATGAGTATTTTGAAGTCTAAAACTATGTAACTATAGTTTTAAAGATTTCATATGTCTTATTACAGAAAATTTATCAATAAATTTTAACTTAAAATTAATTCTGTCAAGAACAATTAATTTGTAATCGTGTTTTTTTTTTTAACAAACCAACCGACAAGTATATATACATATATTATGAAACATCTGGTCATTAGAAAATACAAACAACATAAGTATATGTACATGTATTTTATTATAAACAATCAGTAATATAATAGTTTTTTCAGTATCCCTAAATGTTAACAGAGAACAGTTAATGTATAGTGGAATTGCCCACACAATACATAAACTCTGAATGATCTTAAAACTTCATCACACAAGACATTTGATAATTATTCTTATTTCGGTTAACAAAATACCATGAAAACAAAGTTACCTACATGTGTTTTACACAATTGGCTGAACATATCATACACATTTGTAAACATTATAATGAATTATAATTTGTAAATAAATACAAGTGTCCATATATGAGCCCACAACCTCTCTCTCTCTCTCTCTCTCTCTCTCTCTCTCTCTCTCTCTCTCTCTCTCTCTCTCTTTCTCTCTCTCTCTCTCGCTCCCTCTCCCTCTCCCTCTCCCTCTCCCTCACCCTCTCCCTCTCACTCTCACTCTATGTATATATATACATATATATTACATTTAATATTTATAATTAAATTTACCTCAAGATGTTATTTTTTTTTCCTTTTTTGGAACATGTTTCGGGTAAAAAAGGAAAAAAAAATAACTTCTTGAGGTAAATTTAATTATAAATATTAAATGTATTATATACATCAAGAAACGGACTGTAGCAGAAAGTGACTAAATATGTATATATATATATATATATATATCTCACACACACCAATATGATGATCCATTGATAAATAACAAAGATATTTTGCCGAATGAATGTTGCATGTTAAGAAAAAAATATTGTCTATTAACAAAGTAAAAATGGTTTTACATGTGTGCATGTGCATGTGTGTGTGTGTGTGTGTGTGTGTGTGTGTGTGTGTGTGTGTGTGTGTGTGTGTGTGTGTGTGTGTGTGTGTGTGTGTGTGTGTGTGTGTGTGTGTGTGTGTGTGTGTGAGAGAGAGAGAGAGAGAGAGAGAATGGTCAGTTATCTGCTAACCAGAACACATGACTCAAATTGACTAGTAATAGAATAGATAATAATTTATAAGACAAATATACTTGAACACTAAATTCTATTTAAAGCAGTAATATTTTAAAATATACATGCTTTAAACAAATTAAGTTAGCAATCAATTTAATCAATTTTAAAATTGTACTTTTTTCATATTACTTCATATTTTGAATATTCCATGTCTTGAGTTTAATTATTATGATTTGAAAATTAAACTGTGGCTCATGATAAAAATTAATTCTCCATAAACTGAAGTTTCTGTCTCCATTACTACCGATTCATATTACGTATCTTTCTCATGGAAGTCAATATTAGTCAGTATGAATTCAAGACTGAATATACACAGAGCAGGCAACATGCTAAATACTTAAACAGCACTCGTCTAACAGTTCTAAATTAAAATGTTTAAAAAATACAGTAATGATGGTAAATAATTTTATTTGTGTGACAGTAAGCTACATCATTTTCAGTTCAATAGTTATGGAAATATAAGAACATGGAACTTGAATAATATACATTTACCATCAACTTAATTAATAGTCTCTTAGGACATGCTTAATGTGAATTTGATTACTTCGTAAGTACTTGATGGAAATCATTAGTAACTGACTTTTAGATCAAATTTAACTGACAGTTAGATCAATAAAAAATTGTACTTTTATGGCACTTGATGGCTCAAAAAAGAAGCACGTTGATACCAGTGGCGAAGCTAGTAGTTAATGAATGGGTAGGCAAAAATCTTATCTTAAATTTTTTTTTAAGGAATCACTAAAAGGGTGGTGGTTCAAATCGGACGCTGAGGTAGAGTTTGCTGTAAGCGAATGGTTCCACAAACAGCCGTAAGAATTTTACTAGCAGGGAATCTACAGGTTGGTTTAACAGTGGAACTCATGTCTTAATGTTAATGGAGACTTCTTTTAAAATCGTTGAATAAAAAATGCTTTACAGCTCTATACGTGTTTCTATTGAACAATCCTTGTATTAGTCATACACAATAATACAACTAATTGAACTTCAAATTTTTAAACTTGATTAGTTTCTATATATACAGTATATGTTTAATGTTACAAATAATTCAAATAACAATCTTGATCATCTGTTAGTTCAGCGGAATAACAGGGATACTTTTAATAACCGCCACTGGCGGCTCGTGAGTAAACTCACCAGGGGTTCACACAGATAATATTGTATGTTATTAATCCATGTGCCTGCTAATATTTGCACTGAAAGTAGCATTTCCAATAATTTTTCAACATTAAAGTAAATGAGGTTACTAAGAAATTTTAAATAATTTTAGTAAGTAATATTAACAAAATGAATCTAACATTGTAGTTTACTAAGCTTCAAATGGATTCTTTATTTAATTAATCTTAGAAAAATTAAATTTAGTAATAATGATAGCAAACATGTTCTGAAACAATAGTAAATTATATACATACTACTTACAAGTATCAGTAGGTTAATCGGATCTTTAACAAAAACTAAGTGAACTTCTTGTAAACAAAGTCCATCCTTCGGTCTTTCTTTGAAACAAATCTATCAATCACTATTTCATTAAACTTAGGGATGGTCTTCACCAGTTCTTTCTCTATTGATAACATGGCTAAGGCATTAAGTCTTTCTTGAGACATCGTACTTCTCAAAAAGGTTTTTATCCTCTTCAGAGTCGAGAAGCATCATTCGGCTTCAGCTGAAGTCATTGGGATTGTCGATATCATCCTTAAAAGCGTATATGACTCTGAAAACGAATCTTTCAGATCATTTTGTATAAGAAATTGCAGTAAGCTCACAGCACCATTCATACATCTTATGTCTTCACGTCGGTAAAACACTCCAAGTTCGGTTTTTAGCTTTGCTTTGTCCAAAAAGGGGTATTTTTCTATTGTTTCATCTAATGCAGATTGAGGAAATGATTTACTGTACTCACTAAATTTTTGAGGAACAATAAGGGATACGGCTGAATGGTGCGATGTAAATGAAAACCGCTCTTTTATTTGTGTCGAAATTACATCACATACTTCTTTAGCCACGATCGTCCTATTAGCATGACCGCCTTCTTCGTGTCTTGCTCTTTTGTGCTGTAGAGGCATCTGGTCTACAGCACTTTTCACGGAGTTCATTTTTTCTCTTTCTTTATTTATTTCCCTCAGAAAGGTTTCCACGTCCTTTTTTGTTCACACAGGATCTGTATAGATAAGCTGAATTTGTCTGTATAAAATGTCGACCTGTGGCATTATATTATGGAAAACTGTAAGCCAAAACACAAAAGTTGGGTCTTCCAACATTCGCCGGATTGCTCCAGCTTTGGTAATAGAAGATTCTTGTTTAGAGGTTGATTCTATTTCCTTCATACAGGGAATAAGGTCTTCCCGATATTCGAATACTGTATTTATAGTTCTGCTTTTAAAATTCCATCTAGTGCTTGAAGCTCGAGGGATTCTTTTCCCGACAATATTATCCAAAATTTCTGCTCTTTGAGGTGAATTGCTGAAAAAGTTTGTTACTTCACTCAAATTTGCGAAAAATATCCGCACTTGCTGATTTTGACTAGCAGCTCGAGCAATCACTAGATTTAATTTATGAGCATAGCAATGGATATAAAAAACATACTCGTAATGTCGTTGAATAATTGTTTGTACACCGGTTAGGTGTCCGCTCATCACGTTTGCTCCATCATAACTCTGAGAGATTAACTTTTCCGGCTTATCAACAACATTTTTTAGGGCGCCAAGAATGCATCCAGCAATCAAGTCTGAGTCGTGTCCCGGGGGATGTATAAATCCCCAAAATCTTTCTACTGGTTCTCCATTAGGTAATACGTAGTGAAAAACAATAGCTAATTGAAATGTCAAACTAACATCTGTGGTCTCGTCAGTGATTACAGAGAAGAAATCTGCAAATTTTATTTCCTCTTTAATCTTTTCCTGGCAAACAAGAAGCATACAATCGAGCAGGTCATTTTGAATTTCTTTTGATGTTCCTTTAAAAATGGTTGCATCACGTACGTGTTCTCTTAGTGAGGCATCAATCTGAGCAGCAAAATCCACTAAGCCTTGAAAAATCCCAGGATTTGAAGAATCATCTCCTTCCCTGTGTCCCCGAAGTGCCAGTTCAAAAGCGCTGCAAAATTTAATGCAGTCAATTATTTTTGACAATGCATAACGATTTTTCTCTACTTTTTCATTATGTTCTTTTACATTCCTCCGATAAGCGCTGTTCAACTGCTAACGTATGTCGACCAAGCAAGTTAAACTCTAGCAAAGAGTTCAAATGAGTTTGAGAACATTCATGTTTTTTAATTTTCGAGAGTAAATGACCTAAATCATTCACACCATACTTAAACCAGTTTAAGTTTTCAGAGCTTTGTTTTGCAAATAACAGACAAGGGAAACAATATGGTTTATTTATAGCTTCACAACCGCAGAGCCAAGAAGTCTTTTCATATAAAGTTTCTTTAAATTCCCTTTTGAAATCTCTATCTTTACCTTTGGTCACTTGTACGATATTAAGCTTTGGGGTCGGACAACCACGTTGTTTTATTTCGAGTTTCTTTTCTAATTAAATACTTGAAAAAATTGTTTCTTTTAACACAGACACAAGGGTAGCAGCCATTGCTAATCGATCACCAACATTAACACAACACAAACACAACTGCACTGGGCGCGAGCGACACTGGAGAGCGAGTAACGTGACGCCTACAATGGCTAGAACAGCACTGGTTCACAAACCAAATGTGCGCACAATCTTTACATGGGAGAGGTTTGCCCCCACCACCGCGCCAATGCCGCATCACGTCACCACTCTCATTTGATCCAGCAGCGCACGTACAGAGCTGTGCGCACACCTTACGCCGCGTCAACTGCACAACTATTTTACCAGAACGAGCATTTTGTTATTGCATCATAAAACTAAACCAAATTATTTCCCGTTTATTTAGTGTTTGTTAAAATTAATTAATTTATATTTATTTATGTAGGGGGTTCACGTGCTCATGTGCACCAATTAAGAAACCGCCACTGATAACCGCATAAAATAAACACACTTATAAACAACACAGAGCACTTTAACTTGAATGTTTGGACCACAGAAGTGAGGCATGCCTCAACGCTCTATGTGTACAGCATGGGACAATCCCCCCTCCCTTCACTTCCCTATCGCTCTGGCACATTGCTTACATACGATGTATACAAAAAACACTGAGGCAAGTTTAGGTTGCCTCATTCGCTTTAAACGAGCTATGCCGAGTCTCACCTGTCACCATCTAGCGGTCGCTCAGTAAAGCACGTTTCGGCCTAATAAATTCGACAGTCGCGGTAACAATGTATAATCTTTACGTTATGTAGTTCATACGTATTTATAATTTTTATTCTACAGAATTTTTTAGGGTAGGCATTGCCTCAATTGCCTCCATGTAACTTTGCCACTGGTTGATACAAATATCATCTTATTTATTATTATTAATTAACTTTTCAGTACAAAAAATTTTAAACTTGATTTTAAAATAAAAACATATGTGCGAAAAGCAGTTCCAAATTTGTATCTCAATCTAACAGTCTTATGTATATTATAGCATTAGTCTTCTAGTATAATTAAGATTTTGATGAGAACGGAAAAGTTGTTTCTCTTGAATATTTTTAATCTTTTGTTTTCCATAATTATATAGCATTTCAAAAGTATACTACTTAAAATAACAGAAATACCACAAATATTTAATTTAGAAATAATTTGTTTGTTTAGAAATAGCAGAAGGAAGAAATACTTACATCTGCATCTATTCCTAAATAGCATCTAGCCTTATTGTGGATTTATACTACCCAGTAGTGGCTGGTGATTCACAAACATTGTATGTTGCAGAAGGGGAATATTGTTTTTAATGGCTCTCCTCCCATAATAAAACCATAACCTAATTTGATTAACTTCAGTAATATTTAGTTATGTTTTCTCTGAAGAATTTGCAAGAAAAAAACAACCGATTAACCTTAATTTACTTCCATGCATGACAGTGGCGTCTAATCAATCAGAACTTATAATTTGTCTCAAAAGGGACTAACATGTCAACCATACAAATTATAAATGAATAGCATTTTGACACTGACATATTACTAACTGCTGAAAATTATTTTCACAGATGCTAGAATAGGTTTAAACCTATTAACTAAATACAATAAAGTTACCTTTTTTCCCTGTAAAGAAAATTTACTTCAATTTAAAAAACTGATTTCAAATCAAAAACACAAATGCATATATTTTCAGCCCATATACACTGAGTATACAGTAACTGTAAATATTCTTCACTCACTTGCCGCATTAACACAGACAGGCATCATGGAATACTGCCAGTTACATTCATAAACATTTGATTACACTGGGCGGAAGGCTTAAGAATAAACTTTGCCCAATAATGACCATGCATTAGTTTGATATCATTCACTTAAGTTCTTCACTATACCTGAAATAACAGATTATGTCTTTCAAGCAGCCATGCAGCATAAGACATTATTAACACCCAGTACCAAAGTTTTTACATCTGTAAGCAAGGAGTGTAAAAAGTAAAAAAGAACTGAAAATATACAAATTATGTAAATGCATATACAGGGTGGTGCAGGGAAACGGGAAAATTTGAAGTTGATGTTGGCAGCCCTGTAGATGTAGCAGAAGTGAAACTGTCTGTCTAGCAGTAACGGACATTTAGTTACCATGGAGCAGTGGAGCGGTGCAGAGCGTGCGGTTGCCATAAGGGCGTTTTACTGACATGGTGACAGTTTGACAGCTGCATGACGAGAGTTTCGGCGCCACTATCAGATCCCGCTCTGCGGTCAAGTTCCTTTGTTACACCCAATCGAAACGTGGGTTCATAATTTTGAAGAGACTGGTTCAGCTTTGAAGAAAAAGCCTAATGGGGGTGTATGGTCTGTACGTACCCCAGAAAATATTGGTCCCGTACGAGCTGCCATCTTAAGGAGTCATCGTCGATCGGTGCAAAAAATTGCCTCGTCATTGCACCTCGGACATCGGAGCATTCAAAGAATACTCCATGAATTTCAATTTCATCCATACAAACTTCAGATTGTGCAACAACTGAATCCTAATGATTGTGTACTGCACCTGCAAATTTGTGAACAATTGTTGGCTAAAATCAATGAGGAAGCTAACTTCATTCATAATCTTTGGATGTCCAATGAAGCCCATTTTCACTTAAGTGGATACGTGAATAAGCAGAACTTCCGTTACTGGGTTCAAGGAAACCCTGCTCAGCTTCACCAGCATCCATTACACAGTACCAAAGTACCAAAGTTACCGTATGGTGTGCAGTGTTGTGTCATGGGGTGATAGGCCCTTACTTTTTTGAAGATGAATGAGGCACTGCTGTCACTGTGACGTCTGAACGTTATGTCAACATGCTAGAGACATTTTTGGCTCCAAGACTCCATACTTTTCCAAATCTTGACATTCAGCACACCTGGTTTCAACAAAATGGAGCCACCTCACACACTGCCAGACAGTCTATGGCAGCAGTGAACGTTTGTTTGGGGATCGCATAATTTCAAGGAATGCTAACATCGTTTGGCCGCCCCGATCTCCAGACCTTTCAGTCTGTGACTTCTTTTTATGGGGACATCAGAAAATCATCGTGTACCAGAATAGACCAAGAACCCTTGCTCAGCTCAAGACACAGATTGAAGAGGAAATCGCCAAAATCCCAGGTGAAACATTGCGCCGCGCTATGCAAAACCTACAGAAACGACTTACTGAATGTGTATGGCAAAATGGGCAGCATTTAACTGATATAATTTGTAAAAAGTGATGCCTAATGTAATTTCCAGTCTTGTAGAACATATTTTGAGCCTCAAATAAAGTTTTGTAACGTTCCTTCATTTTTTCTAATTATTTCAAATTTTCCCGTTTCCCTGCACCAACCTGTACAACTATTAATATGTACACTCCTGTAATAGCAACCATTAAAATAAGAAATAATTGACCTTTTCCTACATTATGTTATTCAAATGGCTCTGCCATTGTTAAATAGGATAACTGTTGCATTATAATGAAGAATACATCCCTAAGTCATGGAAGATATCTTAAAAGCTTGTTTTTCTTTTAAGAAAAAAGTGTTGTAGTTTTATATAAAAAGAGCTCTGTAATCATGAACATTAGAAAATACAAATGTTCATCTTTACACTCAATTTCTGAATTTTTAAAAATGTTTGTAAATACTCTTTCACATCCCCATGAAATAAACTTGGAATTTAGAAAGTGTTATTATTTTCTTTCTGATACTTGTTCATTGCATATGGCTACTTCTTTATGCATCACTGAATAACTGAGATGATATTTTAATTACAAGGAAGTATTATGGATCTAAGGTAGTCTGTTTATGCTGGAATCAGATGTGAGAAATTAGAAGGCATTGCAAGCAAACTTGAGATAGTAGTCAATTTAAGTGCATAGTCAATTTGAAAAGAACAACAAAACAAAAATTATACTTATCAACCTTCATACTTTAGAAATTCATACTTCAGAAACTTAGGAGATCATTGGGTTTGGTCTAGTCCCTCAATTTTTAAATGTTTTTGTTGTTGTTTTTTTGTTACTTCCTCTCTTCCCATAATAAAACTATAAGTTGATTAAATTCAGTAATATTTAGTTATGTTTTCTCCAAAAAATTTCCAAGGAGAAAGGGATCAATCATCCTTGACTGATTTGCATGCATGACAATAGCGTCTGATCAATCAGAACTTAAAATTTATCTCAAAAGGGACAAACATGTCAACTATACAAATTATAAATGATTAGCCTTTTTCCATTTTTTTACTAACTGCTGAAAAGTATTATACAGTATACTCCCGATTACCCATGGAATTAGGTGGCACGTTCGCCGCGGATAACTAAATTCTGCAGATAAACCGCAACATGTAAATAAAAGTGTAGAAAGTAATAAAAATTCATTATTTAAATTACCTGTTTATTTAAAATAAGTCAATACAATAAAATCCTGTTAAGGCAGTCATCATAGGACCACTTAAAAAAATTCTTGGAAACCGTGTATTAAGTGAGATATCAAATATATACATACTGAAATTGTGTAACTATAGGTATACAACGTTGAAGAGACCTGCACAGAACAAACATTTTTGACACACTTGGGACATTTATAGGTGAAAGTCACATGACACAATGTAGGAATGGATCATTCACTCACCAAACACCATATGTGAATGATCATATGGTGATCATATGATTCATCAGCCTGCTGTTGATTAGGAAGGGAAGGGGGCAGTAAGACAGAGAAAGTGGGAGAGGGATGAGCCTTACTTCTCCAACTTGCACATACTGAAATCGGTGATGGCTTTTTTCAAAGTTGTCAGGCTAGAATAATCACATTTTCTATGAAGTTTAAATACTAATTCACATGAACTGTCACTTCAACAGATGATGTTTTAGGCCTACTGATATATTGTGATATGTGTATCATCTGCATTGAATATTTCTGAAGTTATTACAAAAGTAATGTAGTGAAGTTATAAAAGTTATGTAGGCCTATAAAAAATCTAAGTGAATGTCTCCCACTTTTCATGCACAGCAGGGATGGAATGGATTACCCCAAACATATGAATTGGACCTTTGGACCAATTGGAACACATTCCACCCCTTGGAACTTTACATAACTTACATAATTATAAAACAATATTAATTACATTAGTTAATAAAATAGTGTATTAATATTAGTGAAACAGAAGCTTTATTATTTAGCTGAAATTTATTTCCGCTAATGAAAAAAAATCCTCATGTTGCTGTGGATAAACCACTTACAGATAATTGGGAGTTTACTGTATTTACTTCAGATATATGTCAACTAATAAATAAGGATGTGATACAAAACAAGTAACTTATTCCTAGAACTGTTACTCCCAAACATGACTTACCTATCTTGGTAAATTTATTTTAATTTTATTTCTAACAACAGATTGGTGTTTCATATCACAATTATTTTCTTACAGGTAAAACATATTTCATAAATGTGTAATGTGGTTAATGTATAAATAGGTTAAGAAGTTTTCTTAGTCTCATGAAATCAGTTACAGTTTGCAAGTTTTTCCAATTTTAAAGTAACTTTGAACTTTGCAGTTTGTAAAGTTTTGTACCAATTTTACTTTCCAGATCTGTCTTGTAGTCAGTTTATCAAGAATTATACAAATTTATTTCTTTTTAAATATCATTACATATTTTTATCACCAAAATTAAAATTGAAATTTTTAAATAAGGATGTTATTTGTTAATGCATAGGGTTGCTTGTTCTTTAATAAGTTTATTGCTTTCATGTTCCTGTTTTGCAAAAATATGGTACATGCTGGTACATAATAATACTACTTGAATGTTCACTTTTACAATAGTTGATATCAAGTTTATGATTCTCTACTTTTGTGTCATAATCTGCATGTTAGTAAAAATGTGGGCCTATTTAGTTAAAAATAAATAATATAGTAAAACAGAATACTAGTTGCAACTGAAGGTGAACCCAGCGTCAGGAACTATTTTGCATACAGTTAAAAATTTAGGAAATACTAAATATTAAGAACATTAATTAAAACTGCTAAAAACTAAACATGAATTTCTTAAAATATAGCATTCACAAGGTTTAAACAATATTTTTTAAATTTAAACTATTTACAAACACACAACACACACACACACACACACACACAATGTGAATTATAATAATCTTATTATTATAAGTTGGAAAAATAAAAGAAGTTTATAACAAAAATATTCTAACACCTTTTGCTAATATTAAATTTTAATGAAATAAAATAATAATTGTTTATACAAAAATAACACGCTAATACTAAAAAACGTTTTTTATTAGTAAAATTAGTAAGTTTCTTTAGTAAATTAAAGACTTGTTTCATTTAATGTATAGTATATAACCTGCTAAAACATGTATTAACATTTTGCATTATAATTAACTTTCATTCAAAATAACCGTACATCAGTGCACACAGTCTCTTAATATGTTAACATTTTTATTAAGAATTAATCATTTGTTTATTAAATATACAGTTTACAGTACCAGTACCAGATCTGTTACAAGATTTCCCAAACATTTGAAAAGTATCTCTTCTCACATCATGTTTCATCTCTCACTTCTTCCCTAACATAACGCCCATTATGTGCTTTGTGTTCTCAGAGGGTCTTTTCATAGGAGAGGTGAAGACAAGTCTGCAACCTAGTCACTAGCCACATCTAACTATCTATGCCAGGAGGCACAGCTTACTGCAGCTACTCAGTTGTAATGATTCTGAGTGGGCACTGCAAGGACCTCCTGTGGTGTACTTGAACCAGTTCCTCTTGTACTGTAGGCAAGTATGTAAGCCACTAGATCAGAGAGGAGGTTTTCTCTCTCTCACCCACTCGTGTGCAAATTTTCTCACACAAACTGGGTATGCATGTGTGTGTGCGTGCGTGCGTGCGTGCGTGCGTGCGTGCGTGCGTGCGTGCGTGCGTGTGTGTGTGTGTGTGTGTGTGTGTGTGTGTGTGTGTGTGTGTGTGTGTGTGTGTGTGTGTGTGTGTGTGTGTGTGTGTGTGTGTGTGTGTGTGTGTGTGTGTGTGTGTGTGTGTGTGTGTGTGTGTGTGTGTGTGTGTGTGTGTGTGTGTGTGTGTGTGTGTGTGTGTGTGTGTGTGTGTGTGTGTGTGTGTGTGTGAAGATGGAATGTATTGTGGACACATAAATAAGGTATATACAAATGAACAGTAGATTAGCACCCTGTATATTTAGTACAACCAGTACATTTTAAATACCCATTAGAGGACTAATGTAGCCCTTTAATATTACTTACATACATACACAATCACGGACACAAAATATATGTACACATATACATACCTAGGCAATACATGTATACATATGTACATGTACGTGTGTGTGTGTGTGTGTGTGTGTGTGTGTGTGTGTGCGTGCGTGCGTGCGTGCGTGCGTGCGTGCGTGCGTGCGTGTGTGTGTGTGTGTGTGTGTGTGTGTGTGTGTGTGTGTGTGTGTGTGTGTGTGTGTGTGTGTGTGTGTGTGTGTGTGTGTGTGTGTGTGTGTGTGTGTGTGTGTGTGTGTGTGTGTGTGTGTGTGTGTGTGTGTGTGTGTGTGTGTGTGTGTGTGTGTGTGTGTGTGTGTGAATTACATTTTCTATCTGCAGTTAAAATCAAATTTTGATGTTTACAGTGATATCCAGATAATAATATTTTTGTCATAACATACACTTTATGCAATACAGATTATATTCTTCCATAACTAACACAGAACTTCATAAAAATCAACACAAAATAATTATAATTGCAGTAAGAAAACAACATTAAATTTTTAAATGCTTTAGTGTTGTTCTATAACATCCAGTATCCTTTCATTCCTAAAATAAAAGAACACTTCATTTGTCATTAAACTGTTATCAATAAGTGAATATTATACTTACACTAATATATAAGATGACTTTACAAAATGTATGAAAACCTGATGTTTATTATTATGTTATGTATATATTTACAGATAAAGTAGTTATTCAATTCAGTATAATTTTAAATAAGCAAGTAGTTCATATCTCCATTTTCAAAGTTGAAAGTTACACTGCAGTTTGTAATGCTTTTATGAAATACATATATTTCAAAAATAAATGTTTTTGTAACTTCTTTCTGAGACAATGTCCAAAAAACCATATGCTTCCTATACTATTTGTCACCAACTAAATAAGCTCATAGCAGTGACTTCAGTGTCTGTACAATAAAAAACAAATTGCATATCCAGTACAACACAATATACAATATAAATAATATTGTGGTATCTATCATGTTATTATACAAAATAATCATTACAATATCTTACTATTATTTTGTTAATACAATACAAGCATTTTCAGTTGTGTTAAGACTTGTACACATCATATTCATCTCGCCCCCTCCCTCTCTCCCACCCTCTTACACACATGCATATGAATAACAGACATACACATGTGCTTATAGCATGTACCCTCATGCGTGCACACACACACACATGCGCGCGATTCCAATGAACTATATTAGTTTAAAGTTATTTTCATAATTGTGTACTATCATATGGCTGCATTAAATGTTATGAACACAAATACATTTGCTGCGAAAGTGATGCAAAAGTTAAACACAGGTCATTACCAGTGGCGAAGCTAGTAGTTAATGAATGGGTAGGCAAAAATCTTATCTTAAATTTTTTTTTAAGGAATCACTAAAAGGATGGTGGTTCAAATCGGACGCTTGAGGTAGAGTTTGCTGTAAGCGAAGGTTCCACAAACAGCCGTAAGAATTTTACTAGCAGGGAATCTACAGGTTGGTGCAACAGTGGAACTCATGTCTTAATGTTAATGGAGACTTCTTTCAAAATCGTTGAATAAAAAATGCTTTACAGCTCTATACGTGTTTCTATTGAACAATCCTTGTATTAGTCATACACAATAATACAACTAATTGAACTTCAAATTTTTAAACTTGATTAGTTTCTATATATACAGTATATGTTTAATGTTACAAATAATTCAAATAACAATCTTGATCATCTGTTAGTTCAGCAGAATAACAGTGACACTTTTAATAACCGCATAAAATAAACACACTTATAAACAACACACCGCGCTTTAATTTGAATGTTTGGACCACAGAAGTGAGGCATGCCTCAACGCTCTATGTGTACAACACGGAACAATCCCCCCTCCCTTCACTTCCCTATCACTCCGGCACATTGCTTACATACGATGTATACAAAAAACGCTGAGGCAAGTTCAGGTTGCCTCATTCGCTTTAAACGAGCTATGCCGAGTCTCACCTGTCACCATCTAGCGGTCGCTCAGTAAAGCACGTTTCGGCCTAATAAATTTGACAGTCGCGGTAACAATGTATAATCTTTATGTTATGTAGTTCATACGTATTTATAATTTTTATTCTACAGAATTTTTTAGGGTAGGCATTGCCTCAATTGCCTCCATGTAACTTCGCCACTGGTCATTACTGTAACAGTTTAGCAACTAAATATTCACAATCTAATGAGTCAATATGAAAAAAAAAATTGTTTGTTATACGTGAGTAACTATATGATATAAACACTAATAATACTTGAATTTTAAAGGTAAAAGTACTAGTTAAAATCTTAGTTAAATTTGGGCACCTAATAACACAGACAAAAATATATACTTTCATCACATAGATTAACTGATGGAAATCTCTTCTTTCATCAAAGAGACAAAACTTTATTCCCATCCTACTAATTCTTTGAAACATTATACTGTATGTAATTTTCTCTTTTCCTTTTAGATTTAAAATATATATTTTTATTATAAATTTCTGTGATAA
This sequence comes from Magicicada septendecula, assembly GCA_034769895.1. Classification (NCBI taxonomy): domain Eukaryota; kingdom Metazoa; phylum Arthropoda; class Insecta; order Hemiptera; family Cicadidae; genus Magicicada; species Magicicada septendecula. The sequence continues at coordinate 916,567,208 of CM068367.1, read as the reverse complement.
AAATGTTAATCATAAATTGTAAAATATTGGTTATTATACATACAGGAAATCTTTGTTATGAAATATTGGTTACATAATTATGCAGAATATATTTATTAGGAGGAATTATTCAAGTTCTCTGCACAAATACAATATTTTCCAAGACACATGAAGGTTTTTTAATTCCATATAAAATCTTATTACTGATGTGGCAGATTGCAGAAAATATTACATACCTATATGTTTTTTCTAATCATGTATACAGCTTACAAGTCACTACGAATAACTCAATAAAGACTGTATATTTAAAAATATCATTATATATTATTTCCTGTTATATGTTAGGCTGCCAAAAATTAATCATTATAACTCCACAGAAAACGTAGAGAAAACTTGCTGTATAATTTTAATTAGTACCATACAATGTTTGGGAACTCTGACAAATTTAAGAACAATAATATTTGTCATTTATTTTTCTCAACATTTATTTACTTAAAATTTTAAATTTCGTGTTTTAATTTTGATTTTGAAACCAACCACAACTGTTACACCAGCTTTCATATCAGCTGAAAGTAAGGGTTAACTTTACTTTTCCATTATCAATACTCAAACTACATTTTTTGATGTTTTGACTAAGCTGTAGTATCAATACATCATGTTATGAAGAAGAAGAAGAAGAAGAAGAAGAAGAAGAAGAAGAAGAAGAAGAAGAAGAAGAAGAAGAAGAAGAAGAAGAAGAAGAAGAAGTGTATCAGACATAAAAGATTGTATGGTTTAATTGCATGTGAAAGTAATTTTCTGATGAATAAAGTTAGGAAAGATTATTTTGGTTTTTAGTTTATTTTGTCAAGAGGATAATACTCATTTTAGACAAATTAAAACACATTTAATAGCCTACTATAATGGTTGCAACACAGTAAAATTAAAAATACAGAGGATGGAATTGCTTTAACAGATTAATAACAAAGTGTTTAACAATTAAATTTAATGGTTATATAAAGTCAATATCTATACAACTTGGTTATATCTATACACTTGGGCCTTGGGCCACCCTACCTTATTTTGAGTTAGGTTTTTTTGGATTGTAACTAAAGTATTTTACAATTATTTTAGTAAGTATTATTTTTTTCAGTGCACTGGTTTGTGTGTTAACTAACAACACAATGTTTTACCATCACTGGCAACCTATAGTATTGCTATAAATTCTTGTCATGGTAATTAATTTATAATAAAAACCAATTATGAATAAAACCATTTAATTAGGTAAAATAACTCATTAACATGTTTTGGATAATTTTACTAAACATATGTTAATATGTTACTACATTCAGTAAATACTGATTCTGACTGTCACATATTCAAAATATCACAAATGTAGTGCAAGTATGATACCAAAAATGCCAATGTATCATTATGTATAATTAAAGCAGAATTTTTGAGAATTCAGTTTATTCTTTAACAACCTAAAGTTGATTTTAAGTAAAATATAATGACATGATGTATTCTATTGTAGTAATAATTCCATAAATCTGATTTTTGCATATGTTTTAAATCAATAATAATAATAATAATAATAAAACAATAATTCCACACACACTGTTTAAATTAGTAAGAAGACGATAACACTCTGTACTAGCTAAATACAAACAGAGCATTGAAATAATACAAAAATTCAATGTACAGTTCTCCTGATAAATAAATGACAAATTTTAATATTTTTATTGGAGCATTTAGAACTCTTTGCTTATTTAATAACACTGCTTCTTGTGTACTATAAGTACACTGTTCTAGATATGTTTTGAAATTGTAATAAGTGCAGTAAATGTATTTATTATAACATACAAAACTATTAATTTCAGTCATAAGAAAACATTAGTATTTTATTTAAAAGTATTATAGTTTTAAAAGTATAATTCATGAAAACTTTTAGTATATATATTTCCTTTTTTTTGTTTTTCAGAGGCCTTAGGCATTTTTGTTATGTAGACAACACAATAAAAGTCATTATCAGCACTCAATATCACTTAATTAATTTCTCAGTTCACACAGGCGATCAGACCTAATGGCAATACCTTGCATTTAGTTCATATAAAAATTCAGTTTTCATGGTAACAGTTTAGTTATAAAACAATCTGTTTCAACCAGTCGGCTAAAATCAGGTCCACAGAATAATTTCATTGATATATAATATTTTTGAAAATATAGTACATATTTTCAAACTAATTCTGTATTAACATCATATCTCACCAATTTAGTTCTTTCCCATAACCAAACAAAATTATAAAATAGTTAGAAAATGTATAGTAAATATTCAAAACAAAAAATGTATTCTCTGAGCCTTTTAAAGTGTAAATATAAGAATATTTCCTGGATCCCTCTAAGAGTCTGTTCATTAATAAAAATAACTATCTATTCTCCATCATTGTCCTCTCTAAATAGGTAAGTAGACCAATAAGTAACATTAAATAAAGCAAAAACAAGAGGGAATGTTATTCGTGAGATGACATCAATGCGTTTTGAACGTGTTGGAAACTTTGATAGCCAGGTTCGACAACAATTTGGTCGCTGGGGCTGTTGCATATGAACTTGACATATTTTTTCTAAAGTAAGGGCATCCCCAGCCTGACGAACCAAAGGCTTCTGGAACAAAGTAATCAAATTCATAATTCTTACATAACTAAATATAATTATTTCACTATGACTCGGAACACAAAAGTAAACATGTAAACATTTACACATATGTAAACACTTTTGTGTTCTGAGTCATAGTGAAATAATTATATTTAGTTAAGTAACAGACATGTCATGGACAACGAAATCCAAGAATCTTACATAACTTTTAAGATTTAAATAATAATTTAACAAATGCAATTGAATTCTACTTTTTAAAACATTTGCAATAATTACAGGTTAATATACTAATTATCAAACTTCATGACTTAAATGGGTATAAAAATTCTTCATTTAAATACTGTATGAGTTAACATTAAGTTGAATATATCATCATCACCGTTATATTGGTCCAGAATGCAAATAATATTAATTCCTGTTCTGGTCTAGTGCTTCAGTTAGATTGTTAGTAATAATAGCTATTCTAAATAATTAAAAGTGTACTTAAATATAAACTGAGTAACTTACCATAGCAAAAGTAGCACCACCATCTTCAAGCAAATCTGCTTCAAGTTGCTGTGCATGTTCTAACTCACACTGACGTCTCTGCTTTTGTATATTGTCTCTATGCATATCAGATCGTGATGCATAGTTTACCAGTGCAAATTCCAACAAGGCCCCAAAAACAAATGTTAAACACACACCAGTCCAAACATCAATAGCTTTTGTGTAAGACACTGGTGGAAGAGAAGCATTTATGCCAGATGTTTGTGTTGCCATTGTTAAAAGAGTAGTTACTCCAAGTGAAACACGAGCTGGCACCGCACTCTGGTCCAACCAGAATGACACCCAAGACACAATAACCAGCATACAGCATGGAATATATATTTGTATCAAGTAATAACTGAATTCTCGTTTAAACAACAGATCAACTTTGAGACAGCTGTATTCTCCTGTAAATAATTTAATATAAAATAATATATTTATTAAATATAAGTAAGTGCATTGTAAAAATCAAAGTATCATTACCAAAAAATTACCTGTATTTGTTTTACTGTTGCAATAATCTGTGAGAAATTTTTCTAAAGTAAACCTAGGTAAATGTAGATTTTTTACAACTTGAACGGGATCTCCTTCCTTCCACAGAAACACAAGATCGTCTGTTGTCCAACCATCTAGAATAAAAATACTGTGCATGAAATTTAGAACAAAAGTTTTTTCATATAATTTGACGAATAATGACCCACAATTGTTTTCAGTAAGAGCTCATATGAATTTTATAAAAATAAACTAATACAAACAAAATAAAAAACACATTTCTTGCACTGTCACATTACTTCAGTTGAGGTCATGTTCAATTAGGAATAAGGTTCTTCATATGAACTGGTAATTTTTATATACAGGATATTTATATATTATCTGAAATTATATTCATAATGGCCATCCCTTTATACAAATCAATTTCCTTCTTGTAATTAATACTCTGAAGATATATTCTGAATTTAATATCTGTACCAAACAAAAGTTTCTATGTAAACATTGCTCCATTTAGTTCTGTTTAGTTGCTCCATTAATTTATCTTTGTACAGTTGAGAATCCTCAGAGAGATTATTATACACTGTGATTAAAAATGAGTGACTTTATTGTGTGCATTACTATTTACTGTGATAAGGAGGGTCTCTGTGTATGAGCAATAACAACACAGAATTATTGATCACCTTGTTTATAAATAAAACTGAAATAAGGTCAACTCAACCTTGACTAATTATCAAGTGAATACATAAAAAGAGAATCGCCGTATTCTCAAAATGAGCAAATTTGTCTATAGAATGTTAGCAAACGTCATTGAAGAAAAAAGACTTTCTTATATGATTGTATATATGCAGGCAGTTCTATTATACTAAGCTATAAAATAAACGTAAAATATTAGAAAGAAAAACTAAGTTGTACTTCTAGACAAAAAACATTTACTCTAAACTATAGAATTTAGAAATAATCACTCATATATAAATACTTAAAACTTCCGGGCTGAAAGGCCGTGGTCGAATGCTTGATGTTGTGTAGCTAGACATTTCAGCCACACCACCGGTGGCCATCTTCAGTAGAAGACCACCAGGTCTTCCCAGTTCACTGGGCGACTTGTTCGGCATACCACCTATTTCGAACATTTTTGCTACTGAAGATGGCCACCGGTGGTGTGGCCGAAACGTCTAGCTACACAACATCAAGCATTCGACCACGGCCTTTCAGGCCAGAAGTTTTAAGTATTTATAGTGACACCGGCCGTGAAAGCCTACGTACTAATCACTCATATGTTCATCAAATAAATGGGAGAGCTGATGCTATGAAAAGGTGTTTGAAGAAATAATGGATTTCTCTTCATTTTTCTTGGACATGGCACACGTTTTTGATAGAGTTTGGTATGAGGAACTGGACTATAAGTTAAATACATTTCTCCTCAAACAGTTCAGTAAATTGTAATGAGATATGCTTCAGAAATAAGAAAGAGGATGCCTGCTCTGATCTGCAGCAAATAAAGGCAAGTGTGTCTCAATAGAGTGTTTTGAAACAGTTCTTTACCTGCTATAAACCACTAATCTTCCTGTAAGTGAAAATCATATATAACAACTTATGCAGATAACACTCAACACTGACAGTTACTAGCAATAACAATGAAAATATAATAAAGAATTTACAAATATCTATTAACAATAGTCAGAACTGGACCAAATAATAAATCTGGACATTTACACTAAATAGAAGCTTAAATCTATTTTTATTTATTTCACTAACAGATGTCTTCAATATATTACTGGTAACTATTGTAACATCACAGAATGTTCCATAAAGGAAATTATTTGCATAGCAATTTATCATAAGAGGAAAGTGAGGTGAACAGTATTGAACCCAAGTAATCCGAAAAATTTTGTAATATTGTCTAATAATTAATATCATTAACATGAAAAAACGACCAGACTATGACTAAGACTCAAACCCCATATATATTATTTAAGTGAAGAACAGTGTAAAACCAATAATATACTATAATAGAGACAAATAATATCAGAAACAACCAAAATGAGGTCATTACTTATTAAGAAATGTAAATCTGAATAGGGTATAAAAAACCATTTATTGTGAATTAATGGACAAGATCCATTATTATACTTTGTAATGTAAATAAAATAAATGTATTAAATGATTTGAATACATTATTAGAAAGGATCTAAGTTAAAATAAAAAAATATATAAATGTTATGACAAAAAATATATGTTTAGGAGCTGAGTCCAATCACTCAGATTTTATGTGAAAATTCATTATTATAGAATTGAGATAAAAACTATATGTAATTGTCAAGTAGACAAAGATGAACAAATTACCTTAAACAAAGAAAGCTGTAAAGTGGTTAAAAATCAATTAAAATAGCCAAAAAGAGTATTAACTGAAAACATGTAGTAGACCTATAATATTGTAATATTTATGAATTTAATGTTGACAAAATGCAACCAAATTGTATTATAAAGTTGAAATACAATATAATGTGACTATACTAATATATTTGACTAACTTAAACACTTTAATAGTCAAGTTAGGAAACTATTTACCTATACCATATCTGGCTGAGGCCAAGGAACCATCACAAAAAACAGTCATATTTGACAAAATAATTGCAAAATGTTAGCAAAAATAAAGGAAAAGGGTACAATCCTATAGTGTACTATAAAAACAAACATACTCAGTTGAAAATAAACTTAATTCTTAAAGAATTTGACTTATGAGAGTGAAATTTGTCACACCAAGAAAATGAATCACTTATGCAAACCAATATGATGCTAAGTAATCTTACAATAAAAATAATATGTATCAGGATAAACCAGGTATCACAAAAGATAGACAATATAATAAACTCTCAGTGTATACTCGAAAAATCCCAAATATAATAAGTAAAAAAGACTAATTATTGTAAAGAAACAGTGACAATAACATAGGCCATATGCATGGACCATGTAAAACTGAACTTATTTATATATTATATGTGTTAAACTTTATTTATTTTGTTATAAAAAGATGATTATATTATGTATTAATGTTGTAGAAGGAACCAAACAACTTCACAACAATTTTATAATTAGAAAATTGAATTTTTATGGAAACATTCCAAGGTAAGAGTTGTAGTTTATGTTATTTTATTAGAGCTAATTTTTTCAAAACCAATCGTAATTAGTATCATTAGATTCAGTTGAAAGCAGAGAATCCAGTAGTTATGTAAAATTGTTTGACAAATACCAGAATAATTTTTGTAATATCCTTAGTGTGAAGAATAAGAAATTTTTGTTCTAAAGCTTCTACGGAAGTTAAATTTGTTCCATGATGTTCCATTTGATTATTCTCGAACGTTCTAGAAGGAATTTTTACACAAATACACCGGACGTTCATGTCAAAAAGTTAAAACAATGAGCCTTACAGAGTATAAAAGGAAGACGAAATTCGACCGAAAAACACTTTATGCTTTGAATCCAGATGAGACACATCACCCACGAAACTGATCATCACACCTGAGGCAAAACCGAAGAACGAGAAGTCGACACGAGAACGCAGAAAGGCTTTTCCCGTACATGACAAAAGACTGACTTAACCTCTACAAGAGTATACGCCAACGTGTTGTTGAAATAGAGCAGCAACACGACATATTTAATAGAACGCACGCAGCCAGAATATCAGCGGCCCTGGAAAGGACCAAAATTTTAATAGAGAATCAATTCTGCTGGTATTCGCTAAGACAAACTGACTTTGACAAAAATCCCTATAACGTTATGTACACAAAGCCTATTCATCAACTGTGAGAGGAGAATCAGCGCTGTGATGGCTAATCGAGAAACCACGCGGACAGCTGATTGTCGCCGGCAGTGTTCCAAGCGTAAATTCACTGCGAAACTCTTTTCCAATAGTGCGGAGTTTTAAAAAAAAACCCGTATTTTGACTTTCAAATAATTATCAGTGCACAAGGAACGTCAACACGAAGAGGCGAGATTGAAAACGTCCCAAAGAGAAGTGTCCAGTGCGAGAAATAATTACCCATCGGAACATGAGTTGTTCAAAGTTAAAGTCATTTTTACCTGGTAACATTTGTCACCCAGTTGTACTACACATGTCACACACCTTCAAATCACTTAATTTTTGTAAAGCATCTTATTGATCTGTCTTGGTAGTTCAAAGGAGTCACGTCCTGAGTATAAAGATTTTTCATACACTAAACTCATGCTTTTCAACTGAGTAAAATAAAATATTTGTTAGCCGATACTTGATTGGAGAAAAAACTTGTCAATAATAATTTTTTGTAACTCTACAATTTTATTTTTATTTTTTACGAATGTTAGTCCTTCAGACGATTTTTAAGATTCATTAAAACATACGTTATTTTTTCAAATTCAATCTGTCTTGTTCACATTTTTTCATAGAATTAAACTAACTGCTAAGAAATCAAAATTTAATTTTAATAACAATTTCTTGGAACAAAAAATTCCAAGTGGCGCCCACATATACATAGTAGCTTAAGTTGTTTGCAGGACGACATCATCGCAGAGGAACCAGTCATCAGTAAGTATTGAAACTGCGCGGAGTGTAACGCCCGACATAACACGAACAACACGACAACATACACACGACTCATTTCTCTTTTTATTATAAATTGACGACTCCAACGTGAGGCTTTAAAGAAGGTACACACTTATTTCTTCTTATTATAAATTGGCAGCCCAGCTAGTGAGGCTTGAAAAAAAGGAACAAGCCCGGCAACTACCAACAAATCAAAATGCCGCAACCAAAAGGAAAGAAGGTGAAGAAAATGTAGAACCCAAATTAAGCGTGGAAGACGGAGAGGCAGTCCAAGTCGAGGAAATAGAATTAGAACCGCCCACACTAGAAATTGAAAGACCAATACAAACGGGAGATAAACTAGAGGAACAAACGGGAGAGAAGAACCCATACAAATGGTAGACCAAACAGAGAAACCCGAACCAGAAAAAATAACAGGGAGCGTCGACATGAACGCAATAATGATGATGCTCCAAAGAATGGAAGAAAATAGACGGGAAGATAAGGAGGAGAATAATAAAAATAGACGGGAAGATAGGGCGGAAATAATAGAATCCCTGAAGGAGGATAATAATAAAAATAGACAGGAAGACAAGGCGGAAATAAAAGGAAGTATAGAATCCCTGAGAAGAGACAGACAGGAAGATAAGGAGGAATTAGACAAAAAGATAGAATCTTTAAGGGAGTATATAACCGAGAAAATAAATGACAATGGGAAAAAGCTGGAGCTATTTCAGGAGGAGAATAAAAAATGTATAGAGTCCCTGAAAAAAGAAATTAGCACAAATTACGAAACAATAAACAAAAAGATCGATGATAGTAAAATCGACAATGACAGGAAGGTTGAGACTATGGAGAAACAGTTAGAAAGGTTGCAGGAGGGAAATAATACCCGTTTTGAAAATATAGAGGAGCGAACCGTAGAGACCAAACAAGATGTTAGAACTCTCGAAAACAAGGTAAGGCAAAACCAAGACGAAATCATGCAGGAGGTGGGAGAAGTCCGGAAAGACGTTAGCGAGAGAATACAGAGAACGTATGACATAGCTAACAGGCTGGACGAGCAAATAAAAACTAATAGAAATAACATACAGGAAATAGATCAGAGAGAGAAAAACCTGCAGGAAAGATTAGAAGCACTGAGGGACACACCAATATTGAATACCCATACGTGTCATAGCGAGAACAGGGAGGTAATCAACTTCCAAAACTATCGCCGAAACCCGATGGAATTCTTAGAGAGGATGGAAGAATTCATCGAAAGAAATAGAGAAACAAGGTGGGACAGAATAAGGGAAATGTTAGACGAAACGTTTCGAAACACGAGGGATAACTGGTGGATAGCGGTACGACCCGAAATCACCAACTTAGTTGAATTTAAACGCCAATTCAAAGAGAAGTATTGGTCAGAAACAGCGCAAAACAAAGTACGAATGGACATATTCTACGAGAAATACGACGCGTCCAATGGACAATCCCCAACGTCTTATTTCCTGGGAAAGATATGTTTGGCATGAAAGTTGATACCGCCAATCCCGGAAGAATGTTTGGTGAGACAGTTAGCTGGACATTATAGCTACGGTATTAAAGATGCCCAATTGTACCAACAGCTCAGTAAAATAACCGATTTAGCTAAGTTATTAGAAAACTGTGAATCCGCTGGAAGGTTCCAAGACTACCAACCCCCCAGTCGTAAAATAGACTATAACAACAATAATAACGGACCAAACCGGAATGGAGGTGGAAATGGTAATAACTTTAACCCGAATAGCCAGAACAATAGCACCCCACCAAATAGCCGAAATAATAACAATCAAGGTACAAATAACCGTAACTATCCGGGACCAAACCGAAATAATTACCCCAAAAATAATTACAGTAGGAACTATAATCAGGGAAATAGTTATAGCGGCAATAACTATAGGGGGAATAACTATGGTCAGCGAAATAATTATCAAAACAGAGGTAATCAAGGAGGAGGTGATAGGAGGAATCAGGAGTATAGACGCCAGGTAAACTATACAATGGCCAATAGTCAGCGGCCATATCCACCCAATTTACCGACCTACGTGTATTACCCACAACAGACGCAAGGTAACCAGAGTAATACAACGAATAGCCAACCCATTAGTGGTAACCCCGAGGTTAGGCAGGAACCACAAACAAGTCAGCAACCCAACGTTCCGGGAGACCGGGCAAATGAGACAGGGGCTCATTTAAACTAGACGCGGCAGTGAAAAAGGAAAACAGCCCTTCACTGAACCAATATTATGGGGTAACTGAATACAAAAATAGACAGGACAATGACACTGAGAACGAATAATTATCTTAGAGATATTAGGGAGGAATTATTAGAAGAGAGGGACAATATAGTTAAAAATCATAATAAAGGGAATAATGGTATAGTACAAATCAAGGCAAATATCAATGGTATAGATGCAACATTACTCATTGATACAGGATCAAACGTATCGCATATAGACAGTGTGGAGTTAGAGAGAATTAAACAAAACAGTAATATACCGATACCCACTCTGCCTATAAATAACATTATTCTAGTCGGAGCAACGGGGAGGCAGAATAAATCGATAAAGAAACAGGTGTCATTAGAGATGACTAGTAATGGTGTAACGTTACCAATAGGATTATTAGTGGCGAATAATTTACCCATGAGTATCGTAATAGGCTGCGATATACTTAGGCCATATAATGCAATAATAGATTTAGAAGGTAAGATTATAACGTTAAAGACAAATGAGGGAATTTGGACCAATAATTTAATTGATACCCTAGGAGATAGTACAAACAACGCACCTTATCAAGCGATAGTGAATCATTATTATTGTGCCGATCGACCACTAAACATGCCCTTATATCAGGAGGAAAACCCAGAGTTGTGGTTAGAAAAATTAGAAGAAATAAGGGAATTCCAAAAGACGAAAGCAAGGGGTCAGATCAGCGAAGCACAGGCGGAACAATTGATTACGGTATATAATAATTATAGACATATATTTTCAAACGCTCCAGGTAAAGTCAGAAATTATCAATGCACCATAAAATTTAAAACCCCTGTAGAATTTAACAGAAAATCATATCCGATCGCCTACTCACTAAAGAACAAAGTTAGGGAGGAATTGAACAGGATGATAGAGGACGACATAATTGAATATAGTCATTCGCCCTTTACTAGCCCAATCATAGCTGTGCCGAAAAAGAATGGACAGGTGCGTATATGTCTCGATGCTAGGGAGATTAACAAGATGATTGTTAACGACCGCACATCCCCTGGGGAGATAGAAGAAATACTGAAAAAGTTTCACAGGACAAGGTATATAAGTTCATGGGATACAGTATGCGGCTACTGGCAGGTAGAACTCCACCCTGATAGTAGGAAATATATAGCATTCATATTTGAAGGCAGAAACTATCAGTTTAAACGATTACCCTTTGGTTTGATAAATTTAGTGGCGGTATTTGTAAAGATAATGGACAGAATATTGGGGCAGGAAGTGCTGAAATTTACGACAGTATATGTCGACGATTTACTGGTAACTTCAGCGAATTGGGATGACCATTGTAATAGGGTTGAACAGGTGTTAGAGAAGCTATCAGAGAATAATATCACCCTCAAATTAGACAAGTCCCAATTTATAGCAAGTGAGGTGAAATTTTTAGGTTTTAATCTAACCGAGCAAGGGATTACTCCATCCAAAGAGAAAGTAGAGGCAATACAGAAGTTCCCCACCCCAAAAAACAGGAAACAGCTTCAATCATTTTTAGGAATCTGTAACTATTACAGGAAGTTTTGGTCCAATTATTCAGAACTAACTGCCAGGTTCCAAAAGCAGTTAACAGCTAAAGACAAATGGACTTGGGGACCAGAGCAAGATGGAGTGCTCAATCTAATAAAGGAAAAATTTTTAGAAGCAGTTATGTTACATCACCCCGACTTTACAAAACCATTTTATCTAAATTGCAATGCCAGTAACATAAGTTTAGGTGCAGCCTTATATCAGGAAGATCAGAATGGAAACCATTTAGTAATTAGCTTCACCAGCCGCGTGCTGAACAGCTGCGAACGAAACTACAATACCACTGAAAAAGAATTGTTGAGTGTAGTTTTCGCACGCGGTAAATTTCGAACGTATATATTAGGGTACCCCATCACGGTTAGGAGTGACCACAAATCAATATCATTTTTAAAGCATTGTAAGCTAAACCACGGAAGGCTGACGAGATGGGTTTTGGCCCTACAAGAATATAATATCACGTGGGAATATATACCAGGCAAACAAAACATAGCAGCCGACGTCCTATCCCGCATCAATTTACAAAACCAAACCTTTGACGGCGAAAAGGAACAAATAGCGAAGGTATACCATATTATTAAGAGCAGGGAAGATTTAAAAAATATTTTAAATGATGTAAAGGCACAACAAGAGGCCGACCCAAAATTAGGAAATATTAGAAAAAGGGTACTGGAAGGCGATGAAGTTATAAATAAATATTACTGTATACATGACGATACTCTGTTTATAAGGAATACCCCACACCAGGAGAATTGGAAGTTAGTAATTCCACCAAGGATAGAGAGGCCACTAATCATCGATTATCAAAATAGGTACGGACACATGGGTGCCCTCAAGGTAAGAAAATCATTGGAAGAGCAAACATATATCAAAGGGATGAATAAAAAAGTGCAACAGGCGATACAGTCATGCGATATTTGTCAGAAGGTAAAATGTAATAACGAGAGAAAGGAAGGGGTCATGATACCCATAACATCCACCTAAAAATTAGAAAAGGTATTTCTCGATATCTGTGGACCATTCCCACGCAGCGGTGGAAGACACAGATATAAATTCATCATAATTATCTTTGACCATTTCAGCAAATATACTAAGCTTTATCCAATAACTAGGGCTACGACCAGGAAAATTATAGACATCATAACAGAACGGTACATAATGGAGGTAGGCAGACCGTATTCTATAATTACAGACCACGGTACCCAGTTTAAGGGAAAATTATGGAAAGAAAACCTTAGAGAACACGGGATAAAAACGTATAAGACATCCGTATATCACCCGAATAGCAACCCAGCCGAGAGAGTGTTGAGGGAAGTAGGACGGTTGTTGAGAACATACTGCCATGACGAACAGAAGAGATGGCACGAATACTTAGCGTCAACCGAGGATTTTCTCAATTTCTCATATCACAATACCATAGAGGTGTCACCGTACACAGTTATGTTCGAAAGACCCCCACCACGAGAGATAAAGGAGATTATTAGTTTTCCCGACGAACCTGAATACCAATTTCAAGGAACCAAATTTTATAACAAAGTGTTAGAAAAAACGGAACAGCAACGGAAGAAATATATTCAATCCCAGCCAAAGGCAATTAAGTATAAGGTAGGAGAAAAGGTGTTAGTTAGAAATAGAGAATTGCCCAGTGCTATACAAGGCATAATGAAAAAATTGTTACTTTTATATACAGGACCTTTTAAAATCACGAAAGACAATGAAAACAATACATATGAGGTAACAGACACTGTTAGTAACAAAGTAAAGGGTACTTATAACCAAGCGTCATTGAAAAGGTACCATGAATAAAAACACAAGTCAAATCCAGCGTCATTGAGAAAGTACCATGAATAAAAACAGGTCAACGTAAATTTACCAACTTACCCGTACTTAGAGAAAGGAATAGAAATTATTAATATAAATAAATAATAAAATTACGAGAAGGACACCTTCCACCAAAGGCAAAAAGATATATGTAAAATATAAATTTATTTCCAATAGCCAAGTCAACGTATATTTACCAACTTACCCGTACTTATAGAAGGAGAGAAAGAAATAGAGATTATGAATATAAATAAAATTACGAGAAGGACACCTTTCACCAAAGTCAAAAATATATATATATATATATATATATATATAAGATATAGATTTATTTCCAATAGCCATGTCAACGTAAATTTACCAACTTACCCGTACTTAGAGGAGGAGAAAAAGGAAAGAAGGAAAAGACATAATTAATTAAATAAATTATTGAACAATCATATAACAATTGATATTACTAAGGAGGAGAAATACTGTCATATAATTGATACTAAATGGAAATGATAAATGAAAAAAAAGGGAAACAGTGTGTTACATAAGAAGATAATGATGAATCTATAAATATAGCTATTAACATTGAATGATTTTAAAAGATAATTTTACCTGCGGAGAACGATATATTAATATAATTGAGAAATAATCAGAAGAGTTTAAGAAAGGGAATTTATGTGTAGGAGCCTATGATCTTTGAATATTATATTTTTTTATTATTATTATTTGTTGCGAAAGTGCAATTATTATTTTCTGGACAGAGATGTGTTGCCTCTGATTTCAGTAATTATAGTTAGGGAAGGGCGGAGAATGTATGCCATAGCGAGCCACTCTGACTTCCAACCCGCTATAAAAGTTAGGGAATTGTTAGGGAGTTATATCAAAGATTAAATAATTAACATCAAGGTAAAAGGAATAGGAGATACGACAAAGAACGAAACATGAATAATGAGATGGATTAATATATTAAAGGAGTAGTACAGGAATTTAATTATAAGATAAAAGAATGAAATATAAAGAAGCTAATAAAAGGTTAATATAGAAATGATAATTTCATCAAAACTGAAGAAATGTTTTTCCCAAATTATCAATTTTAACGGAGAGGCATATGTAACGTCACAGAACGTTCCATAAAGGAAATTATTTGCATAGCAATTTATCATAAGAGGAAAGTGAGGTGAACAGTATCGAACCCAAGTAATCCGAAAAATTTTGTAATATTGTCTAATAATTAATATCATTAACATGAAAAAACGACCAGACTACGACTAAGACTCAAACCTGAAAACATGTAGTAGACCTATAATATTGTAATATTTATGAATTTAATGTTGACAAAATGCAACCAAATTGTATTATAAAGTTGAAATACAATATAATGTGACTATACTAATATATTTGACTAACTTAAACACTTTAATAGTCGAGTTAGGAAACTATTTACCTATACCATATCTGGCTGAGGCCAAGGAACCATCACAAAAAACAGTCATATTTGGCAAAATAATTGCAAAATGTTAGCAAAAATAAAGGAAAAGGGTACAATCCTATAGTGTACTATAAAAACAAACATACTTAGTTGAAAATAAACTTAA
Organism: Magicicada septendecula; assembly: GCA_034769895.1. Lineage (NCBI taxonomy): Eukaryota > Metazoa > Arthropoda > Insecta > Hemiptera > Cicadidae > Magicicada > Magicicada septendecula. The sequence goes on along the minus strand of CM068367.1, from coordinate 916,551,807 downwards.
TTCTTAAAGAATTTGACTTATGAGAGTGAAATTTGTCACACCAAGAAAATGAATCACTTATGCAAACCAATATGATGCTAAGTAATCTTACAATAAAAATAATATGTATCAGGATAAACCAGGTATCACAAAAGATAGACAATATAATAAACTCTCAGTGTATACTCGAAAAATCCCAAATATAATAAGTAAAAAAGACTAATTATTGTAAAGAAACAGTGACACTAACATAGGCCATATGCATGGACCATGTAAAACTGAACTTATTTATATATTATATGTGTTAAACTTTATTTATTTTGTTATAAAAAGATGATTATATTATGTATTAATGTTGTAGAAGGAACCAAACAACTTCACAACAATTTTATAATTAGAAAATTGAATTTTTATGGAAACATTCTAAGGTAAGAGTTGTAGTTTATGTTATTTTATTAGAGCTAATTTTTTCAAAACCAATCGTAATTAGTATCATTAGATTCAGTTGAAAGCAGAGAATCCAGTAGTTATGTAAAATTGTTTGACAAATACCAGAATAATTTTTGTAATATCCTTAGTGTGAAGAATAAGAAATTTTTGTTCTAAAGCTTCTACGGAAGTTAAATTTGTTCCATGATGTTCCATTTGATTATTCTCGAACGTTCTAGAAGGAATTTTTACACAAATACACCGGACGTTCATGTCAAAAAGTTAAAACAATGAGCCTTACAGAGTATAAAAGGAAGACGAAATTCGACCGAAAAACACTTTATGCTTTGAATCCAGAAGAGACACATCACCCACGAAACTGATCATCACACCTGAGGCAAAACCGAAGAACGAGAAGTCGACACGAGAACGCAGAAAGGCTTTTCCCGTACATGACAAAAGACTGACTTAACCTCTACAAGAGTATACGCCAACGTGTTGTTGAAATACAGCAGCAACACGACATATTTAATAGAACGCACGCAGCCAGAATATCAGCGGCCCTGGAAAGGACCAAAATTTTAATAGAGAATCAATTCTGCTGGTATTCGCTAAGACAAACTGACTTTGACAAAAATCCCTATAACGTTACGTACACAAAGCCTATTCATCAACTGTGAGAGGAGAATCAGCGCTGTGGCGGCTAATCGAGAAACCACGCGGACAGCTGATTGTCGCCGGCAGTGTTCAAAGCGTAAATTCACTGCGAAACTCTTTTCCAATAGTGCGGAGTTTAAAAAAAAACCGTATTTTGACTTTCAAATAATTATCAGTGCACAAGGAACGTCAACACGAAGAGGCGAGATTGAAAACGTCCCCAAGAGAAGTGTCCAGTGCGAGAAATAATTACCCATCGGAACGTGAATTGTTCAAAGTTAAAGTCATTTTTACCTGGTAACATTTGTCACCCAGTTGTAGTACACATGTCACACACCTTCAAATCACTTAATTTTTGTAAAGCATCTTATTGATCTGTCTTGGTAGTTCAAAGGAGTCACGTCCTGAGTATAAAGATTTTTCATACACTAAACTCATGCTTTTCAACTGAGTAAAATAAAATATTTGTTAGCCGATACTTGATTGGAGAAAAAACTTGTCAATAATAATTTTTTGTAACTCTACAATTTTATTTTTATTTTTTACGAATGTTAGTCCTTCAGACGATTTTTAAGATTCATTAAAACATACGTTATTTTTTCAAATTCAAACTGTCTTGTTCACATTTTTTCATAGAATTAAACTAACTGCTAAGAAATCAAAATTTAATTTTAATAACAATTTCTTGGAACAAAAAATTCCAAGTGGCGCCCACATACACATAGTAGCTTAAGTTGTTTGCAGGACGACATCATCGCAGAGGAACCAGTCATCAGTAAGTACTGAAAGTGCGCGGAGTGTAACGCCCGACATAACACGAACAACACGACAACATACACACGACTCATTTCTCTTTTTATTATAAACTGACGACTCCAACGTGACGCTTTAAAGAAGGTACACACTTATTTCTTCTTATTATACTATTAACAAACACATAATACCATATGTAAAAACAGTAGCATAGCAGGATTTCCTTGGTGGGGGGAGAGATTACTGAGCAAGTTTCTCCATGGAGGGGGATTAGAGACCAGGGTTATTTTATGGTGTTGAATTATTGATGTTAAACAGTGGGATAGGTGTTGATAGTAACAGGGGATTCATCAGTTAAAGCTCAATGTATATGTTATAACATTACAATTAGCAATATAAACTGCCTATCTGCTGATTTTATGTATAAAATATCATTGGCAACCTTCCCATTTTGGGAAGGTGTACCCCCCCCCCAAATATCCCGTGGCTACACCACTGGCTAAAAACACATAGGCCAGTATTATTTAACTAAGACCAACCAGTGCTCCAGTCAGTACCATATTATTTTTTCTTCTTTTATGTAGTACCTATGACTAAAATAGTAACCTAATGCATCAAATCACACAATGCATTTGTTTACAACTTTGATTGTTGTGGTTAAATTAACACCACATGCAAATATTAGTAAAATAAAACACATACGTTTTATTAGATACTTATACATTAATAATAAATACACATGAACATTGAAGCTTATATGATCAGTATCAGTATTTAATTTTTGTTTTAATCCATTTATTGTATTGGCAGAAAAAATGATTATTTAGAAATACTTTAATTAGAAAAAATTATTAAAAATTTACCAGTATCAATTCAAATACTACTATTAGTATTGACCTATTTCTGTATTAATTGTTTACATTTCTATTCTGCTTGTAAGGAATACAACTAATAATAGTACCAGTAGTATGTCATGAACTCATCAAGGTGAATGGCATGCAGTTGAGAACAATGTATTTGATGTACATTATCCATGTACTTATTGGTTTGCTTTGATGTTAATATCAAGTAACACAGTTAATATTAAGTAACACAGTTAATATCAACAACATGGAAATCCAACATGTAAACACAAAAGACCAAAGACTAGACACACTCGAACAACTGGAAATATACAAATGTATAAAAATGCATGGAAAAATATTTCTGGATGAAGAGACACAATGTAAGTAACATATACTATTTGAAACAAAACACATAAACACACCAACGATCTTTCAGACAATAGTGCCATCTCCAAAAAAACATCTCTCATGAAGCTTGCAATGAGCAAAAGCTAGCTCAGGATAAACATTTTTTTAAGTTTTTATCTAAAATACTTGAGTTCTATGTCAAAACAGTGTTTATAACTCTTTAATGATACTCAGGATATAACATGGGCAACAAAACCCTAGAATGTAATATTTAAGCCCTCAAAGATTATAATTAAATAAAATTAAATTTTATAGCAACATAGACAGAATTTTGTGCCTACATGCATGCACTGTGTTTGAATTCTTTGCACTTTTATGCTGTGTTTTCATATGACACATACTGTGTTTACCTTTAGATTTTTAAATCTAGTTCATCATACGTTTTCATTTTATTATCTGAACAACAAGATATTATATTTATATATTAATAATTAAATAAAATATTAAATATTTTTTCATTTTATTTAACATACAATTTAAGAAAATCTGATGAATGAGTTACACACACACACACACACACACACACACATATTTGTGAGCGAGTGCGCATGTGTAATAAATTTTCTTCCATATATAAACACTTTAAAATGATGATGGCAACAAAAAAATCAATCCTTTTTATAAAAAAAAAACTAATTTCTTGCAGAAATACAAATAATATGCAGCCATTTTAGTATTCAGGAAAAGCATACTAAGTTCATTTCAAAAGACTTAAATTTTAAGAAATTATAATAATTCACTTCAAATCAAAAGTTATAAGGTTTGTGTTGCATTGTCTAGTCTGAAACTACATAAATGGCAAAGAATAAATGTTGTTTACAATTATGAATTTAACATTAATATTTCATTAAACAATATGGGGCAAGCAAAGAACATTTCTTTACTGTGATGAATACGTCTCACTAAATAAATTCAAATATATCAAAGAAATTTCATATTTATAATTTTGTAACAAGTATATTTGTACTCTTTTAACTCCATGTATGAAGTTACATGAAGTACTCTCACATTACTAATAGAAAATGTAATGTAAATTACAATATAATGTTTAAAAGTATACTGTCTTTAAAAAATTAAAACTACATACCGTAACTTACAAGTTACATTGCCATAACATTACAATACCAATATCATTCACAGTCAAATAAACTTCAGTATTCATTAGCAACTTTATACATATTAACATGAGTGCATGTGTGTGTGTAAATCTCGACATGAAATAAATTAAACTGTGTTTTACACTACCAGAACAATTATAACATTTTTGTTATAAATAAATTTAAAACATATTATAAATGACAGGACTAAAAGGAAAGGATACTGACAAAATATTAATTTCAAACAGTTTTAATGATATTCAGTTATGATTACCAATTCAATATTAAATGGAACTCATAAACACAGAGTTATTTTGACATTTATGGTTATATATTTAACAAATTGGTTTATTAAAAATGCTGTATTTTAAAATAACAAAATCAGAATCGACTTTTTTAGAAACCTCAGTTGAAAATAGGCTTTTGAAAGAATAGTTATGCTAATGATGGAAAATTATTAGAAATAATAATTTTAAGTAGAGGCATATTAATATCTTACAAAATAACTAAAACACATGAAATCAGTAAATGAAAAAATTATAATTCCTGGTTTCATTATAGTTGCTAATGTACAGTCACAAATAAAAAACATTCTTGGATTTTGTTGTACATGACGTTAGTTGATTACTAATTATAAGTATAATACTACTGACTTGGAACACTGTGTTTTTTATTGCCTTATAGCCTGAACCAGTTTTTGCTTATTATAAGCTTTGTCAGAGGCTACCACTAGGAGCGCTGTCCGTCTTGTTCTTGGCGTCAGCACTGTCGTTTGAAAGATCGATGTTGTGTGTGTGTGTGTGTGTGCAGTGTGATATGTTCAAATCACATGTACTATTCAAACATATCACACCACATACACACAACAACGATCTTTCAAATGACGGTGCTGATGCCAAGAACAAGACGGCAGCCTCTGACGAAGCTTATAAAAAACAAAAACTGGTTTAGGCTATAAGGTAAACATTTTACATGTAGTATAAGGTAAAAATAAAAAATGTAGTATTCCGAGTCAGTAGTATTATACTTGTAATTAAAAAACATTCATTATTCAAAATAATTAATACATTTTAAATACTGTAACTGTGCAGAACTGAGGTAGAAAATGCTATAACATGACATGAATGATTTCTTTCCTATCCTCCCTTTCAGTTATAAAGAATATAAATATTGATATATAATCCTACTACATGTGTAATAAAAATATTTTTATATTTATTAATCTTAAATGTCACTATATTGTTCTCTTAAAAAAGCTTAAAGATTAATTATATTGGTATTTATAGAGCTCTTGAAGATATTTCATCAAGACTATTGTATACACTGACTGCAGACTTGGTGGAGCCTTATATTATATTCTTAATATATTAACTGTAATTCTTTAATTCTTTATCATGACAACTATTGAAATTGTGTATTTTGTGGACAGTTACTAGTGCGGGTACATTTTTATTTTGGATTCAGAACAAACTTGTTGCAACTATTGAAAAAATGTTCTTCCCAGAGACAGAAATGAGGTAAACAAAATTTACATAAGAAAAAGTGTGGATATGTTTTAAAGTGTAAAAGGTGAGAAACAAGCTCCATGAAAAAAAATACTTTTACAATTAAAAATTCTAAATAATTATTGTTCCCTGTAAAAAAAATCCTTAGATTTGTTGTTTTTTGTGGACACTGAACATTAAAAACTGACCAAGATATAATTTCATATTTTTTGTTTTACTTCATAACTACGCAAATTCCATAACTACATGAATTTTTCTTGTTTTACTTAAAATAACAAACCCAAGAAAAAAATATTTTATATATAACTAAAAGATATTTTAATTTACTATAATTTGTTTTTTATATCCCCATAGGGCAGAAACTGAAGGAACTCTGTTCTGTTCTGTTCTGTGGGAAACCATGTAAAATTAAAGTTTTTAAAATTCATTTTTCGTAAGTAACAGTTACTCGGACTATAATAAAAAAAAGATGATATTTTTGCAGGTTTCATATATAGCATAAACATTTTATAACAAATTATTTTTGTTAAAAAAAGACAGATTTGTATATGTTTAATGAATCTATTATTAAAAAATTATTTATAGAAATACAATGGGTGTTTTATGTTTAATTAAGTGCTTTAGGCTATTCCCTTTAAAACAAAACCTTACAAGTAATTTTTCTTCATTTTATGTTTTTTTTTATAATATTTTAAAGTTGACATGCTAAAAAATATACAAAAAAATTGGAAATACCATGAAAATGATATATGTACTGTACACAATGTAATATATTTACTTTATACCTGTAGAACTTTACTAAGTATACTCTACTATAAATTATATCTATATCTATCCTATTAGGCCTACTTATTAGTAGTGTAGCCAGGATTTTTCTATGTTGCATATTTATTGATAATAGGCAGGAGGAAAGGTGTTGGTGGTAGTAGAGGATTCACCAGTTATAGTCTATTCTGTATACTGTATATCATATCAATGTAGGGATCCCATATCTTTATAATGAAAAACCGGGACACTTACACACACAAAATTATGATAGAGCGAGGGGGGGTCTCATACAAAACGAAATACCATTATTCAGAATACTTTATTTCAATATAAAAATCAGAAAAATAAAAAAAAAGTTTAAATAATAATGTGATGTCAAATAATGTTTTTTTTCTCACTAAACCATGTTCTGTTACTTCTATATTAATTACTTGAGCTTGTTGATGTTGATGCTGATGGCTCTTCTGCTTGAATTTGTTTTTTTTTCTTTGATGTCCTGCACACTGATAGCACAGTACTTGGTAGATGAATGGAGCTTTCTAGGAGCTTTTGGTCTCCAGAGATCATTTCATAGAACTCTGAGCAAGACACATGTTTATAATGTGTCTTAATGGTTAAAATTGACTGGACTGTGTCTAGCTGGAGCCGGTTTCTCTCGTGTGTCCACAGCGAATTCATTAAAGAAAAAATTCTCTCAACTGACGCATTAGAGCCTGGCAAAGTAGACTAAAACTTACAAGTAGCACTAACTCTCTGCATACAATGTTTTCCTTCTTAAAATGTGCAGAGAGTTCTCTCCACCTTTCTTCAATCTTGCAGCAAGAATTATTCCACTCATTAATCTTATGTTCATTAGCATACATCTTGACATGGGTGTAATCATCAAACAGAATTTCATCGTTGATTTGAAGGTTTGGCAGAATTTTTTAAATTTCTTCTGCACATCCGGATATTTTTTCCCATGTGAAGGAGGAAATATTCAAGGAAACCCATTCCATTTTAGTGAACACACTGAATTGATCACTGGATTACTCCTTAATATATTCTATTGCAGTAGTATAAAAATCACCGATGTATTTCTTGAATAAATCTTCAGTGATCAGATCCTCTTCAAGAAGAGTTTTCAGTTCTTCTTTCACATCTCCAGTGAGAAAAAATTCTTTTTGTCGCATATTGATTTCATGATCAGTACATCAATTTCTTTTTTAACTTCAAAACCAGTGGCTTCTTCTCGCTCAATTCTTAAAATTGCATCCGAAAACATTTTCAACTGAGCTTTTAGAAACAGGAAGAAGACAAAATGTTTTCTGTTATTAAAAAAATTCATACAAAACATGTGGACATTTGTCCTGGCTCAAAAAATATGACTTAAGTCCTTCATACATATCAACGAAACGATTAAGAGCAGGTTGAAGTGATAGCCATCTGGTGTTGCTGGCTCCTAGAACAGTTTTGTATTCAACGTCCACAAAATCACAAAACAATTTAAGATGTTCCACACGTACTGTGAACTGGTGGAAGTACTGAAACACCTTTTAATAATTCCCTGAATATCTACTGGTAAGACATCTGCAGCAGTTTGAACTGCATTATGGACTATATGAGCTGCACAGCCTACACCAATTACTTTTCGATTCAATTTTTTTTCAAGCTTGTAAAGAACATTATTTTTTCCTTTCCTTTTCATCCCCCCAAAATTTGTATTTGTATTGTCTGCTGACATACCAATTATTTTATCAACAATACCACACTTTCCTGCAGCCTGAAAAATATGATCAACCAGAAGATCTGAAGTTTCTCCAGAAAGATTGGAAAATTCCAAAATTTATGTACATATTCCTCTCTCAGGAATGAAATATCTCACTATTATAGGCACTATCTTCAGATCAATATGATTTGAAGCGTCTATAGATATGCAAGCAAAGTTAGTTTTTTCAGGTCTTCCAATATTTTATTTCTTGCATGGGGATATAAAACATTCACAGTTATGGCCTTGCACTTACTTTGAGCACAGCTAAACTTTTTATTCATAAATTGTTTTAAAATTCTTGAAGTACAGTCCATAGATTGAAAGCTGTGATTATGTTTAACAGAATGGTAAACAAATGTTGCCTCTTTTACAGCCAGATCCATTTCTTCAGCTAACATATTTTGTTTCTAAAAAACGTGGTTATCTGTTGGGTAGAACATTTTGCAGTCACGGCAGTCATGTGTTTTTTTTGTACTAACGTGATCAACGATATCCGATTTACCTCCATGGCTCACACTAAATACCACATGGCAGATATCACATTCCACTTTGTCTTTGGGACAGTCAGCAGTTTCTTTTATAAATGGGAACTGCGCCTTTAAATTTTCACTGAAAACACACTTTCTCTTTGGCATTTTGTTGCTTTTTTTATTAAACTTCACTAAATAGTTTAAACATTAAACTGCCCGCAATTATTTTGAATACGAACAATGATAACCTATAACACTCAACACTAAACATGCGAACGAAAATGAATGACACAAACGAATGAACAAATCTTTCTAACGAATCGTAGTCAGGTTGACCAACAGTTCATCGGGAAATTCAAAATAACCATACCAGTACATGTTATCAAAAAATATCGAACTTTTTTTGTATTTGTAAAAAACCGGGACATTTTAGCATCCCAAAATGATTTGTCGGGACATCGGGACAAAGGTTAAAAATCCGTGACTGTCCTGGGAAACCGGGAGGTATGGGATCCCTATGTCAAGGCCACTAGTGATCTTTTACTACCTGCCTGAAGGCTTTACCGTTTAAGACCTTATGGTAACTTACACAACGGTGGGGAATTGTACCCCCCCCCCCAATAAACCCCTTGGCTATGCCACTGTTACTTATCTATAAACACAACAACTTTGTGCTAACAAGTACATATACACAGTCCTCTTGTAAAAACATTTGCTTCACTTACCTGTATATGCAGTCATATGTTTAGTTATTTACTGATAAAATTGTTACTGGTAGTTGAAAGATATGTACAAAACACTGTAGAAGAAAATATAATAACAATTTTGTAGTAAACCTAATGTATTTTTGGTGACCAGTAAATTAGCTAAGGAATAAAAAAATCGTCCACAAGGTAATAAGATGTTTAGAAGTTGACAGGTTACAAGTACAAACACAAGTTTGTAAGATGAACCTTTTTGTATAACATATGTTCAGATGACTAAACATTTTGTGGACCTTCTGTCTAAAAACAGGAAGAAATATACAGAACTGATACAAATTCTTTGATAAAAGTATTTGTTCCTTCTTTTTGGAAGATTAGATATTATTCTTCCGATATTATTATTGAGTCACTAAGTAAAATAAATGGGATGATGTAAAATGAGTAAGGATGAAAAGGAATGGGAATAAATACCATTTAGCAAGTATACCATAATAAGTGCTTATTTAATAAAATTAATGAGAAAACTAAATCTGTCTTCAGAATATGTCAAATAAATATGATTAGTAATAATTAATTATTTCTGGATAAGTAGCAAAGCTCTGCTACTACTTAATTGTACCAACAACAATATATGTCACGTTTTCAAATACGGTACTGACAGAGTCAGCCCAGATGTTTCCCAACAAATCGACCAGCCATTACCATTTAGGCATGGTATTACCAATCCTAATTTTCACTGCTCAAAAATCCACAGATATTGGAATGGTATATATCCTTAGACCAGTCACAAGATATATGAACATCTCTTAACTTCTTTTAATGTCAGTCTCAATCAAGCTTGTAAGTACTTTTAAGTACATCTGCCAGTGCTTACAAGCTACCAGTGAAAACTGAGAAGTTCACACTATAAATGGAATTCTGACAAATTATAGGACTTTGGTAAGGATCTGGCCCAAGTAAAAGATCTCTCAATCATCTGCTCCTAAGTATCTAGACCTTCTAGAGAATGTAGCCTAGCACAAGTCTTAAATCTTTTCCAACACAAAATGCATCTAATCCCAGCAATTCTGTTAAAATTATTAAACTATGTATATATCAGCATAGCAGAATTGAACAACCAAGATGTGACTAGACATCATAAGTAAAAATAACACAATTAAAAATATATGTTTATTATTATTATTATTATTATTGCAACTGTAGTGTATACAATAAGCAGTAACATGTTCAATTCACTTTATTAGCCCTTCTTATAAACGTTTCTTATCATGTTATATAGCCTGCATAATTGGTAACTTTGTTTTCTTTCATTTTGTATACATTCAACATTTTCTCATTTTGTGTCATAAATTCAGACTCTTCTCAGTTAATCAGTTTTAATACTGTGATCGTGTTAATGCGTAGGAAGTGCTATTCTTATCACAAGTAATAAATGCGAAATTAAGGGGATCAAAGCTTCATATTTAATTTTATTTCATAATACCTGAAATTATAAAGAAGTTCACTATTGTAGATTTTATTTGTAAAGTATATTACATGATAGTAGTAATAATAATAATAATACCCGTACTACTACTTGTAGCAGCAGCAGCAGTAGTACTGGTAGTAGTAGTAGTAGTAGTAGTAGTAGTAGTAGTAGTAGTAGTAGTAGTAGTAGTAGTAGTAGTAGTAGTAGTAGTAGTAGTAAGAGGAGGATAATAAACACAATAACTTCTTTTTTTAACAATTTTCCACATGTATAACTAACAAATTAATTTTTACATAGTGCCAAATATTGCCCACGTAATACCTTATCTTCAGCTATATATTTAATGATTTTACATTTAAAATATATATAAGAAGTTACAGTTGAAGATTCAGTATAGGAATAACATGACGGCTGACTTATAAACTTAGCATTGTACCTTTAAAACTGATTTGGAGATTAAGCCATACAATTTTATTCCCATAACACTACTCTGCTTAAATTTTGATATTTTAATATTTTTAAGGGGCTTTAAATCATGTTTTTGTGTTAATTTAGAAAAACTATTGATTTTTGTATCACTACAGTTTTTTATACTGAGCTCATAAGCATATTTGCTGTTTAATTATAAGCAGTAACATGTTTAATTCACTTTTTTAGCCCTACTCATAAACATTTCTCATCATGTTATATAGCCTCCATACTTGGAAACATTTTTTCCTTCATTTTGTATACATTCAACATTTTCTCATTTTGTGTCGTAAATTCAGACTCTTTTCAGTTCATCAGTTTTAATACTGTGATAGCGTTAATGTGTAGGAAGCGCTATTCTTATCACAAGTAATAAATGTGAAATTAAAAGGGGATCAAAGATCAAAGCCCCACATTTCAATTTATTTCATAATATAAACAAAATCTTACTGTCACTTAACTCCTTTGATGGTGTTATTGTTCTAGTGAAAGAAAGTGGGTGGCAACTCAGGGTATACGTATTTCACTAGGTGGCAAATAACACTGTTGTGTGTTTAGATTACTTTGAAGTCTGTTCAATTTCAGTGTCATCAATTTTGTTTGTTTTAAATATTTAGAATGAGTTCATATAAGTCGATTTGAAAATCATTGGAATGCTACTTGGACAGTAATCTGACTATACAAAAATCTCTTGTTTTATTTTCAAGTGGGACAGTCAATAGTTTAAAGATAAACAAAGACAATTTGAGGATAAAAATTTGACGCAAAAGAGAGGATCATCTCAAACTAGGTTGAAAGAACATTGTAAACAAACCTATAGTGAAAAGGGGAGGCATTCTCCCTCCTCTTCATATCAGACTTGGATTGATGAAACTGTTCACTAAGACACTTCCAAAAGTTGGCACCTGTTTCCAGTACCTAGTAACAAAGCTATTAAAGTTTTGTGTGAGAAACTGAAAGAAGGAATTTTCATTGAGCCATAAATCTGAAATCTAATGAAGGATGGGGGTCTTGCAAATACCATGACCCCATCAGAGAAGAATAATTGAAACTCATCCTTTATGGCTTTAATCATAACAAGAAAGATCCTAACAACAAAGCAATAGTAAAAACTGTGGTGTAACATTTTAATTAGTAACTTTCCTGAGGTGTAGAATTCCTTCACTATCAATTATAAAGTAGCCAAGCATACAATAGACGCTAAAAATTCGGAATTACTGTATTGGTTTTTAACTTATAATTTATGACCATAATACCTAAACATATAAATTTAGTCCTAGCTTTCAAATTTATGTTTCCACAGATATCTATATGCCTATGTCGGATGCGTTTCATAAATACACATAACTGATAAAAATATGTCAAGTTTTTTGCAAACAGCTTATAAATGTTTGAAGGTTGTCCACAATTTGCAAGCGGTAATGACAGATATTAGTTATGTCAAATTACTTAACTAACTATATAAAATAGTACTTACACAGAACACAATTATTTTCTATAAAAATGATTATATTTTTACACTACTGCCTTAACTAACTTTCACTCATTATGAGCTTCATCAGAGGCAACCACTAGAAGCACTGCCCGTTCTGCTTTTGGTGATGACCGGAGGCGGCTAACTCATAAGGGCACATGGTCACGTGCCCCACCAGAAAATCACGAAATAAATAAATATTGTAGAAACGTCCTCATTTCAAATGATAGCAATAGTTTGTAACAGTGAGAAGTCTGGAGAAATGTGGCAATGCGAAAACAAATGTGGCAACATAGCGACGGTCACAGAGACGTTGTGACCCAGATAGTACTACTCCTTTCCACTTCTCAACTCTCTTGTGGTGGGAGAGCGTAATGCTAAATTCCCATAGCGTTCGGTCACACTAGACTATGTGACCATTGACCAAAAATTAACAGTCTTCAAGTAGTAAACTCTGAATCCTGTAGGTGCGCCACATTACTGCAACTAACGGATATGAATCGGAGCTATTTAGTAGACTATTACATTTTACCGCCATCTGAGCTGTGCTATAATACTAATAATTACTGTTACTTTCTTAATATATATTGTTACGAAATAATGTTATTATAATGTTTCTATCGTGAATGTGATTATAATAATTTTTGCGATTTTATATAATTTTAAATTATATTCTCATCGAAGGAAATATTAAAATAGAATGTGTACCTAGAGCGGTTATGTTATGTGCTACACGATAATTGTGGTGGCAGTGCTTATAGTAATTGTATAAATTGTAGTGTTACAAGTGGTTTTCAGTAATCAGTGTTACGCACGCGTGTAAATAACAGTGTTGAAAATATTCAAGTGTCGGTATTTTGTGTGCTTGTGTAAATCTCTGAGACAAAATGAATGATGTCAAGTATTTACAGAGTAAAACTTTGTGCTATGAAGATAGGTTAATAGCAAAACAATTGGGTCCACCTAGACCGCAGTTGTATATCAACCAAGTGTTTAAGGACAAAAACAGAACCTATAATAGAACTTTCAATACCACAGTGTACGAAAAATGGGAATGGATGTGCGGATGCCCCACAATCAATGCTTTATTTTGCTTTGCTTGTCTTCTGTTTGGCGGTGAAGACACGTGGACTAAGTCGGGCGTTAAAGATCTGAAACATTTTCAGAAAAGAGTAAGAAGCATTCGCTGTCTAAATGTCATTTAGACAATGAAATGAGTTTAGCCGTGCTAGGTATTGTAAATATTAGGTTGCAACTCGATGATGGTTACAGAATTTCTGTTCGTAAACATAACGAACTTGTAGACAAGACCAGATATATCTTGTCTCGAATAATTGATGCGATTAAATTTTGTGGGGAATTTGAATTAGCTTTACGTGGCCACGATGAAACGGAAGAAGCAGACAACAACCCAGGGATTCTGGTGGCGGTGCGTATTTTAAGCCTTTTGCTAACTTTCTTTTTCTTCTGTATTGAAATTTACCTCTGTAAGGTTTATTACTCTTTTTTCATAGTTATTCTTAGAGAGGTGTTCCTTTTTTACTTCGTTCTTTCTTATTAATTTATTTAACTTATCTACCATTTTTTTATTTAATTTTTTATTTTATATAAATCAAGAAAAAACGATTATTGAATGCGAAAGCATAATACAAAAACTAGGAAATGAAAATGATAAAAAAAGAATAAGGTGGGAAGTAGGGAATGTAGTAGATAAAATATTTAAGAAAAGTTTGTATGATTCAAAAAATCAAATCAACTGTAACTAAACTAAAGAATAAAATAAAGAAGAATGATATTATAGTTACGAAGGCGGACAAAGGAAATACAATGGTACTACTGAGAAAGGACGAATACATAAAGAAAACGGAAGAATTTATAAGGGAAGGACCATATGAGGAAATAAAGTATGATTATAGAAGTGAGTACCAGTCAAGGATAAAACAAATGATGAAACAGATAACATTTATAGAAGAAAATAATAAAAAGTATTTATTGGAAAGTAATCCAACAGCACCAACTTTTAAAAGTCGGGTTAAGATACATAAAGAAGGAAAACCAATTAGACCGATTGTTTCTTTTATTAATGCACCTATTTATAAATTATCAAAGGAAGTTAGCAGAGTACTGAAAGAGAAATATGAATTTGGGACAAAGTACAACATAGAGAATAATGTAAAATTGATAGAAAAATTAGAAAATATTAGGATTAATGTAAATACAAAATTGATATCACTGGATGTTAAGGACATGTTTACCAATATCACAGTAAATAAAGTTATTAAGTTAATAAACGATAATAATATGGGAGAATACAGGTATAAAAAGCAGTTGATGAAAGTAATTAAAGAATGTGTAAATCAGAACTATTTTAGGTTTAATAACAAGTTTTATATACAGAAAAAAGGTTTACCTATGGGGTCTTCATTATCCCCTATTCTTGCTGAAATATACATGAATGATTTTGAAAAGCAATTAATAAATTCCACTAAGTATAAAGACAATATAAAATTATGGTCTAGATATGTTGATGATGTATTAGTAATTTGGGAAGGAAGCATAGAAGAAGTGCATGAGTTTATAAATGAGGTAATTAATAAGGATAAAAACTTACAATTTAAAGAAGAGATAGGAGGTAAGAAAATAAATTACTTAGATATAAACATAGAAATTAAAGATAATGAGAAACTACAGTTTGGGATATTTAGGAAAGAGTCGTATTCTGATATAATTATACCAAGAGAGTCTTACCACCCATATAGATATAAAATGGCGGCAATCAATTCATTTTGTTACAGAGCTCAGAAGTGTTTAAAAGAGACCGAATCAAAAGATAGGGAGTTAAAAACGATAAAGGGAATTGTAAGGAATAATAATTATAACACCAACATAGTGGATAAAGTTATGAAAAGGGTTAACATACAAAAAGCTAAAATAGAACCAGAACAAAAGAATTATGCAGGGTCATTGACATACATAGGTTCACATACTAGAAAAATTATAAAATGTTTTAATAAATATGGAGTAGTTATAGCTATTAAAAAATGTGAAACGTTATTTGATAAGATAAGGAATAAGAATATAGAAAAAATTCCAGTATTACAGAAAGCGGAATTTATAAATTAAAATGTAAAGACTGCAACAAAGTGTACCTAGGTGAGACAGGACGAAAATTCGTATGCAGGTTGTCTGACCACAAACGTGGAGAAGGTAATAGAACAACCAATTCGTTATATGCAAGACATTTCATAGAAGACAACCATAAGTTTGTTAATCCTTTGGAAGAATACAAAATTGTAAAAGTATTAAATAACACAGTTGAAAGGAAGCTTAGAGAGGAGTTAGAAATATTGAAAGAAAGAGAAAAAGGGTTAGACAATTTAATTAATATTAAAATTAAATTTGATAATGAAGAAATATTTTATAACATGATTAAGAAGTAAATGATAGAGGACAGATAGATAAGATTAAGAATTATATTGCATAGTACTAATTGGATGTTTTAAAATAAGGGTGTGTGACTGACCCACGTGTGTGGAGAGGAAGAAGGTAAGTTTAAAAGGTGCACACACACACACACACACACACACACACACACACACACACACACACACACACACACACACACACACACACACACACACACACTGAAACACAAGGAATTTGCTAGAAAAATATGTAACTGTACAGGGACATATGATATGTGACAGGGTTTATGATATGATATGTACAGGGGAATATGATGGTGGGACAGGGTTTAGGGGGTGGGGAAGTGTCATTTATATTATAGCTTGTTGTGTGTGAGCAGTGTGGAGGAGAGGGTGAAGGGTTTGTTTTCACATATTTCCTGTCTATTCCGATCTGACGATGGGCTGTGAAGCTTGAAAGCGCTAATCGGGATAATTTTTATATAGTGGTGTGCAACAGTGATCATTCTGATTGTGATTTCAACCACTAACACAAATTTCTTCATTAAAAGGAATTTAGTTAATTTTGGTCAAGACAGTTGAAGTAAAAAGAAAAATTCTAGTCTACTGTTAGACACGAAAGTATTCAGAACACCTCTGTGCAGCTCTGAGCCACAAAGTATAACGAAGAATCAAATCCAAGTGGAAGAAAAAGTATAAAATTTTATAAAACATAAAATCTAAATGAAAGAAGGAAGAATTGAAGATAATATAAAATAATACATAAAAGAAGAACAAGTGAAAGTAATATTTTAGAAAAGTGAATAATTAATTTCAACCATAGAACTGGGTGAGACTTAACCTTTATAATACCATATTTACAACTACATGACACCAAGATTAACTCAATCAACACTTTTCTTCAATAGAACACTAGTAAAAACTGGTTGTGAATACATTCCACATTAATTTGGTTTAACAACAAGCCGCCATCTTGACTGTTTACTTTGAACTCTGGGTAGACCCATGATGCATTGCGTTGGCAAACTGAACTGAACAAATAATTTGTCACACTTTATTAAAATTAATTTTATTTGTATTGGACAATAAGAATTAAATAATTGTAATGTGTAGTACTTCGTTGTGGACATTTTGAGCTTTAATAACAGTCTAAAGAACCCCGAACTGAGATATTATATGAAAATAATTTAGAATCAAACTGAAAGCAAGAATCAATACAATCAATTAATAACTTCGACCTTAGAGTCATTTAACTGAACTAATGAAAATAAAAACGTTAATAATTATTCCTAATTAATGTTGAATGAGTTTTATTTATAGGATAAGATAAAGTTAAAGGTTATTTGTTCGAGAAAAGAAGAGTGAAACAGTATTGGCGATTCGAACTTCATCGAAATTAAAGGATCACGAAGCTAACCTCCAAATGGCAACTCGAAACTACAATCGAATGCGAAAATCAACAAAACCAATTCCGCCATAAACCAATTTTACTAAATTTTTTAAAACCATCAAAACAAATAACAATTATTTTCTTTAATAAAAAATAAATAATTCAGATAAATTTCAGACACAAACCAACGCATATCTAATAATAATTTAAATAAATAAACGAATTACACAGCACGAGTTTACGACGTTACAAATTAGCGCTTCCAACACAGAGCATATTACAACACAAGTTAACTCACGAGAGAAAACGTTTTATTACAGATTGGCACTTCCAAAGTTAAAAGAAATTTCAACTTCATAACTCAACTTTATAATTAAAGAGAACACGACTTTATTAATTCACTACGTTACAATATTAACTTAATTTTATGTTACTATTTAGTGGAAGAGAATACTGTATTTTTTTAGGATTTTTTTATGGTTACTTAATAATAAACATTAAAATGGCCTTTTCAAGATCATTTTTTTGAAGAATGTAATTATTTAATTATAAGTATAATACTACTGACTTGGAACACTAAGTTTTTTGTTGGTAAAAATGTAAAATTTTTACCTTATAGCCTGAACCAGTTTTCGCTTATTACAAGCTTCGTCAGAGGCTGCCACTAGGAGCACTGTCCATCTTGTTCTTGGTGACGGTGTCGTTGTTTGAAAGATCGATGTTCTGTGTGTGCAGTGTGTGATATGTTCAAATAGTACGTGTGATCTGAATTGTGTCTGTTCGTTTAGGATGTCGTTTTTATGTGTTTTTGAGTGTTTGTATATTTCTAGATATTCAAGAGTGTCTAGTTTTCGGTCTTTAGTGTGTACATGCAAAATATCCATGTTGCAGTTTATGTTTGTGTATGTGTTGTATGTTTCAATGAGGTAGTCTACAAAGGTGGATTCGGTGGTGGAGTGTAGTGCCTTTGTATGTTGAAAGTATCACTGTTTGAAGCAACGTAAGTGAAAACTGGTTCAGGCTATAAGGTAAAAATTTTACATTTTTACCAATAAAAAACTTAGTGTTCCGAGTCAGTAGTATTATACTTATAATAAGTTAATCAATGGACACGTCATGGACAACAAAATCAAAAAATGGAATTATTTTTTAGGATTTTTTAAAATTTTAGGTAAACCAACTTATCTAAATATCCTGCTACTTTAAAATGTGTAATTGCATTGCCAGTTTTGCCACCAAGTTAATATAATGTGCAAAATTTTACCCCCTTCCCCAACTTTAATTTTATTCAAAAAGCATAATTTTAAGCTAAAACAAATCATTTTCTAGTCTAAATTTATATGTACTCTTTTGTTTATTTTCACCCATAGTACATGTCATGAAATTATTTCTGTTAAACATTTTTAATAAATAAATTTTTCTGTGTGTGTGTGTGTGTGTGTGTGTGTGTGTGTGTGTGTGTGTGTGTGTGTGTTACAATACTACTGTTACAAGTGCTTTACACATTTGTAGATGAAATATATGAGTTTTGTTATACCTTTGCTTAAATCCCAGAGATGACTACATCAGTGTTTACATAGGTAATAGGCAGTAAGAACATAATATTAATATAATTTTAAAACAAGCAATGAACAGTAAATGTGTCAGTGTACTGGAATGTGTATATTGTGTGTGTGTGTCCACATTACTGTTGTGTGATGGAAAAAAGCACGTGTTGTGTGTGCAAGAACAACACAGAATAAAAAATTCATTATTTCTGCTATATATTGTAGCATTGAATTTCATCATATTTGTGCCATTTGACCAAGTAAAGTTTGTTCAACTTTGTAAACATTTTGAGCAGACAATTATCTTTTACTTCTTCTTAACATTTACAAATTATGATTTGTGTAGTTCTATAAATAATATTCATATTTCAGAGAATTGTTAGTTTGAATGATTAATTATTTACAAATAATCAAAATGAGATATTTTTAAATTAGAAAAAAATGAATATTTGGAGAGATGATTTTTGTGGAAAGATGATTCAATAGATTAATATTACCTCCCTCAGAATAAGGATTATTTCTTGGATTTTGTTGTCCATGACGTGTCCGTTACTTAACTAAATACAACTATTACATTAACGACTTGGAACACAAAGTTTTTTATGAGTAAAAACATAAAGTTTTACTTTACAACCTGAACCGGTTTTCACTTTTAAAAAGCTTCTTCAGAGGTTCAACCAAAACTTTGTGTTCCGAGTTGTTAATGTAATAGTTGTATTTAGTTAAGGATTATTTATTCAAAAGAACCATCACTATCCATTCCATACATACATTGCTGTATCTAACATGCACATACACCTAATTAATTTACTGTAAAAATATTAATTGTAAAATCATAATTAGTTTATATATGTAATATATAGATAATATATTTTTTTACTGAATTATGTTTTGCCTATGAGGTAGGGTTGGTTTGTTACACTATGTGGCTTGGGTTAACTTCCCTCTGCGGATAAAAAATATAATTTGGTTTCAGATTTCTCTCTGCCACTGTAAGGCAACAGTAAACCATTAAGTGATGTTATTCCTACCTTGTAGCATCTCTTTACTCAACTGATTGGAACAAAAATTAAACTGAAGGAAATTAGTGTGAGGGAAGATGTAACACACTATGGGTATATAGAGAAAAGTAGCCTACAGTCAATTTGAGAACATTTAGATGCATCACTTCTATGGAAAAATAACAAATTGTTTGTGCTATAGACATTAAGTCTATCTGATGCATAGTAAAAAAACATCTTCTTCTTTGTTTTATTCATTGGCATAGTAATAGTGTACAGCTGCCCTTAGACTCCTCTGCAACTGGTCCTATAAAAGAGGGGACAAAACTTTTGCTTTTCTACTTGAGATCATCCAGAATGCTATCTTTTTATAGGTTCTTAGGCTTTCCTCAAGTTTACATTCCATCTAATATGCACTTTAAATACATTCTAATCTTAGAGGTTAAGCTAAGTCTCTCACAAAAGTAGACAAAGTGCATAAAATTTCCCTTTTTTACTTTCACTCACATTTAACTAGCACATGTTGATGACATAATCCTTCTGAATGTATTTCTCTTGCATCTATCTTTTGTCCATAAGTGGCCTGATCTGGTTCTTACAAATTCTAAGTTTTGTTTTGCAGATTATTCATTTAGTTATCAAGGTTTTATTTAAGGAAAACTATAGCCTGTTACTGTATTTTATTCTTCTTGTCACCTCTTTTTGTCGTTAATTGGTCTTAGGTGGTAAGTGGTCTGTGAAAACGAAATCTGGCAATTAACTCAAAATAATAACTACCAAATTATTCTGCTCTTGATAGTTCACCTGTTCATGGGCATACGCAGAGGGAGGTTAAATTCATTTGGGAACAGGCCGTACAGTTAATGTAATCTTCCTGACACATAATTTAGTTAACAGTTTTTTTTATGACTGTGCAAATATGAAGTGTATCATTGCATCAATCTTGTAGTGTTGTTATAGGAGGTATAAGCATACACAAATGCACAAGCACTAAATTAGATTAGATTAACATATTTTGTCTACAGTAACCTCTATACAATGATTTTAAAAAATATCATGTTGAAAAAAATAATAACACTTAATATTTATTAGTGCAATTAATTTGAACTGCGTGTTGTCTACATTGATATGTCATAAACATTAAATATTTCTTCAATGGATAGGCATCTCTTTACCTATTGTTGCAATTTATTTTTGCGAAGTCATTCTTTGTTTAATCCAGCATCAATTGAGACAGACTAAGAGGAAATATTTCTTGCAAACAAACCCATCAGTGTTTCCTGATTCATGAATCTGTATCCATGTATTACTTTCAATTCGGTCATGGATATAGGCAGAGGAGGTTTGGGGAGATTCAAACTCCCCAAAATTTTCCTATCAGCTACAAAAATATTTTGTCATATTGTTTTATTGTCCTTTAAACATAAGCATAAATAATTAATTTTTATCAGATGATGGATAACAATAATATTTACCCTTTCCATTTTGATGAATCCCCCCTGCATGGGGCTATGCATGGGTAGAATTTCATCTTTGAACCAGAAATTTATCTTTCCTTTGTTTCCACAAATTCAGTTTTATATGCCTGCTTCTGTAGCTCTAAAAAAAAGCTTCTCCAGTGCTTTGTAGAGACCCACCAATAATGACATGATGTCTATAATTTATAATTTGTCAGTTTTATCCAATCCAGTTGTGTGGCAGTAAGGATCTCAACAAAATCACTGTGCCATCTCTTATATTGAATGAGTCAGAGGTATAACCATCACTCTTCACTCTATACTTTGACTCTGTGATCAATGATATAGTATGGTTTACATAAAATTGAAGAAAGAATGTGGGTTGACTGAGGCTACTTGAAGTTTGGGATATAAAACAATGCATACAACTGGAAGGCAAACAATAATAATAATATCTTAAAATTAAAAAACACATGCAAATCATGTCTGTTATTTATTTAGTTTAAAAGATTTTTATAGTATTACATGCACACACACACACACATACACACACACACACACACACCACACAAAGCACACATTTAATGTATTTTTGCTGCAACTTTATATAAAAAACTGAAATGCTTTAACGTAGGTAGAAATAAATTCTTATTGTTTTTTTTTAATGTTCACATTGTTAATGTGAAATCTTCAAAGAAATGTTTTAAAAGAAGTCTATTTAAGTATTGTAATAAAATGATACTTCTTTAACAAGCTTTCTTGTGTTGTTGACTGGTCAACATAGTTCATGTTCAATTGTAATAAACAAAATATCATTCAAACATTATACAAATTATAATCTGTAAAAAAATTGACTATGCAATCTATTTTTAAGAATTACTGATTAAAATAACTTATTTATATATATTATAATAAATACAGCACTCAATATAATTCTAAATTTAAGAATCAGTTGTCTGCTCAGCAGAATGATAAATCCATATGATAAATATGGTGTTAGTATCATATGATAAACCTTTAAGAAGTTGAGATATTTCATCTCATGCAAATGTTCAAAATGCAAACAAAAAACTGAATCCTTCAGAAAATCCAATTCTATCTGAAAGTATTTGTAATAATATCTAGAATTGCCAAAATTTCTAACAATAAGAATCTACATTTTATATTAAAAATTTTGGCAATTCTAGAAATTATTACAAATTTGTGATTGTTTAAAAGTCTTACGTGGTTGTAGTAGTCATGTGAATTATGGAACATCATAATATGCTCAAAAAACTTACTGCCAAAACTCCTGTAGGAACAGGTCTCTACATAATTTACTCTGCAATAAAATTTAAATTTAGACCTCATCAGAAATACAATTTTTCTTTTAAATACTTTGAAAATAAGCCACAACAAGCACAATTGAACATACATTCAGTAATCAAATAAAGTTTTTTGTAGCCACTGCAAACAAAACAAGAGAAGAAAGGAAAAGGAATTTAATTTTCAATTTAATTTAATTTTATCATTGTTTCCTTTGTTATGAAATTAAAAATATTTTCTAAAAATACCATGTTTGATAAAATACATTTTATAAAAAATTTAAACATGTATTTGTTAATACAGAATTCTCAAATATAACAAACATCTACGTGCATTAGTGTTGTTTAATTAATTAATTAATTAATTATATGTCTTCTATTAATAAAGTACATACATTTGATGAATTTATTATATTTGTTCAGAGCATGAATTATTTAAACATTTAAAAATAAATTTAAATTATATTTACATAAAATTAAAATACAATTTGTTAACATTTATATAGACATTAATTTAGCAAGCACATCAAAAATTATAACATGAATGGTAAATAAAATTTAAAGTGCAAAAATTAGTACACCTAAATTAGTACATAAAGAATGGCACAGTAAGCACATGGCAAAGCATACACTTTTGTAAATGGTAAGAAATATTGTTAAATACGACACAACATTTCTGTTTGACATCAACAGATTTACAAATCTGACATAGCCTTAATAAAAAAAGTAAATAAATGAATAATTAAAAAAAATCATCAGTGGGGTGACAATGAAGTACTGGTCGTAGACTGTTACTTACAGCTGGCCATTCGAAGTGAGCACACCTGCTTATCCAGTGGGAACAGTTTGAGATTCATGGGGCACGACAGTGTCATGGATACTCTGCGCAACAAATTAAATATGATCATAATAATGCTACTGTTCTACAATGTACTTACAACTTGCCATCCTTAGAGAGCAGATTTGGCTGTCCAGTGGATACAGTTTCAGATTCATAGGGCACGACAGAGTCAAGGATATTCTGCACAACAAATCAACAAAACATTAGTTTCAGCTTCTATGAAATATTAAAATGTTTCTTTCAAAAACATCTAACATCTAAGCTACCAACAATTTCTTGCTATTACTAATCAGTAATCCTTTATTATAATTTCTTCTTTTTATAAATTGTAACCCTCTGCTGAAAAGAAAAGAATTATTTATAACATGAATTCTACATACACTTATGTGACTTTGCTTTATTTACAATGATGCTCTTCTAATACTTAAAATGATTTGAACAACACAGACTTCTGAATCATTTACACTCATTTATTACTCTGAAAGAATTATATTGTTAATACCAGAAATTTGTTTTGTTTTGAGATCCTCTCTCTGAAAATGACAAAGTGGATACATAAATATTTATATTTATTTGAATGTAAGCATAATTCTGTACAAAATAAAATAGAACTATTAAAATTAAGACTAATTCTCAGTTAAGTAGTTAAAGTAAAATTGACAGAAAGGTACTGATAAAAGAATTGTATTCATAATATAAAATTAATATTTTAATTAAACTTGAGGCTGTAAAATGTTTTTATACTTTATGAACTAGGTACTATATAGTAATATCTCTGAAAACGTGAATAAATTTTAAAACTGTTAATCAAATGAAATTTATTTTCTGTTCAATATATTAAGTATATTTCTTGTAAATTAAATTTGTGGAAGTTTTATAGGCTTACTGTGTGTGTGTGTGTGTGTGTGTGTGTGTGTGTGTGTGTGTGTGTGTGTGGGTGTGTGTGTGTGTGTGTGTGTGTGTGTGTGTGTGTGTGTGTGTGTGTGTGTGTGTGTGTGTGTGTGTGTGTGGGTGTGGGTGTGTGTGTGTGTGTGTGTGTGTGTGTGTGTGTGTGTGTGTGTGTGTGTGTGTGTGTGTGTGTGTGTGTGTGTGTGTGTGTGTGTGATTTCAGTAAGTTTTCATACTGTTTAAGAAATTTTGTGAAAGCTTTAGATCCTCTTCAAAATCTTGTGTCCTACTTATTTAGTAGACAGCCACTTTTCATTGTGATGCAGTTCATAGGACTTTACAGTTTGATGCATTTCCTTCAGCTGAAATGTTTAATAATCTAATAAATTTACAACTACCTTATTTATAATATAATAAATTTATATCTAGTAACTGACTAATAGTAACCAAGCAGTGTCAACTTATTAATTATTTATCATGGAAGTATTAGGTCTAATATTTAATGTTCATGTCTTGCTTTATCAAAAAAATAAATATAAAAGTAGATTAAAATGTACTGAACATTGTAGTGATTTACATTTATACCCAAAACAGAACTTGTATTATGAACTTATTTAATAGCTTTATTAACTAAATAGACAACAGTCAAATTAAAATTATAAGTTTAAAACTAAAATGAAACACTTGAAAAGGCTCTGAGAACAATCTGTTGGGTTTTTAGAAAACTATATGAAGGCCTTTTTAAATTCAGTTTCATAAAGTAACAATATATTATTGAACTGCTTTAATTTTTTTAATTTTTTAGGTTGTACACTAAATATTAGATTTGTTAATATACTGGCCAGTAAGTTGCCTAGTGTCAAAATATATTTAACCACCATGGATGTACCTTGTGCTGTGATTTTTGAAAATAAATGAAGAAATATTTTTATGCAAATCAAATGGTACTGTGTAAATAATTGAGCAGTAAAAGGCAAAGACGTTAAGTCGCCAAATTAAATAATTACAATAATCTGGATACAAATAAATGATTACTTTAAACTTTCTTGGATTTCGTTATCCATGACGTGTCCGTTACTTAACTAAATACAACTATTATATTAACGACTCAGAACACAAAGTTTTTTATAAGTAAAAACATAAAGTTTTATCTTACAACCTGAACCGGTTTTCACCTTTAAAAGGCTTCTTCAGAGGTTGCCGCTGGTAGCACTGTCCGTCCTGTTGTGGGCGACGGAATCGAATTTCGAAAGATCGATGTTGTGTGTGTGGGGTGAGATGTGTTCGAATATGCGTGCGATTTGAATTGTGCCTGTTCGTTTAGGATGTTGTTTTTAATTGTTTTCGTGTGTTTGTATATTTCCAATTGTTCTAGAGTGTCTAGTTTTCGGTCTTTTGTGTGTACGTGTAGAATGTTCATGTTATTGTCGATGTTTTTGTATGTGTGGTTTGCTTCGATGAGGTGGTTTGCAAAGGTGGATTCTGTAGAGGAGTGGAGTGCCTTTGTGTGTTCAATGTATCTCTGTTTTAAGCTACGTCCTGTCTGGCCTATGTAGAATTTGTTGCAATTTGAGCAATTTAGTTTGTAAACACTGGGTAGATCGAATTTGTTTTGTGTTTTGTGTGTGTTTTGATAGTGTGTGTTCTGTTTTGTTAGTAGTTTTGTAAGCGATTCTGTATCCTGCTTTTTTGAATTTGTGGGCTATTTTTTCAGTTTGTTTGTTGATGTATGTTAGTGTTATGAATTTGTTGTTTTCTGTCTTTGTCTGTTGTTTGTTTTGTGTTTTGTGTAAGAGTTTATTGACTATTGTTCTGTCGTATCCGTTGGATTCTGCTAGATATTTTATCGTGTTTAGTTCGTCTTTGTAGTCTTTTTCATCTAGGGGGATGTTGTTAAGTCTATGTATCATGGTTCTGAAGGCAGCTAGTTTGTGTTGTATTGGGTGATTGGAGAAGTTGTGTATTAGTGTGTTAGTTGTAAAAGTGAAAACCAGTTCAGGTTATAAGGTAAAACCTTTACATTTTTACCCATAAAAAGTTTTGTGCTCTGAGTCGTAGTGAAATAATTATATTTAGTCAAGTAACGGACACGTCATGGACAACGAAATCCAAGATCATTATTGACTTTCAAATTTAAATTTCCCCTTCTATTGTCACACAAATTGGTTTTTAATTGGTTTGCTTTCCTGTCTCCATATCTGCCACAAAAGTTCCTCTACTCTGCACTTGTCAACTTATTTTTGAGCCATCTCCTGCTTATCAAATGGGCAGATACTCATGCTGCTTCAGTAGTGTACACCTTCATATTTTCTTGGCAAAACCTTCAAACATTATCTTTTAAATGTAATATGTATGCATAGACATTCACAGTCTGAGCAAAGTAAAGCGTAATTGTTAACATCTGAAACAACCACTTGGTAGATAAACTTAAAACAATCCAAGCTGAAGCATATGTCAATAACAACCACTTGGTAGATAAACTTAAAACAATCCAAGCTGAAGCATATGTCAATCTTTCCTAAAACTTCATCAAAACTTCAATTGGATTTTGTATAGAAGAAGAATATAAATAAGGTTGGAAGCAACTCACTTCATTAAGACACATGGTGAATACTGTGGGACCCATGTCAGCTGTAAATGCAGTTGGTTTATCTTCAACAAATCCATTAACTATCAGGCTTCATATGATCTTTTGAAGCATAGAGACTGTGTAATGTTCAGGAATCTAACTCTTATAGTTTGTGTATCAATTACTTTACTTTTTCTATTGTAATGGGAGTACATTTTTTGGAAGTTTCTGACTGTAGTGCATGACATAACACCATTCATACGTGTGGATGCCAACTTGGTAGCTTCACAATAGAGACTGTGAACAAGAGCATTTTCGCTGTTCTTGTGGCATACTATTCTTGAAACTTGAATTAGTTATGGCAGCTAATGAATTACAGTTCACAACAAACCTACATCCTCACTTTATTGATCATTATATCTTTCTTCTACACTTATTCTACATATTTTCATTATGTGTGATTCTCTGGAATTGCCCTCTATAATAGGTTCTTTGAGATTGAGAAGGACAAAAAGCTTTTCACTTCTTCTGACCATTTATTTAAGAGTGCAGCAGCTTTAACCTATCAGAGAAATATGACCAGTGAGTACTTCAATCTAGCATTGAGAATGATTGGTCCCACTATAGGTAATCCTGTTTTTCTAAGTCTTTGTCCAAATTTATACAGTGTTCAAATATTTGTTTTGAAAATATACGGCTTTGCTTCATGCATTTTTATTAACTGTTCACTTTATTAATTTATTCTCTAATACTGGTATTTACCAACTCTTCTATACCTAACATCAATTTTTTTCAGAGTTGACAAACATTTTCTTTCCTTCTGACAAACATGTATTTTTTTATCTAAATTGTAAATAGGGTGAACTTGACACTAAGATAAATTCTGTCTTAAATTAATCTACTTAAATTATTAAATAATGGCTGAAAAATTCCAGCAACTTGTTATTCAGCTCACCTGGGGTACTCTTACATATTTTTTGCATGTATATTCATGTCTTAATATCTTCTGTTGATGTTTAATTCCTTCTTTTTCCACTTCTCTATTTCTTTTTTACACTTAATTTTGTGTATGTCATTTTACTGCGTTTTCTGCTTCTAGTTGGTGTTTCTAGTCTTGCTGTTCTTCAACCTTCAGTAACAAAGCTTTCTGTTAATGCTTTTTACCTCTTTTGCATGACCTTTCATCATAGCTCATAAAACTTCCATCATAGATATCAATTTTTGCAAACCACTGATCACAATGAAGTCTCTTATTATATGCCCATCCTCTGATTTCTACTATACTCACTTCTGAACACCGCTGTTATGAAGATCACATGATCATAAAATAGTGGAATAAATTATTGAATACAAGAAAATTTATACTTATATATTTATTCTTATTTATATTTCTGTGATAGAAAAACAATTATAGTTATTCTCATTGTTATATAATTGAACAGTTCTAGTTACACAATATCTAATATGCAAACAGTAATATTTTTCACCAAATTATTATATTTAACTAATTACATTTCATGGGAAATTCATCACTAAAGAATCCAAATGTAAGGCAAAACTTTATTTCCAACCATAAATTAACTTTAAAAATTTTTAATAATAAATAATGATAGAAAAAAATTGTAGATTTTCGGTTTATTAATTAATTTATACATGATTTAAAATAAGGATTACAGTAATTAAGTCTTATTGAGTCTCTATATAATAAAAGTGTAGGGGTAATAATGTATAACTATTTAAAATTGAGATCTGTTTTACTCACTAGTAATATAATGTAAAAAAGTATTAACAGCATTTAGAATGTTGTACATTATCACTTGTATGCTTTTGGCATTTCATGCCTAAGAAGATCCCTTACATAACATTAGTAATTTCATTAAAATTAGATTAAAGCCTAGTATTTATCAAATAATTATTGGTGATTTCTTGGATATACCTATAACAGAATGGACATTTGTAAATCAAGTTAAGTCTATATCTAGTTTAGATATCTTATCTACGGTTTTATCTAGTCATATAACAGTATGGATGTTTCTAAATCAAGTTAAGTCCATATATAGTTTAAATATCTTATCTAGTACAGACATACCTCGTTTAGTTAACATAAGGAGGCACAGATGTATCAGTGTGTCAAATTTTTCAGACATTATTTAGTTACAAGTGAATTTAATTTCTTTTACATCTCGTTCTCTAGGTAATTATATTCAAAGGTATCAACTTCTAGTTCACACTTGTTTACAATAATTTAGATTACAAAAAGTACATTCACTCCTATTACATGCATGTTTCCAAAATCTCAGTCCGATTAAAATGTATGTTTCTAGATTATAGAAACTCAAATAATATAATCCACTTAATTTTGTTAAGTGAAATGCAGCGGGTTACACAATACTTATAAATACATGCACAAACATATTGTTACGACGGTCTACTCGATCATCGTAGGTACAGTGGAAACAAAATAAGTACAAGACACCAATTAAGTCACTAATCACACCTTTAATTATTATAGTAAACAGTTCGTAATTAACAACACAGTGTCTACAACAAATCAAATGAAATTTTTCATACGCAATAAAATGTCCACAAATATTAAAACTCAACTGTATTACAATTATACCGTCCGAATATAAAACGCAACACTTCACTAATAACTACTTGAACGTACACCGTAATAACCCGAACCGCTCTGTAAATATATCGCACTAATACTCTCGAACCGCACAGTCAAAAATCTCGCATTGAACTGAAAAACTAAGGCCGCGACGCGATGTATTTATAGTTACGCTACACACACCAGAAGCTTCCAAACTGCGTCTTATCTCTCGCGAACTACGTAATTGCTGCGGCCTTGACACAGTCCGAGCACCCGAGCGAAGGCTGGCAAAGTCGAGATTTTTCTCGCAACATGCGTTTAGTAGCACGTACACCACACGCTTACGTCGAGATCTTTCTGGGACATTCGATAAACGCCTAGATTGTTCTACGCTGTCGTAGCACTGCCGCCTCCTTAAGCCTGTTCGTCCCGAACTGGCAAAGCGTCTCTAAATTTGTATTTAGCCAGGCGATCTAGGTGGACGACCTTGAACTTTCGCTGTCCTTCCTGTTGAATCCGATAAACAACATCGTTAATCCTTTTTTTTTACAGTGTAGGGTCCTTCCCAGTTAGACTGAAGCTTAGGTGAGCGACCACGACGGCGCTTTGGATTGAACAACCAGACCTGATCTCCTTCTTGGAAACCCATACTATTGCTGCGAATGTCATACCGAGTTTTCATTTTATCACTGGCAATCTTGAGCCGTCCTCTTACCAAGCGATTTATTTCTCGCAGTTGGTTTTCTAATTGCGAGGAATAGTTCTTTGGCTCTTGGGACTGAGTCTCAGGTGATCCAAACATCAAGTC